>WWET01000456.1:79558-135689 GCA_011038615.1 Limnodynastes dumerilii | reverse complement strand
CTCTTACACTCTTTCCTGGGTGGGAGAAGCAGCAAGGTCCATTCAAAACATTTTAGGTTTAGATCCTTCACCTAATTGTTACCATTAAATACTTTCTATAATCTGTTGCAGTAACAAATGGTACACTGATTAATCCCAGTTTGTGATATTTTAGACTAGAAAGAGGCAGACTCACAAATGTTTAAACCCATCACTCGAAAATTAAGAATTGGTTGCAAGCTCTTCTAGGTGGCATATAGTCCCGTATGGCTTGGCAGCCATCAACTTAATGGACCTACTAATGCTTAGTGAACAAAAGGCAACAGCTGTAAGAGCATGATGATTGGACAAGCAATAGAAACAGATGAATGAAGTCTGATTGAATAATCACTTGTTCACTGCCATATTATAAAATCTAACATCTACTGTACTTGTTTTAATATAAGGGTTTGAAATCCAATGTGAACAAAAGAAAATAAGTAGTATCTAAACCTGAAGCTGGAAGGATAAATTCACCAGCTCTTTCATTCACAAGTTGGCAGCACAGAAATCACCATTCCAAGGGTCTCAGAATTACTACAGATCCAACTCCAAACTAGACTTTTTACACAATCCTCCACCAGACCAAGGTCGCAGACACAACACCCAATCCATGATAAACACCTGTCCAATTATAACAGACCTCCGACCTGCATCTGCTGAAGAGATCACTGTAACCAATCTTCCAGCCTTTGGCTGATGACCTCCTGATTAGCGGTTGGGTCACCTGATTCATAGGCAGGTTTAAAAATCATTTGACACAACCAGGTGACTATGATTGGATGTAACAAATGATTATGAGAGCAAACACACTTATCCAATGTTTAAACATCTACGGTTGGAGTCTGGATGGACGGGAGTTTGATAAGTGTACACCCAGCTTTAGAAGTTGATGAGAGATTAGCACTTGGATACTTTTTCTAGCTACTGTATGTTTGCCTTTAGATTGAGATTAAATGGTAGTGTTCAAAGCTTTCCAATATGTTTCTATAACCATAAGAATTAACGTCTAAAATAAGGTTAAGCATTAGATTTAGGATGAGGTAATACTGGAACTATATTAGTGAAGTCCATTGGGTATATGTATTAATAGGTGGATTGTTAAGATCACGTATTTCCATCTATTTTTATTTAATAGGAAAATTTTCTTATAGACAAAACACTGCATGTGGTGTATATTTTCGAGCCACACATACTGTGTCATTAAGGATATTGCCCTTTTAATAAATAGCTGTCAACATCTGCACTTTAATACATGTATCCCTTATAAGTGGACATATAACATCTGCTTACTTTAATGTAATGTAGATACTGTGTAAAGTTTGTCAGCGGCCTCTAAGGACCTCATTTAGTAAAATTGATTTTGCTAAAAATCCCGGGACTTTGGGGGGCGATTATGACATCCCCGCATTCACTAAAGGCAAAGTCCTGGGACTTTAACTTTTAGCAAAATTGACACGGCAAACATCGCTCTAACATCGCAGTCCCGAGTTTTACAATGGAAGACATAGCAATCGCAGGATTTACTAAAGGCGTTTTGACACAATCTATTCTTCCTCTTCTGGGGTTACGATGCTAATGACCATTCGGTCACTAGAGGTCCACCTTTTATAGTGTCTATGACGTCATGAAAGATGGACCTCTAGTGACCGAGGGCCGTATGCGGAGCTCCGCCGCGTATACGCAATCTACTTTGCAACAAGTAATGTAGATTACGTTACAGAATTACTGCGCATGCGCAGTAGAACATATCGGACAACTTTTACAATGCGGCCGGAGCTCTGCATACGGCCCCGAATGATCATTGGCAGCGTAACCCCAGAAGTGGAAGGAGGAGGACGCCGCGTCAAGAGACAGAAGAGAAGACTGATGAACTGCAATCAACTGATCCACAACTTCTATCAAGATGTCCTGATCACCATGCAAGACGTCAGGATCTTCTAGCAAGGCATCCCAAGATAGATGACTGCCAAACGGTGAGTCTATACTACACTTTATTAATTTTTTTCATTACACACTACATAATGACTGGCCACCATTATAATAAAAATTACAGAGGGAGACACATTATTTACATTGTATTTTTGTTTATATATTTAATGTTTTAAAATGTACATTATCTGTGTTTAAGGTGTGATTTCTTTTTTTTTTTTTTTTTTACACAAGACACATAGCTAAGCATCTTTTTAACCCTTGTCAAGCTGACACTTAAAGTACTATAAGGCACAGTATGACCACAAACACATGGCCATGCTGTGTCTTATAGTACTATCTGCGTCAACATAATAAGGGTTAGAGGATCGTTGTCGATTTTTTAATGGACAATCGCCGTGCTTTTAAACATAAGACAAAAGCGCCACAATTTTTTTTTTAAATTGCTGCAAAAATTGCTGCAATGTCTGGCAATGCATAATCGCTGCAAAAAAACGATTTTTGTAAAGGAGCCCCTAAGATTCTATTCCATTAGTTAAACTTTCTTTGATATTTTAATACAAATTCTTAGATGTGTATTCATAAATACTAGTTTAAGGTGTGACCTACATTAAAACTTGTTAACTCTGGAATATACAATACAAGGAAAGACAAGTAAAAATCATGATAAGTTGTTGCTTTCTTGTAAACACAAAGCATGCATTAATATATAAATGGACACAATAAACGATTATATACAGGGTCTTACATTACTAAACATTTCTAATAGTCTCCTGCAAATTGTCATTTTAAAAAGGATAAACCCCTCTTTAATGTCCCTACTCCTATAAATAATTGCAATTGAAATCTCACACACATGCTTATTCTGTATAAGCCAGCTGTACCAAATTATAACATGATTTATTATGCTCAGTTCATAGCAAAGATTGCCGTAATTTCCTGTGGCTTCCCTCTATATGACTCTAGATTTTGTATTAAACTGTCATTATAATGTTTACCTGTATGTTGACTATAACTGTTAGCCATGGCAAATTAACGTTTTGCTGAAAGACTCTTTTACGGAAAATGTAAAATGACACTTGTACAGTTGGTAAGAGTCTCTGCCAAACTACCAGTTTCCTCCCACAACCAAAAAACATTCCATTGGATTAATGTTACTGTGTTGTGTGTTTCAGTCCTAGAGAATTTCAATTAGATTACTGCTTAAACAATGCTGTTTTCTTGTTGCAAAAAAGGGATAATCTTATACAGTAACAGTCAATATTGGGGCACACCCTATGTCCTTCTGGTTCCTCCCCTGCTGGTACCTTGATTATTTCTGAGTCAAGAATTTGTTTATGACAATGGCGGGGACAACTTAAGTCTCTGACAGGATGAATAATAGGTGAGTCTATATGAATTTAGCAGCTGCTGTAATTTGAGATCAAATCTTATAACCAGATAAATCATTCTGTAGATAAATATTTCCGTTTAATAGGAAAAACACAGAATACAAATATAGTTGAAGGAAATAGCCACAATTTGTACTTTTCAACAATGAAAATCTCAGACGAATAAATCAGTGCAATCATTGTATTGGAAAGTGTACAGACAATAAAATCATGATTGATTCCTTTTACCTCAATAGTGAAGAAAATTTGATGATGTTTAAGAAAAGTAAAAGACCTAGGGCCTAACTTGTCCAAATTTCTTCAGATCCAGTACCAGACTAGACTGTAGGAAGCAGCTGCCGAAACTGACAGGAAGCCCTTGCAGCTGATTGGCTGCCCAGGCCTCCTGTCACTCTCAACATGAAGCCTGTGCAGCTGCCTGATTGTCTGGCTGTAGAAACTATGATCAGTAGTGTGTGGCACCTCCACCTCCTGGCAGAAGTTTTCCCATCAGTTTAATTCCATAATAGTAGTATATAAGATAGTAATGAAAACTCTGCCTCTTTATTACGTAATTACTGCAGTATTTGCATATATAATCATGGGGTCAGACAGATGGGGAAACTATGGTCACTAGGTGGAGTTACAAATTCGATAACTGGAAATGGACACACACCACACGATATCGGGCCATAACTCTCAATAATTGCATGATCGAACTGATAAGAGCTGCAGTGTCTAATGTAGGATTCGATATTGTGTTTGGAATGAACTAAATTGGAGTGCACAATCTTTCTAGGGCATAATGACAGGCTGTTCTCCCTATGCTCTGTCATTGACATCTTTTCTAATGCTCCAGTATTTAAAGGATGAGACAGAGAGAGACAGACACGTGGAGACAGAGGGCATTGAGGAAATAGTAACCTGTTGTTCATTTCCAGACTTTACTAAGAATTAATTGAATTTTCTGCAGTTTCCTTTGTGCTGCTGAAGAATCTAGAAAGCTCCATTTGTGGTTAATTAAGAAACAAGAAATTGTTTTATTACACTAATTAATTCAACATTGAAGTCCAAGATGAGCAGATGTATCTAGTTGTGTTTCTGTCTGTGTGGTCACATTCCTTGTACCGTTGTTATAAACATAAGGTTATGTAGGTATGGTTGTACTTTATCATACATATAAGTGTTTACCCTTTAGTGTATACATTGCTTATCAGAACATTAAAGAAGAATTGAGTTTTTCTTTTGGTAATGTGCAAATTCCAGCCTTTTCCTGGAATTTGGGTTATTAGACATTTGCTGAGCTGCTGTATTGCTTGTTTATATAGCCAGTACACAGACTAGGTAATAAATGCACTACAGATGGCATTAAGGGTGAATAAGCCTTTATCTACTGCCCATATAGCCTCACAGACACGAATGTGGGTATATCCAGGAAAGCTTATAATGATATCAATGGTTTATAACTTCAGTCCGTACAGTTTTATTCCAGCCTATAGGCCGTATTCAGAGAACCGTTTTCACGGCCAGTTCCGTCCATATTTTTAGGCACGTTTCAACTGCGCATGCGTAGTAACTTATTTTATGTATTTTACGTAGACTATACACGCATAAGTGCCTCACGGACAGACTTGTGAATCGCACTTGGATACATACGTCTGGATATGCGATGCAAAAATACGCGCGTTAAAATTTACATAAAAATGGGTTAGAGGAGGGTATTTAAATGAAGTTATGTGGGCACAACTAATCGCACATACGGAGGACACATACGGATGCAACTGCTCACGGAGAGTTACAAGTGGTCTATGGAGGCAGAAGTCACCGACAGCACGGCCGAGAGAGGGGAGTGTCATGGGTGTGAGGGGGTTTGGCCTGCACTATGCATGAGTATAATTGCGTACCTTCAAGGAAACGGTTCTCTGAATACGGCCCTATGTCTTGTGTTTAGTTCTGATCATATATGTTTATTGAAGATCGTTTTGAAGTGTCCTCATGAATATATGGGTGGTGGGCTGGGTTGGTTTACACTATTACCCAGTGCATATCTTGTCTCTCCATACATATTGGTTTACTTCTAGAGAAACTTTCAGGGAAACTTTTAGAAGCAGAGCCATTATGGGCCTTACAGGCTGAGTGACCACTGTAATAATTGTCATGTGACCAAAGAGGATGATACCTTGGGCATTATTAGAATTTTTTGGAATTATTAGAATTAAGAACAACCAACACTCACTAATAAAATAAGACTGAGCTAAGAAACTTCATCTCTCACTTATAATTCTGTTTTCACAGTTTAAATGTACCTCCCTTTTTATTGAAGATCGTTTTGAAGTGTCCTCATGAATATATGGGTGGTGGGCTGGGTTGGTTTACACTATTACCCAGTGCATATCATGTCTCTCCATACATATTGGTTTACTTCTAGAGAAACTTGCAGGGAAACTTATAGAAGCAGAGCCATTATGGGCCTTACAGGCTGTGAGTGACCACTGTAATAATTGTGACCAAAGAGGATGATACTTTGGGCATTATTAGAATTTTTTGGAATTATTAGAATTAAGAATTGTACAACCAACACTCACTAATAAAATAAGACTGAGCTAAGAAACTTCACCTCTCACTTATAATTCTGTTTTCACAGTTTAAATGTACCTCCCTTTACAGTATAACATGGTATTGCTTGGGTCTAAACTTGCACCTATAAAAAAGGTGTAAGTACAGCTCTAGATCAGCCCCTTATATGGAAAATACAACCCTATCCATGACTGTTCATGCAGAAATTTTGTAACCTGAAATAGGCACAAAAATATTTATATGCATTGGTGGATATACATTTGTTTCCATTTTTCATGGATACACCCCATGTTTATTCTGGAGTCTTTAAAGACTGTGCATTGTTGACTAATTACATAATAATTGTGTCTAATCCATTTCATCCAATTTGTATCTGTCAGATTTATCTATTTAGTGGGTGTGTTCTGAAACTCCCCAAAGCAGCTTTTCAGGATAAAGAGAGAATAAATTAAAGGGAAAGCTATACAAAGAACATTTCTTAACACTCATTTTGTCAATTAGCGTATGTGACTGAGATAGGGAAGCAGAATTCTCCTCTGCTTATAAATTACATTTCTCTAGACTTGTGGTCCCTCAATACAGGAATAGAGTATATTTTTGTGACCTCTCATATTTTTATATGACAATTGCATTTTAGCAGGCCATTTTATGTCTAATCCATCTGATCATTCCCCAGCAATCATCAATGGGCATTGCCTTCTGATAAATAAGCAGCAGGTTGTGCTTATAAGTGTCTGGTACCTGTGTCCAATCATCTCTAGTTAAATACAATGGGCCGAATCCTCAACTCTGACCGACAGGGGCTTATGCCAGTCATTTGCGTAAGTCCTCTGTCAGGAAATATCTGTGAGGAAGCGGTAGGGTTCGGAAGAGGCTGAAGAGAGAAGGTGGAGTGGCATGCTGGAGAGGAACACAGGGCCTGAAGCGGCTGAAGATGTCCAGGAGAAGACAGCAAGGGAGGCGGTGGAATGCCTATTTGCAAAAGAGCTCCATTTGGCCTCCATTTCCTCCTATCCTGCGTGGAGAGGTAAGCTTGGGCACTGATTAGCCACCACTGGACCACCAGGGAGAAGGCCCCTTATCCCCCCCATTCTACTGCTGCCAATGTAACCTCCTGTCCAGGCTTGGACCAAGGTACCTACTCCACTGGACCACCAGGAATCTGGCCCCAGGGCGTAGGGGGTGAGTCCCCCATCAAAGGGCATTAAGACCTTTAGTGGTATAGGGTACTAGGCCCTATTAGGTAGAGGGGCACTAGGCCCTTGTAGAACAGTGCATTAGGCACTATACATAGTTGTACATTTACAGGGCACTAGACCCCAAGTTAGTTTAGGGCATTAGGCCTTTCCTTGCTAGCCTCCAGGTTGGTTAGAGAGCGCTGGGCCCTGTTAGGTACAGGCATTAGGCCTATTATGGTTAATATTGGGCGCTAGGCCCATGTTAGCGTTAGTGGAAGAGGACACTAGGCCCTGGCTAGGGACACGAGGAAACGTGGCGGAGGTCAAGTTGAGGTACTCAGGAGGTGGTTTCTTGTAGGTGTGAAGACTGGCGGTGAGAACATCTATCAACTTGACAAGAGCTGTTCATGAGTACTAATTCCTGTGTTCTGCGTGGTGTTTCCTCCCTTCCTTCCACGGGTACGGAGACAGAATCGGAAGGTGTGCAAGAGGTGTCTGAGGCCTTGGGCGGTGATGATGAATATCTCACCCATGGCATAACTTTCCCCGTTCTGTGTCACAGGTATCCCTGAGTGTTACTAATGGTTGTACATTCTTGCAGCATTAGAGAACGTTGCACCTGGAACTGGGAGAGGGACAGCGCGTCTCCCCCGGGAAAGATTGTTTTTTTGCCGCTTGTTTTGTATGGGCACTTTGTATGGGTGTTTCTAAAGAAAAACGCACCTCTGAATAGGACATTTTAGCGGATCCGCATCCGCTAAAACTTTGAATCCGGGCCAAAGACTACAATCACTGATTCATTGAAATCGGACACACACAGGGCTGCCGTCATCAAATGCGGGGCCCAGGACCCAGCCACGGGGCCCCGCTCCCTATGTGATGTCACATAGGGGCGGGGCGCAGCAGACATGCTTTAACAGTGGGCCGGTGCGCAGGTAAGAACTTCCCTGCGCATTGGCCGGCTACTGAATAGCTCTAAATAGCAAGTATCGGCGGTAGGGTACCGCTGCTACCTGCTGCTACAGAGCTAGGTAAGTTTCAGTGGGCCCCCATCAGCTCCGGGCCTGGCTGTCCCCCCCCCTGATGGCAGCCCTGGGCACACACACACAGAATATTTAGCAGCAATCATCACACAAATATTGAATAATCACCAAAAATCATTATAGACACACACACACACACAGAATAATCAGCAGCAATCATCACAAACTGAAAAATCAGCAGCAATCTTCATAGACACATACACACACACACACAATATTTAGCAGCAATCATCACACAAATATTGAATAATCACCAACAATCATTATAGACACACACACACACAGAATAATCAGCAGCAATCATCACACACTGAATAATCAGTAGCAATCATCGCACAGATACTGAATAATCACCAGCAGTCATTACACACACACACACATACACACACACACACACACACACACAGGATAATCAGCAGCAATCATCACATGAACATTGAATAATCAGAAGCAATCATGATATACGCTAAATAATCAGCAGCAATAATGACACACGATGAATAATCAGCAACCACTCAATTATTAACCAACAGTAGCCATAGTCCAAGAAATAATAATTAAAATGTATCAAGTAATAAGTAATGGCCATAGCCTATGGAATGAATAATCAGCAGCTGGTATCCCAGACCAAGCAATCAGTAGCTGGTATCACCTGCATAAAGTCTGTAAGAGGTATCACCCTCTCAACAATCAAAAGCAAGCATCCCTCACTGAACAATCAGCAGCAGACATCACCCACTGACTACTAGAATCAACAGCAAGCATCAACCTCTGGTCATTGTGATTAGCAATAGCAAGTGCTCGCTGAACAATCAGCACTGAACATCAATCATACAATGAGCTCAAGTAACTTAGAAGTATAGTAAGGTTGATTAAATTACAGCTACACAGAAAAAATACAAACTAAAGACAGTTATTGTATGTTCAGAAAGTCTTATGGAGCAGGATCCTACTGTCCTGATATTTTGCAGTGAGAGAAGAGAAATCAAAGTGAGTTTGGAATGCTGGAAATTGCAGAATTACCAGTTTTTATCTTACTTATCACCCTGTAAAAGGAGAAGCACTACAGTTCCTAGCAAGTGTATTTTCTGCTGAGTATCTTTCAGATGTTCTTTGCATTGTTTCATGAAACTCGTGTAACGCAATCTTTATGGATTAAGTATAATGGAGTCTAAGAATTTAGTCTCATTTTCTTCCTGATGGCATTGAAATAGGTGTGTTGGCTACAATGCACACACACTCTCACACACAGTTAAAAGGTTCCACTTAAAGTAAGGGCCAATGGGCAAAGGACAATAAAATGAATATTAAATGGCCAAATGTTTCCCAAAACACGCAATCTACATAACGAAAAGATACGTAGATTACGTAAAAAATTTACTACGCCTGCGTATTACCAAAAAACGGTAAACTACGGACGTATATGCTATAGTGTGAATCCAGGCCTTTGTGTGCACTCTATAAACTCTAGAGACTAGTATGAAAAACCATTATCTACCAACAAGATCAACGCTTCCTAGATCTTCAGTCAGACTCTTCCCCACATTGCAGGTCTTCAAGTGCTCACTCAAAACGCACCTGTTCAGGCTAGCCTACCCCTCCTCCACTTAACATCCTCACTGTATCCTACATCTATACCTTCTTCTCCTTCCTTCCTCCTCTCCTACACTCACACCAGCAGTCCACTACCTTCCCCCAACCTTTGACAAAGCCGTGGTTCAAGGCGAAACGCGCGTTAGGTCCTGCAATACGGCCTTCGTTCACATTGAATTGCTCATCTTGTTATCTCATCTTTGGATCTGGATCTTTTTGTATTATTGTTACATGAATGGAGGTTTGTCAAAGTAAAGGGATAGAAAAGGGAGGGTAAGTTTACCGACCCGGAAGGGCGAAGCGTTTCCGTGAGGACACTAGTTTTTCTTCAGGGTAAGCGCTGATTGTAGATTAGGGTGATTTCAGTAACCTCCAGTGTTATTTTTTGTGTCATTTTCCCCCTTGTATTGTGCTATACGAGTATGCCAGTACTGTTATGCTTGTTCAACTGTATGTATATTTCGCCTGCAAAGGAGATATTAGTTTACTATAACCCTTTTTAATTATGTTTCAATAAAAATGTGTGAGTTTTAATCCACATCCTCTCTGTTTGTAAAGGTGTGTGCTGTTAAGCGGCCATTATTATCACTCACTGCTTATAGTACATAAGGGTGCATAGGTATATTTTTTCTTTTGGTGCACTTCCTTCCCCCTCCTTATGTCTTCTGTTAGTTCATCCTCCCACTTAGTGTGTTAGCTCATGTGAGCAGGACCCTCCATCCAAGTGTTGTTCCCTCCTCCACCACACCACACTCACTTCGTACCCTCTTGTCCCCCTCTGCTACCCTTTTACCCCATCCCCACCTGGTGGCTCCCTCTGAACCTCTCACTGCAATCTATCCCCTGCTCCCTGATCTGCCAAACTTGACACCTCGCGTTTTGCCTTGCGTTCTGTGCACGCTTCATTTTATTGTATTTTTGTGATATTTTTATATCTATATTGTATTTTACTATATACTATGCTCTCCATCCCTGCCCTGTATGTCTGTGCTGTATTTTGTTGTACTTTATACGGCACAGCAGACATCTTGTACATAAATAAAAGATAATAATAATAATGATTTTATGCAATGAATTGCTGCTTATTGACTAATTAAATACTGTATTTGTGTATTAGCCTAATAATGAAGTCACTGAGTAATATCTCTTTTCATTAATGCTCTTTTCTATTAAAGAAATTGTGTCTTCAATGAAGCATGGAGTTTTATGTGACTGTAGAAAATGTGGTCTTCTTTATAGTGCCATAAAATCCAGATCATTAAGAAATCTATGGTAAATACAAAGTATGCTAGGAGTTGAGGTCACTAGAACAACACCCCAATTTCCTTAAAACAAAATGAATGTGTAAATAGCTTTAATAGTCTATGATATCTTTGTTATCCTTTTATGAATTAAAACCTTGGTGCTATTTTTATGTTACTTAGTTATTGACCTATTTTTCTTTATTTATGTAGTCATTCTGAAGAAACTTTAATTAGAGCTTCATCAATAGGTCAAACTAGTCATGTTCCTGTTGGTATGTACTGGTTGGCTTCATATGACTGCACATGTAGCCCTAAAATGAGTGAAATGCCTGAAAATATTCCCAATGGATGTTATTGGGCATTCCGAGGAAATACATACAGCAGATGATTACCACTAGTCCGAGGATGCAATCATCTGCGCACTGCAAGAACTGATCTGTCTCCTCTGCATGATTGGCCCCATCTGTGCAATTTGGGCCACCTGTGGCTGAGGCCAAATTGAAACATAATCCTGCAGCTTGTCTCTGAACAGCAGGAGTGGCCTTTGTGTGAAGAGTTTTAGGCTTGCCCCGATTGCTGAACTCAGGCTTGTTGGTACTGACAACCACTTAAGCTGTTTTATTGTGGGTCAAAGAAAAGACTATAAACCAGTTTGTCTTACAGTATATACTTTTTGTACGTGAAGCACAGAAAGAGCAAGGAGTGAAGGATTCATTGCGTATAATGACACTTGGAGTATGGGAGTACCAAATGTATAACATATACGCATGCGCAGTAATTTTTTAACGTCAGCTACGTATTTTTTTCTTACGTAGATTGCGTTAATGCGGTCTTTCAGACGCAGTAGTAAAAATCGCTAAACACCGGATGTATATGTTATACGTCCGGTATTCTGAATACGGGCCACAAAGTGCATAAACATATATGCTTCTCTAATGAGTGAGACATTTTTATAAAAATATGTGTGTGCATTTGGTGTAAGACATCATTATAACTGGTTATATGTATACATATTCATTTGAAACATTCTAGTCTCTTATTATTGCCTGTGCCTTCTCCGCAGCTCCCTTATGGCTCTTCCTGGTACATGGTGTCAGGGGGACACATCTTTCTGACACTTAATCTATGAAAATACTTTACATTGCTACAATGCCCATATTAATTTCCAACACTACTGAGATTTTCCTCTTGAACGTAAAATCTGCTGTTTTGTAAGTAACTGCTTTAGACAATTATGTTAAGTGCTTATCTTCAAAAGACTGCGACAACTGTTAAAATTCTTAATTAGTTCTAGCAGAGCTAATATTGTTTAATTGAAGATCTGAATCTGATTACTTCTTGAGCAAAAGCCATATTGTAAAGTAGAAGCTCAAGACTTCTTAAGCATAATCTGGGGCACACTACAATATCCTACGGGGTAAATCTAAGTACACATCAATAGGCTGCTACTAAAACTATGTGTGAACAGGGCCTTTGTTTCCAAATGTAGGCTTGCTGTGCTACACAGACTGGAAAGCAAAGACCATGGTAGAAAGTTGTAATGCCTCATGTTTGTGCACCTCCCTCGCACTTCCAACGAATTTATAACAATTTACAACAAAATGACTATAAGGAATTTATTTAAGGAAAACATGATCAATGAAAGATATAAGGGCTGATCCAGACTTCCATGGCTGTTCTGTATGCACAGAGGCATAGGCGTATCTATAATGGGTGCAGGGTGAGCAGTGCACACGGGCCCCTCAGAACAGGGGGTCTTTTGGCATTTATCCTGCACCCAGGGCTGGCAGGGGAAGGGGGGGCCATTTGGCATCTATTTCTTCCTCTAAGATCTTCCGGAGGGAAGAAATAGATGCTGAATGAGCCACCCTTCCCCTGCGGTCGGACTGTCCAATTCGCGGACCAAAAAAGGGGAGAGGCTTACAGCGCAGTTAAGCCCCGTCCCTTTTGAGGTCCGTGAATCGGAATAGTCCTGTCTCAGGTGGTGGTGGGGGGGGCATGTACAAATGCTGCACAAGGGCCAGAGGTCTGGAAGTCCGCACGGAAGAGGGGAGTCCCCCCTCTCATGCGGAGTTCTGGACACTTAGCTACCTTAACTTCTCTGCACGGCACTGCCTCTGTCCAAGTGTAGAGCCATGAGGAACTGCCTACCCCTCAGCTTAATCTACATGCCTATCACTGCCCCCCTTGCAGGGATTAGACATGTGTATTTGGAGGAATGCCCCTCAGCTGAGTTCCGTATGCTAGGAGACCTGTAGCATAGCATTTGCTGCACGTAAACGCAAATGTAACGTAAAGGGACACTTACACAGGCGTTAGCTCCCTAACGTTACTAAATCAGAATCAGGCCCATAAATGTATAGAAAATCTTTACTCTTCATAAACCACATCCATATTTTCCGATTTTGGAAAGAATTCTGATTCCAATAGATCTGATAGATTACCACCTAATGACTCCGGATCTGTTTTACGCTTCTTAAATGCGGAATCCTCCGTAATGACCTACCACCCATGTGTAGTAGATAATTTACGAAATCTATGTACCAGTTAGTAAGAAAGAGGCGTGCTAATGCCTCCTCGGGGAGTATTTAGGTAGAAGTGGGAGGGAGGATTTATATTAGCCGGGGAGGCCAGGAAGAGCCGTTCTCCGTGTGTAGTTTCCTTCTTAAGAGGGAAAGTAAGCAGGGTAAGATAAGGTAGCCCTATGCCACTCTTAAGTGCCATAAGGTATCTAAAAATGGGGACACCTGTCCACACATAACTCACTCTTAAGTGTGAATACGGTCCTCCATCTACAACCAAAATATACTCTGTCTTTACTAGTATATGTTATATCTTAGAAAGAACTTACATAAATTGCCTGCATTTTTAGACATAAGCTGCAGCAACTTTATGACTGATTAATAGCAGCATTGAGTTGGGTGATTGTTTCATATCACTAATAACACGAGACAGAGGGGCCAATCCAGAGGTGAAATTCTCCCTGCGTGAGTTTGCACTGCACATGCTCAGGAATGAGGCGCACACAAGGGCGTGTCATGGCAGGGCGGGGGTGGGGCACGTGGTCAGTGTACAGTGACGGCATGCTCATCCTATTGCACCAGATCCAGATAAGCACAGCGTGGGCCAAAACATTTGCCCCAGATACAGGCCACGTGTAAGTCCAGGGGCTGATACTCAGCTATCTATTTTAAACTATTACAGTATCATTTCATACGTCAAACACAATGCTATGGAATCACTGCTGGAGCATTGTGTTGGTATAAAATATTCTTTATTGTTATTTAGGATTTAGTTTTAGTGCATTATTTGCATTATCATGAGCTATTGCGTCACATATATGGTCACGTAGCTGCAATGAGCTGGGCTGCTTTGTGCATAGACGCTATTTGCTGTACTTGCATAGCCATCCAGAAGTATCATCCAGACTTAATAATGTCAGGCAATTTACGCACGCGGCATGCGTAAATATGAACGTGGGAACGCATTGCGCATGCGCACGGCGGATGTTACTCGTTGTAATGTGTATGTTACGCCGTATGACAGGGCGTGACATCCTTACTGAAGCCAAAAATATGTATTGTGGGATGAGGGTGGCTTTTAAATTGTACGGTATGGGCTCGCTTAGACACTTATATAGGACAATGCATTATGTATGCACAGAGGTACGCAAGGAAAAGTGGTTCTGACCACGTTAGTCAGCTAAGTTACGTGCATGCAAGGGGAGTGCCAGGGGGAGTGCATTATACTTAGCAGTATGTAACTTAGGTACGCATGGTACAAAGAGCACCCTTAAATCTGGATCAGGCCCATTGTGTGTGCCCTTGGATAACACACAGCCCATCCATGTTTTTTGTGATGTACTGGATATTCACTGATTTGTATGCACCCCCGAATTAGTCCCATATAGTGAACATCTATAATGGTAGGCCACTAGTATCGTTAGTTTAAAATCTCTGAAAATCTAATATTTGGCTTTAATAGGAAAAAAAAATATGAACTAATTGCAAAATATATCCTGTTATTGTACAAATTCTTTTAGTTTATGATAGATTTCTATGTTTCTTTGGGACAGGATACCCAGATAATACATACAGATTAACATATACATGTTCTGCTGATTGGACGGTTCATGTTTTAGTCAACAGGAAAACCCTCTTGAAAGACGTAATTTTATTTTATGTGTAATAAGGTTTCCTCAGACAGAATGCTAGCTGCTGGTAGAATTTCAATTTGCAGAACAATCCTTTTTATCCAGAGAAAAGGAATTTTCTCTCCACCCACTTAATTTGACCTCGTGGCTTCTGATTTAAATCATCCTCTACATTTATGTGTAGCAAGCCCAGATTAAGATTTCCTAGCCTGCTAATTTCAGGATCTACATTTTGCTGTGTTTATAGGATTTCCTACCTACACTTAACGATAAAAATACAGGGTTTTATGTTCGGATCTAAATGGAATAATGAGTCATTGAGCCCCATCCAACGAGAGAAAACTTCAGAAGGCAAATTGGAAACATCACGACAAGGAAGCAAAGAAAAAAGTACCGTTGAGACTAAGATCTCTAAAGGCATTTCAAGGTAAAGATGTTGATAGGGAGAAGGAAACCTGATTTGAATTAAATTATAATAAAAGAGAATGAATAGCTGCTGCTGATGCTGTTAAGTTGATCAGGAATTCCATAGACCAGAGCAGATGAAAGAATGGATATCTGCGAGTGAATTATCTTGCATTCTTGGACAATTCGTGATTCTCTTGGGCCAGCATTTTTTTTACACTGAGTCCAAGAGAAAAATTATTCAGCGTGTCCAAAGCTTGATCTGGCTACTGGCCACCACCAGATTTTATTTTCCTGTTTATGAAGGACATCATCATAATGGATAATGCAGCAGCAAAGGGATGTACTGCAGGGCAAATATTTCTACAGGTTTTTTTTTAACTTTGTTCCTGCCCCCATTTTACTGTATACTGCCCCAACCCCCAAACTCTTACCACCACCGTGCCACTCTGTCAGAAAGTGCCCAGGATGGATCTCAATCCTCTGCTTATGCATTCGTTTTAGCAAAAAGAGGGCGTTTTTTGGATCTTGGATCTCCCGGAGGGGAGCTTTTAAAAGTCGGCAACCCCCCCCCCTGCCACTCTGTCAGAAATGTGGCCAGGATGGATCTCAATCCTCTGCTTATGCATTCATTTTAGCAAAAAGAGGGCGTTTTTTTTATCTTGGATCTCTCGGAGGGGAGCTTTTAAAAGTCGGCAACCCTGATTTTAATATCTTAAAATGTGCACAGCACAGACAGGCACATGGGTAGCTTTGCATCTATCTTCTGTGCTCGTCCCCGATCTGGGCATGGGCAGTGTTTCTGAAAGGCTACACTTCCATCTAAAACACGGGCGGATTCGCAACTCTGGATCAGCCCCACAGTGTTCAGTAGTGGTATTTTTTTTTAATAATTAGAGAGATCCATCAATGTACCCATAAAGGTATGACAGTATTAATGCATTATGAGGCTTTTAACAGAATAAATAAAAAAGATTTTCAGCAACAAAGGAAATTGTTGAGGAAATAAATAATAAAGTCAAAAGAAAATGTACACATACAATTACAAGTAGTTTGGATGATGATGGAAGACCAATAGGTAATAAAATGTCCAAGGGGTATATATATATAGATATTTATTTATTTTTAAAGTTTTTCATTATATCAACATACATTTGGAACTGTGACAGTAAATGTTTAAAATACAATTACAATGTATGCAGTCATATAAAAGAGTGATAGGTTACCATTGTTAAATAGAATAAAAGAATACAATATCAACTTGTACATCCAATGTTGATCATGTAGTTAGAAGCACACATTACATTACATCATATTTCCTATCAAAGAGAGCCAAGGGGAATATAAAAAAAAAATGCAGTATTGTGGTGCAACTGTTCATTTGGTTACGCTGCAATGCTGCATGTTATTCTGGTTCCGGCTGTGCCATTTATTATTTTCTATTACAAGATTCGTGAAATTAAAGTACTGGAACTGATGCAGTGAATGAGATAGAAGCTTCTAGCGCTGGTCTGCCTCCAGTTGTATTCAGTGGAGCTGATGCAGAGTTAGGTGTAAATGCAGCAAAAGCTGCAAATTGGCACTAGAAACAAACAATGCTGCAATGTGAAGAGAACAAATTAATGTAAAAAATTTGCAGGAAAAATATTGTCTGATTTTTCTTATTGCTCACAATTACTGAACAGCTTAATTTTTTACCTCTAATTTGGAGCTACAGCAAACATCTCCTCTGAACTCATTGCTTGTTCCTTATGTGCAGAGGCCAGAAAGTCCGCATGGAAAGAGGAATGAACTCCCCTGTCACTCCCCTCTCATTGGATTTTAGCTTAGATACACTGCCATAATGCTACCTTAAGTCTCCTGCATGGATCAGTGATCTGTATGACTGTACTGTCATGTCATTATCATCTCCTATCATATGGAATTGCATTCCATACCCTAGTAGTAACTACCCATAGTAACAACTGGTGCATGAACGTGTAGATGTTAAAGTTAGTCTACTTACACAAAAGGCTTGCATATGTAGTCTAACGTATGGAATTTAGGTTACACTCCTATAAATTCCCCCTGCAGTTAAACATGGTTTTGCCCAGGTGCAAATGTGCTTCTTTTTTTGCTGTTGATCCCAACTGTGGCTCAGTCCAGCATCCGATACAAAGCGATCGAAGAAATCTTTCAACTGTAGGATACTAGTATATATCACCCACAGAATGACTTGCTTTATATCCATTTTGGGACATCATTTTGCTACAAATCTGTTTTTGTAATCACAAGATGATGACAACATTATTCACAGTTCAGAATGTGGTCCATAAAGTGGCAGCTTAAATAAATATGGGCCACATTCAGGCGTCTGTGTGTTTTACGTATGCATGGAGATCTGGTAGTCCACACGGAAGTTAGCAGTAGTTACGCTGTCATAATCCTACCATAAGTGTCCTGTACGAATCAGCAGTCCATGCAACCACTGATCCACACAGAACAATTACAACCAGACCACACTGTAAAATTTACTAAGTTCTGCACACCTGGAAGTCTGAGTTGTAACATCTGGCTTGTACATGCGCAGATGTTACTATTGGGCTTACTTACGCAAAGAAGCTTACCCCCTACAGTGGTCTGAATCTGGCCCTATATTATTCAGTAACAATTCATGATTATCTGTATATGGGATAGTTATAAAGTAATTAGGAATAAAAGTTCCAAACTTCTCTGCATGTTTGCACCTGTATGAAATCGTATAATAGCTACTGCTGCTACAGTCTCTGATGGGGTTTAATGTTATCAGCCAGGAGCTGAAGCCTTTTAACAGATTAAGATACCTGCTAAACACCAGTAATAGAGATTGTATCTAAACATGGTATTTAGATAGGAAATGCATCTGTAATACCCCTTTCAGATCTCCATTCAGAATCCAGGTCTTTTACCAAAAATCCAGGTCAGCTGAGACCCAGGTTTTTGGTGATGATATGAAAGCTACCAGGGTCCTGGTCCGGGGTCTAATGGACCGGGACTTAGGGCCTGATCCAGAGCTACGACAGTGCCGTCCGACGGGCGAATGCGTACGTTCGCCCGTGCGTATAAACATACACGCCCATGACACTCCCGTTNNNAATAAACATGCACGCCCCTAACACTCCCATAGTAAAGTACCTGCTTACGGCGGCTATACCTGGGGACTACCGTCGGCCGTACGAATTTGCGCACATAATACGCTGAGCTTACGGGCTTAGCACGCCCATACTGTACAATTTAAATGGCTATCCCCGCCTCCGTGTAGTAAAACGAGCGCCCAGGCGATCGTCGTACTGAACGCACGCCCCTCGAGTGAACACTTCGCTCACAATACGACCGCTATCCGCTCATGTCGTCCAGCTGACCGGAAGTTGTCATACTGAGCATGCGCATTGCGTATTTTCGCACGAAAATACGCAAAAAACGCTCGTACGCTCGCCCGAAATCGGACAATTTCGTAGCTCTGGATCAGGCCCTTAGACACAGCATTGCCCAGACCAGCGGTTTTTGTGCCTGCCCCTTTTATTTAACAACCATCTGTATGTCTGCCTGTTATTATTAGGCTTGCCATCCATATGTCAGCCCCTTATTATTTGTCCAGGATTCATATGTCCAGCCTCCATATCTGTCTCTTTATTTGTCCTACCTCCATATCTGACCCATATTATTATTTCCAGCTTCCATAAGCCTGCCCCTTTATTATTTGTCTAGCCTCCATGTCTGCCCCTTTACTAAATGTGTGCCCCTAGTATATGTCTGCCCCTTTATTATTTGTCCAGCCTCCATATGCCTGCCCCTTTATTATTTGTCTAGCCTCCAAGTCTGCCCCTTAATATTATGTCCAGCCTCCATGTGTGCCCCTTGTAATGTCCAGCCTCCATGTGTGCCCCTTGTAATGTCCAGCCTCCATTGTCTGCCCCTTTTAATGTCCAGCCTCCATTGTTTGCCCTTTATAATGTCCAGCCTCCATGTGTGCCCCTTACAATGTCCAACCTCCATTCTTTGCCCCTTATAATGTCCAGCCTCCATGTCTACCCTTTATATTGTCCAGCCTCCATTGTCGGCCCCTTATGTCCAGCCTCCATGTGTGCCCATTATGTCCAGCCTCCATTGTCTGCCCCTTTTAATGTCAAGCCTCCATTGTTTGTCCCTTTTAATGTAGAGCCTCCATTGTTTTCCCCTTATAATGTCCAGCCTCCATTCTTTGCCCCTTATAATGTCCAGCCTCCATGTTTGCCCCTTATATTGTCCAGCTTTCATTGTCAGCCCCTTATGTCCAGCCTCCATGTGTGCCCATTATGTCCAGCCTACATGTCTTCTGTTACCTTTCACATCTTCTTGCTTCCTCCGCGGCGCTCCCTCTCGCTGCTGCTGCATTTTTCTGTCTGGTCTGTGTGCGGTCACATGGTGTTGTAGGGAGCCCTGTAGAACCAAATCTGTTTCTTGAATGGCACTGATTGCATAGGTTTGGTCACTGCTATTCAAAGTAACAGGTTTGGTCCCATAGGAGCCCTGTATTACCTGTACAGTGCGGTGTAAAGCCCTGTCGCATATACAGCGGCGCGGGCTTTACAAAAAAAACAAAACTTGTCCCGAGAGTCTGATCTGGGGACAAGTTGTGGGGCGGGCGGGACAGCGGGACTGGATTCGGGACACTTGGGAGGTATGAAGTGGTGATGTGTAAGGTGCTGACCCGAGTTTTTAACCCCGGGTCTCACTTAATACACCTAATTGGAGGGATTTGTTTACTACAGTTTTCCCCCAGAAGCTGTGTGCTGCCCATTCACAATGTCAGGCCAGACCCGGGGCCCAAAATGTCCCGAATCTTCCGTGCATTGTTTTAAGGGACCGACCCGTTTTTTGGGTTTTTTTTGCGGAAAAGCCCCGGGTTATTGGCGGGTGGCGATCTGAAAGCGGTATAAAACAGGTCTCATGGATCAGCTGCTTATAATTACACTGGTCTGGATTCACAGTTACGTAGCTTTCGCCTTACGTACGTTTTTTTAAGAATTGAGCTACTACGCATGCGTAGTAGCTTATTTACGCAATCTATGTACAGAAATAATACGTAGATACGCATGCGTAGCAGCTCAATTCTTAAAACAACTTACAGAAAACGAAAACTGCGTAACTTTGAATCCGGACCACTATTGTTAGAATCTTCAAACTGAGCAGGGTAATTTAGGAGAACCACTGGCTTTAAATAAAAGAAAACTTATATTTAAAATATTTTTTTGTTAAAATAGCTAACTGTATTGTAGTTTCTATGTTTAAGTCCATAGCATTATTTTTCTAGCATTTTACTAGGAAAATATTTTTCCTGGCTGGTTGGAAATTTTAGAAGTCATTTTTATTTACTCAAAATTTCTAAATCACAGAAGTCACGCACAGTTTATAGCAAACCATAAACATGCTTGTAACTGCATTGTACTTTTATGGTGTATGATCTGGCATGTAGAGAGCTGTGGTGCTTATACTGACTGCGTTTATTTGCTATCATCATAACAAAATTCATAAGAGGTGAAGGACTAGTGACTGCACAAAAATATGGTTACTAACAAGCTTTATATGGTTAATTAAAGAATAAATAGCAACTGCATCAAATTAAACTGCTTACATTATACTAATGATAATGATGTATGATTACACAGTCATTATAATAATATGACGCATAAAATACATTTATGCAAGCAGGTCTCTCCCTCCAAGTTTGGTCACATTCCGGAATAGAGTAACTGGATCTGATTCAGAGCTGTGCTTCCGAATTTTCTTTATGTGGAAGCACAGCTGGAATTCTGCACTCTGCATGCCCAGAATGGCCGCGCGCACAGAAGGATGGGGGCAAGGCTGCCATCCATCTGTGTCCACATACAACCATGTTCCGTGATACTTAAATGAGAAAAGTGGTGTTTTTCTCATTTATGTAGGCGCAGTAGCAGGAAAAAGTGCCTGCACATCCGTCAAACGCTTACACCATCTAAGGGGATATCGTAAATCATAGGATCGGGTCATTTTCAATGGGAAAGTGTGTGTTTAAAAAAAATGTTAAACATATTTTTAATAAAAGACTTATTTATGAATTTTTTAATATGCAGCAGAATAGTGCTACCACGCTCTGGCATTAACGTACATGAATAAAAAAGCATGCAAATGCGTAGGAAACTGGCAGAGCCTGCAGCTAATCAGGCCGCAGCTTCTGGCCACACAACTCCGGCTGCGGGGGTGACATCTGTATCCTACATGCAGCTGCGTGTTTTGAGGATTCACACAAGTCTGAATAGGACGTTTCTAAATGCACATGAAACTCTGAATCGGGTACACTATCTTACTAAGATAATTAATGTTTAAATTAGCAAGTGCTAAGCTTCAACTAATTGAAGTAAACAGAGAACATTAAGTCCATTAAACTGCCAAGGCCGACACACAGCTCACCCAGCCATACACCACACCATGAAATAAAAACCCGGACCACTTAATTGGATTTAAATAGGGGGCACATATTTATTGATTTAAATTGACAAATTGACTATAATTTGGATATCAGAAGGTGGTGAAATAGCAGGTGGTGGACAGCAGAAATAATAGGTTAAATCAAAGGACAGACATCCCCTGTTCAGGTAAAGGACCAAGACTGGGTACTAACCCCCTTCAAAGTGCACGCCTCACAGCGGCAGCATGGGACCCAAGCACTTGGCGTGGCCTCCTGTAAGTATTGTGGAGTTTACCTATAAAATACCTCAAAACCCCTTTCCCTTGCGCCAAGTGAAAATAGCTGTCCCCCCACTGCTACTGCCCTTCCATGCCCTGCCTGAACAGGAAAAACACATGAGCAAAAAAACCTATACAAATAAAGGAAACGGGAGGGAGGGAAACGAATAAGAAGAATGATGGCTGCAAGCCCTTATAAGACCCCCATTAACCCCTACCCCTAGCCACCCTCTGAGCTACCTGATTGGCTGACCTCTAAATGACCCATAAATAGGTGTATACTGATTGTCAGTGTGCAGGCCAGGCGTCTATATGTCTTCATGCTTAAAGCAGTATTTAGTTTCATTAAAACACAGAGGAGCTGGTCCAAAGCATACCCTCCAACTGTACCTATTTAGCAGGTACAATACCTATTTTTAATAGTCTGTGCCGGCTAAAAGGGCTTCTGTACCGGCCCAGCAGTTCCCTCCCCCCTATACTCACGTTCCAGTCCTGCAGCATCTGATTACTATAGCAGAGTTGCTGGGACACACTCCTACAGCTCTGCTCAAGTAACAAGACCCTCTCCTGTGAGTTCTTAGATCATATGATAAAGTGTTAAGTGAGATTTTACACCTTATCATACATGCAAATGAGAGCAGATTAAAGCCATGCCCCTTCACAGGACAAGCCACACCCATTCACAGACATGCCCCCCAGGTGTACCTATTTTCTATTATAATGTATTATAATTTTATGTATTATAATGTATTATAATGTATAAATGTTGGAGGGTAATGCCAAAGCTGTGCATGAGTACTGCACATGTGCACAACATTAACGGGAGTAAACAAGTGTGCTTCCATGTCTATTGTAAGAGGGTGTGAAAGTAAGCATTTTTATGCTGCTGCACAGTAGTAACCCTTTTTCCTTGCGCTTCCCCCTGAAATCCTGAGCCAGCTCAGGACTGATGTAAGTGTAACACAAAGGAGATTTTTATCAATAAAAGTTCCTATTCTTAGTTTTATCACAGCACCTAACAAAATACATACACTACACTATATTGCCTCTTTTGCTTGAATAGTATCTTATTTTCACATATTTTGCTCAGGCATTTGTTGAAATATTAATATTGAGATATTATTGAGATAATGAGATATTAATTGTTAAAGTGTTTTATTTTTCTCTTAAAAGAATGTGTTAAAATTCTTTATTATAATAAAAAAAACACATAAATGACAGCAAGTAATTTCATCATAAAAATACAAAGAAAAAGAAAACATGTAAAATCTGTATAGAAATGTACATTTTGCCTTACACCTCTTAGCCCATTTGCCTGTACTATTTGCCTATTCACTGAATATATTGGGTTCATTTCCAGTACCACCCTTATTTCAAAGATACAGACCATTTATTATGATCATTATTACAGGTGCCAAATTCTCCTCTCCACAGCTATCCGATTCATTTACAGCTTCAATTCAGGTGACAGCAGTAACATATGAAATGGGAATCACAGGAACTGAGCAGTTCTATTTACTTGAAAGAGGGGGTCATGTTGGAAGAGCTGCTATTATGGGTGGAATTTGTCTGAAATTCTCAGTCTCTGAAAGGAAAAATGATCTTTAGGCAATCTGATATAATGTTACATTGAATGTATTAGTACCCAGAAATATATTATCCAAGATAACTTCAAACCATCTCACTGGTGGTTAAGAATAACAGTGGAACAGAACCAGACCTGATAACGTCAGGTCACTTACGCATGCAAGGTGCGTAAGTGGCCTGACTTCACTGGCATGCGCCCTCCAGATATTACGTTAGGGTGTTACGTTACCCTGGTGTACAAACAATCGGACGGAACTTTGTTCCATCCGAGCCCATTTCAGAGAAAATGGCTGTGCAAAAAGTGGGTGGGGGGAAGCATGCAAAGTGTACAGTGTGGGAGGGGCTCTGAGAGGGGAGGGGACTGCTGATCCGCACGACTGAGTTAAGCATACGAGTTAAGCGTAAGTTTCCATGAAGCTCGCACGAGAGAGGGGAGTGACAGGGGGCATGCACTCACATCTCTCTCGCAGACGCACAGACCCCCGCACGTACGGAAAACGTACGGGGGTCTGGATCTGGTCCATTGTGTCATATACGAGTGTAATAGGGTAGAATAAGGTAACTGTGCTTAGTACCGCCTTCGTCTCATATACATTCCTTTCCTTTTGCTCACATGTTTTGCATGGAAGTTTCCAGGGTCAGTACATTATATTTTACCCCATTAATTATACTTGGTACTTTTGGAACTGTTTATTATATTTGATTAAACACTGAAAGGGGAGAGGGGCAGGCCCCATAGCAAGGGACCGTGTGCAAGTATTGATGGCGTGTGCTCAGTACGGTTGCAGCTTAGACAGCGCTTGACAATCACTCTGTGAGTGCAGAGCATGGTGTATAAATAACACACAGCAGCTGATCAGATTGGAAGTTTGAATAGGACCACATTCATACTGTAAAATTGAAATGCCTAACCCCCTTTCCTTTTTACCCTCACAACCACCCCACCACTGGAGATTAAGTAAACCCCACTTCTCTGCAAGGATGTAGCAATGATGCATTGATATCAGCATTGTTGTTTGCATATTATGTGTACTCTTTAAAGTTTATTGGAAATTCTATGTACATACATTTAAAATAAACAAGATAAAGATAAAGGCCCATATTCAGAGTACCGAAAAATATACGTTCAGTGTTTAGCGATTTTTACTACTGCGCATGTGTAGTCTGAAAGACAGCATTTACACAATCTACTTAAGAAAAAGATACGTAAATTACGTTAAAAAATTACTACGCATGCTCAGTAGTAAAAATTGCTAAACACCGGACGTATATGTTATACGTCCGATACTCTGAATACGGGGCCTAAATGAACAAAATAAAAAAAAACTTATTTATTGTACATCTCTGTTCATTCACAATTTCTACCTCAATATATAAGAATGTATATCTGTACAATGCAATGCAATAAATAAAAGTTATTTAACCCCCACTTCTCTTGATCTCACACATGGGCATTTTTCGATCCTAGTGGTTTTGTTAAATCTGGATCCTGTCCATTGATAAATATTTATAGAACACTCAAACAGACTGAGAATGTATGTTTGCGTGCTATCTATCAGTTTTTGTCCTATGTTTGTGTGCTATTCTATAATATTAGGTGACAGTGGCATATTCTTGTCTAGGCTGAGCTTAATGTACATGGTATTAAGTATGAGGCTGAAACAAGCTGGTTCTGGCTGGTGACAGTCTTATCAGAAAATCATAATAATTCCTTATTTCATTTGAAGAGTTCTTAAGTCTCCACAGGATTCACCTTCAAGTTCTCACTACTCTTAATTATAATACAACTTGATGTAAGCACTTCAATGTATAAAACATGGGCTGTCTTCCATTAATCAAATACTACTATGTATTTCTAATAAATTCACAGTCTGTTTTCTCTAAGAGATGTTTCAAGTTGAAGCAAAAACAGACAATTTTTGTAACGTTCAACAATGATTTATAGAATGTTATCTAAAAAAAAAAGCATTAGTTGCACAGAATTGATCAGAGAGTTATTCAAATTATAAGAACTGGTGTTGAGCAAAGGCTAAGACTGGACCCCCGGGGTCAGTATGCACAGGGGCACCCAAGGGACATAGACATATCTATAATGGATGCAGGGTGTACAGTGCACACGGCCCCTCAGAACAAGGGGGCCTATGGCATTCACCCTGCACCCAGGGTTGGCAGGGGAAGGAGGGCCATTCGGCATCTATTTCTTCCTTTCTTCCCTCTAAGATCTTCTGGAGCGAAGAAATAGATGACGAATGAGCTCCCCTTCCCCTGCAGTGGGACTGTCCCTATTTATGGGTCAAAAAAGGTGCAGGGCTTACAGTTAGGCCCCACCCCTTTTGAGGTCCGTGAATCGGGACAGTCCTGTCTCAGGTAAAGGGGGAAGGGGCCCATGTATAAATCCTGCACAAGGGCCCCCTCACTTCTTTAAACGCCCCTGCCAGAGGATGTGCCTGCAAATTACTTTCTACATCTAGGAGAGGGTAGCAGTGTTCCTCCAAAAATTCCACGGTTTTATTAATATGCATTTCATTCTCTGTGGCTACCCTAAAGCATCCTATTTTCCAGCCATCTCCATCTCCTCTCTCCTTCCCTTTCCCTGATCCCAGCCCCAACATTGAAATCAGACAAAATGGCAGCCTTCTCTGTCTTAGTATGTACCAAGCTCACTTTTACTATCTGTCCACATTGCTGCCAGAGACATTGAGAAACTAACTCTGAAAGGGCCTGATCCAGAGCAACGCTCGCAAGCGAGCGTACGACGAGCGTATGCGAATTTTCGGGAAAAAATTCGCAATGCGCATGCCCAGTATGACAGCTTCCGGTCGCCCGAGCGTCATGAGCGAATAGCGGGCGTATCGTTAGCGTATTTTTCGCTCGCTGGGCGTATTTTTTTTACGATGGTCGGCTGGGCGCCCGTTTTACTACAGGGAGGCGGGGATAGCCATTTAAATTGTACAGTATGGGCGTGCTAAGCGTATTTTCTCAGCGTATTCTCTGCTCTCTATGGGCCTGATCCAGACCTATGCCCGCCGTCGCTAGGATGGCGGGTGTAAGCGTAAGATCGGCTTTTCAGCTGATCTGCGCATGCGCCGGGCAGATGTTGGATGGGGTGTCCGTAGCAGCGCTGTAGGGACGCTGGAGGGGACGTCCCCCAGCGTCCCTATGTTCAGGTTAGTGTAGGTGGGCGGGGGGAGGTAGTTTAATGAGGGAGGGCGAGCTAGGCGGCCATACGCTCCTGTGCTACCCTAACTTCAGCCGGCGTAAGGAAGGGGCCATACGCCCGCACAGGGGGAGTGTCGGGGTAACTGAACGCCGATACGCTGTGCTTTAGTAAGCACAGCGCATCGGCGTAGGTCTGGATCAGGCCCATTGATAACTAACTCTAACACTAAAGACCGCATGTACGCGATCTACATAATGAAACGCTACGTAGATAGCGTAAAATAGTTACTACGCGTGCATAGTAGCTGGATTCAGACAATTAGGCACGTATATATAAAAAAAGGGGTTGTGAATCCGGCCCTTTATCTTGTTTATAAGACATTTCTGTGAGCTACATGGTTGATACTAGAACAATACTTCCAGTTAAAGCTTTAATATCCTAAAGGAAAAATTTGAACCTTACAATATATGTAGTGCAATAAACATTTTATAATAACATTGATTTGTTATGTAATTCATTCCTATGTAACCAGTCTTCAGCTTAGAGAAAGATACAACTATATCTGGAGTTGATCTAATATAGTAAAAGAAAACCTATGGCGCTAATCTCAGAGCAGCAGCTATAGGGGAGGTTTTGCCAAAACAAAACAAAGATAAACAAGTACAGAAAGGAAATAGCACTATCAAAAAATCCTAAATGTATGGTTGGTTTGGATGAAAAGCAATGAACGACAAACCTATGTTCCCCCAAAAATTTTTATAGATAAAATATCATAAATTACAATAAATGTATAACAATATATAAACACATAGGGCCGTATTCACATATATACGTTTTTGCGGCGGATTGCGTACGTATTTTTAGGAGCAGATTAACTGCACATGCGTAGTAACTTTTTCCACGCAAATTACATACTATTTATGCACGTAAGTACTTTAGGCACGGACTTGTAAATCACACTCGGGGACATACGTACGGAGGGGCGTGGTTGTTTTCCGTATGTTCGAAGTTACGTGAAAGCGGGTAAGTGGGGCATTTAAATGGGATTTTGAGGGTGCGGATAGTAAATACGCACGTACATAAGTAACATACGTGCATAAGTACACACGTGGAGTTAAGGGTGCCCTATGGAGGCGGAAGTCACAGAAAAACCGGCCGTGCTAGGGGAGTGTCATGGGTGTTGCGCTGCTACGTGCATGCGTAGTAAATGCGGATCTGTTAACATAATCCATAAATATCAAGGCCTTTTAAAATTAATATTAGGATCCTTTAAACAAATATCGAACATATATAAATAATGTAATAACCCCTCTGGGGCATCCACAAATATAATATGGAAGTATCGGTACCGTGCTAAAGTGGGAGAGTAATGAATTTCAGATATTCACATGTGATATTAATTTCTCCTTTTCACATTGGGGTAGATCCAGAACTACGTCCGTCTTCCATAGACGGACGTATTTCAATGAACAATAGCTACTGCGCATGCGTAGTAGCTATTGTACGTAATCCGCGTATCGTTTCGATAAAAGACCGCATATACGCAATATGGAGGAGAATAAAAATGTTGTATTATCCGATTCCACGGGACAAGGAATAGTGGTGTCCACTGATTAAGAACTCTTTCCACGTGGCACATACACTGGAAGTCCTGGGTCCTGCTGTAGTATGGGTGGCCACCACTGCAAGCCTGAGTAACAATCAGCAATCTCTCCTCAGTCTGCCTCAAAACACTCCAGGTTTAAATAACTTGTTTGTAAAGGACACGATCCACCAAAGCATAAAAGGTCTGATATTATGTGCACCACTGACGCGTTTTGTCTGCCCAGCCGACTTTTTCAAAGTGATTTCAGTATTTCCTGACATGTGCCAACCCCTGCACCCCAATCATAACAAACAACAATTTACATCTACACAAATATTAAAACATAATAAACTTATAAAAAATGAATGTCTGTAACCAATATTGACAAATACCAGTATTGTTACAAATAGCAGATAATATATTATTATTATTATTACTTCTCCCTAGAGACACCACAATCATGAGTCAGTTTATTATGAATACATTAAATAAATACAAAAGTGTAAACGGTTCCCAGTTCACAAGAACTGCAGAACCTGAATACACAATAGACCGCACAGTGCAGCTCAAAAATAATAAAAAGTACCCTCTTCAGTAGAGAAATAAGGGTAAATCAATGATATATTAGAGATTGTAAATTATTAACTTGCTATAATTTAGATTACCTAAATAGGTCAAAATTAAACTCTTAGCAAAAATACGTTTACGTCTAAACTCTTATACTGAAGGGGAGTGCTGCCACATTGATCCCAAAAACTGATAAATGGAAGAAAAGAAAAGTTGGACCAATTAAAGGTGCACTAATTATTGACGATCTAGCCAAATGTTAAATTATCTGTGCTGCCTAATATAAAGACCAGTGATCAATATAGAAGGTGAAAAAATACAAATAAAACATAACTTTTATTATGTACATATAATAAAAGGTGAAATATACACACACATAAAATTCACTGCTTATAATACTCTAATACCCCACGTTTATCCCAAAATTGGTATAAGTAAAGGGAGCACCTGAAATAGTCATATATCATATTAATAAAGCATTACTGTAGGATACAGGATTACTGATAACAGATTAAATCTTCCAGTGTATAGCAACAATGGCCTGAACAAAAAATAAAGTAATAAGTCATGTAGTAACAATTACTGGAAGAAGGCAAGGATCTAACCTCCCTAGTCTAAATGCAGAAAATCATACACTGAACCCTATACAGTGGTGCCTATCCGCCTCACGGCGGGACTTCACTCCGTGACAAACGGAGTATATCTATCCCTACTCTATCTCTAAGTGCCCCATGGTATATACTATCTGAAAATAACCAAATGTAGGTAGTGTATTAAACAACTGCAATGGTAACCCAAAATTTGGTATCTGTAGAGGGAGCAATAGAAATGATCATGTGACATAGAAGGAAGGCATTGCTGCGGGATACATAATTACTAGTAAATATGAAATCTTCCAGAAAATAGCAACAACGTCACAGATAGAAGTAAGCAAAGTAATCAAACATATAATGACAGTTGCTATAGGAAGAGAGGGATTAGTACACACTATGGGGCATTTCTACCAAAATACTTAATAAAATACACATGTATAATATTACTCATCCAGTTCTAAACTCCCTAATCTAAACGCAAATTGGAACTATACCCTATACAGTGATGCCTAGCCGCCTCACGGCAGGACTTCACCCCGTGACAAACGGAGTATATCTATCCCTACTCTATCTCTAAGTGCCCCTTGGTATATACTATCTAAAAATAGGCAAAAAGTGGGTAGTGTGTTGGTCAATGAGCTATGCAATGATATCCCAAAATATGGTATCGTTAAAGGGAGCACTGGAGAGGTTTACATGTCATTGGAATAAGGCATACTACGGAATACAGAGTTGCTGATAAATATTACATATTATGTTGAACGGCAACAATGTCAGAAATTGAAATATACAAAGTAATTTAACATGTAATGACAGTTGCTATAAGGAGACAGAGATTGGTGCACACAATAAGGGTATTGAAACCAAAATACTTTGTAAAATACACATGTATGCAAATACCCATCCGGTTCTAAACTCCCTAGTCTAAATACAAAATGGAACTGACCCTATACAAAGGTGCCTAGCCGCCTCACGGCGGGACTTCATTCCGTGAGGAACAGAGTATATCTATCCCTACTCTATCTCTAAGTGCCCCATAGTATTATGCTATTTAAAATAAACCAAAATGGGTAGTATGAAAATTGTTAAGCAGTGAAAATAAAACACAACAGGGAAGCTGAGGTGCACCTCGGCATCCCCTTACCGCCAACGCCCGTTTCACCGATTGGCTTTGTCAAGGCTGAATCGGTGAAACGCATGTTGGCGGTAAGGGGGTGACCTAGCAATACAGCACAGTGTGTGGTGTGGTGTGGGCTGGACAGGGATTGCCAAAGGGCCGTATGTGGCCCGCAGGCCATACATTGCCCAGGTCTGTTCTAAGCTATGGGTACTAGCATCTCTTCTGCACAGCTTTCTTTTTGTTTCAATTGTACTAACTTTATTTGCTTTATACAATAAATACATTTAACAGTGTTCACGAATAATGAATACAGTAACACTTATCACACGTAATCATGTATATATGTCTACCTATACATGCACATGTATGTCTTAAAAGCTGTAAACATAATAAACCTCTGCTTACATTGAAGGATTACGTACCTCCTTCTCATGTACTTCACAGGATACACATAAGTGGCTTTAAGCCCCCTCCCTGAGTTTGTCGGGGTAAATGTGTTTGGCAAGCCTCAGATTACAACCCAGGAGAATTTGTATTACAAAGGCTCATTCTCCCAGGAGCACAGACAATATCTGCTTGCTACAAAGCAGCTGAAAGAATTTTCCTGATGGATCCAGGAGTCTTTTTGTCTTCTTTTAGAGAGGAAAAATAAAAAAAAAAGTCTTGAAATGATGAAATTATTCCCCCACCATTCTCCCTCTACATTCATTCTAAGCCTACAGAAATGAGATGGAGTTTTCTTTGAAGCCAATTATGGGAGAAAGTTTCAATTAAGACATTTGGCTCAGATGAAAAGAGTTTGGCTGACGTAGTTCCTAGCTATCCTGACAGGGAGAGAATCCTTAAGACTTCCTCTTTTTACTGCATATGTTATGTGCTGGGAATTGTAGGTTTATGCATTCATTTTCAATGTTTTATGATGGGTATTAGAGCATGTGTTATATGTAGGTATATTGTATGAAAGCAAACATTTAGGAAAGACGAAATTTCATGAGACTGATTCATGTAGTAAAATTGGTGCTCCTACTGCCAGAAGCCTGCAATACAACATACCATACAAAAAGGCAAGTGTATATAAAATAGGTGAATGATATAGGCCTTCTACCAAAATGTGTATGAACGTACACAATGTGCAAATGAATGTAAAAAATATTGGGTAGAAATAGCAAAAATAGCAAATTATCTAAGTCGTCTGTATTAACACTCATTGGGCTGGATCCAGACTTAAGAAGGAGCTTGAAATTAAGAGAGGAAGGTTACACCTGGGCAAAACCATGTTGCTTTCAGGGGGAGTTAAGGTAATTGTATTCTTTGCATGCAGGGTTATATCTTTGAATTGCTTACTGCACACAGATACTGACTAGCTTTACTATCACACTGTTATTTAGACTTGGGCTGGGAAACATCACCTCTCTAATTTTAAGCACTAAGTCTGAAACTGTTTGCAACAGATGAAATATGACTCCCCTGCAATCAACATGGTTTAGCCCAGGAGTAACTAATTTCAAGAACTTACTTAAGTCTGGATCCAGCCCCATATTTGCAAGTTAAAATTTTCTGTTCCTTTCCCATGTAAAATTGGAATGACTCACAAGTCTGCATAGGGCATAAGGGCATAAACATGACCTCACTGTAGAATGAAAATAAATTCTCCTTTCACCTCACATGCATATGCATCCCGCCCCATCCTGCATTGCAAAACCTTCCAGCACTTTCTGAGGATGCTGTGCAGTTGTGGGAAACATTCCACTTTCATGACTGTATCCGGTCTAGTGTGTTTTTAAGCATTTAACCATGCATTTAACTAAGCATTTTCGCTATGCACCCAAAATGTCTATCTTTTGTCATCCTTCTATTAAATCAGTTACTCATGTAAGAAATTCTTTTCTACAGCTACTTTAGAAAAATACAACCAAATGAAATGAGCATTACCTTTCTCTTACTGTGCTCTTTGCTGTGATTACGTGAATGTGTCTTTTCAGATCGCTCCTTTTTCTTGTGGTGAGATTCATGACCAATCTCCTTTTTACTCTTCAATTCACTAACTTTACCAGAGCTTCCTGGGATCCTAGACAGCAACGACAACTCTATTTTCACAACAAGAGCAAGGGCTTTGTGATTGTTCCGCACTGTAGGAAGCAATCTATTGTCCCCTATGGGTAACAAAACTTTGTCCCTTTGACAGTCTTCACGCACAACTACAGCTGGATGAGTTAGGTTAGTCCTGTGGTTGCTTTTGCTTTCACTATGCACCTTAGCATTAAGGGTAAGTTGTGAGACTGACTGGGCACTCTGGTGTCTATCAGTCTGAGGGCTTGGACACTTTTTGGTGCTATTGTTATGGTGAGAGCTCTTGTGCTTCTTTTTCTCACTGGGATGTGCAACACTTGTACTCTGTTTCTTATGTACATCTGATTGGGTTTTTACTTTCGTCTTTACAGTTGGCTTCTCTTTGGAAGGATGGTCTCTTGGCCTGTATGGTGCAGGCTCACTTTCAACTGTAAGTCCTCCCTTTGGTTCTTCTTTAAATGAAGCCTTCACAGGTCTCCTAGGCTGTTTTATACCAACAGTCTGTCTGGGAATAACAGTTTCATTGGCTATGGGGGAATCTGGGAAGGAGGATTTGTTCTGGATGTCTTCCTGAGAAGTCCAAATATCTGTTTTGTGGAGAGACTCAACACTTTTTGGAGATTCTTGGGGAGGAGGTGAAAGACATTCATGTTCTTTACTCTCCCAATGGCTCACTTGTTCATGATCCACAATATTATTTTGGTTCTCGGGTAGTGGTGCAGGTTGGCTACCTTTGACCAGAAAGTTCCCCAACTGCCATATGCCTGTTGATGAGGTATCATGCTACAAAATGATAAGAATGGCAGACTTAGTAGACTAGACAACAAGAACAGAAAACATAAAATTATATTGTCATTCTCCGATTTTGACAATGACCCGATAAAGCAGACCTGGCCAACCTTTTGTACTTTGTCAGGTATCAACTATGTTTATGCAGTTAAACCATGCTTGCACTCACAATTTCACAACACCTAAAGAGCCATGGTTTGGTCAAGTCTACAATAGTATTTATAAAAATGGATAGGGAGGTGGGAGTTCTGTTTATGGATATAAAACAGAACTCCCACCTCCTTATTTAATGTTATCTTCTATGTTGGAGAAGTATCTTACATATTATGGGCTGTATTTACACTTTCAGCTTCTTAGGTGCGTATATTTGCGAAAATCTATGTACCAGTTAAGTACAGATTTCCTCTGTGTGATCTTTAGTTTTGGTAGAAAGAGATGGCGTAATGGCACCTCGGGGAGTGTTTAACTAGAAATGGTAGGGGGGAGGGATTTAGATTAGCTGTGGAGGGCAGGAAGGAGGCTGAGGAGAGACAATGTCCGTGCGTAGTTTCCTTCTTAAGAAGGAAACTATGCACGGTTAGTTAAGGTAGCCCTATGGCACTTAAGCTATTTCATTTCTGAGGTTGCAGTCTGTCCTATTTTGGGCATTTCCTGCTCCTAATAAGATAAATCTGAGGAAAGGGCCAGTGAGGGGTGTGTGTGGGGAGAATGGGGGGTTGGTGTAGAATGCACAGATATACACATCAAAAACAGATACAATGTCCAGCCTGCTATTTCTGAGGTTGCAGTCTGTCCTATTTTGGGCATTTCCTGCTCCTAATAAGATAAATCTGAGGAAAGGGCCAGTGAGGGGTGTGTGTGGGGAGAATGGGGGGTTGGTGTTAAGGAGAATGCACAATTTAATACAGATTGTAATATACCAGAGACATTACTGATTATTAAAGCAGGTGTAGAAGAAATATTATCTATGCCCACATTTACATAACTACATGAGAATACATGAGAATATTACACTGCATAGCACATAGCACTCTAGCTCTGATTATGTGTACCCAGGAATAGGCAGCTTAGCTGTTTTCCCTAATTACACATCTCAGGTTATAGAAAAGTTTGGGAAGGTACAATTTTCTTATCTTAAACACCTTTAGCTTAATTACTAACATTTAGCCAATTGCAAATCTCTGGGCAATCAGTTTTCATTTGAAAAGGACTATAACCTTTTTTTTTAGCTAACTACAGGACTAATCTATTTATTGCTATCTGATCTATCTTGCATGAAAACCACTGTAACATAATCCAATCAGGCCTCCTCAATCCCCTTAATAAGGTGCAAATGGCAGGAAATTCTTTGCTTGTTATGAAGAGACATAAAGATTCTTCTATGAGTCAGACCAAGAGATCATTGTAGTTTATTAGAGAGAAAGACAGACAACACGATGAGATTCAGAAGAGGTCTTATTGAGGAGCAAGCCAACAAGCCCATAGGAAATGCCTTGTTTATATGGAAGTAATTAAAAGGCAGTTAGCGGATGCTAAATCTTTCGGAAACATGTCCTTAGTAGAAATCAGCATTGGCAGACAAGTTATCTGTCAGCTCATATCCTGCTCTCTCTGTCTTTATTCCACCACTGAAGCCTGGGCCTTTGTATTGGCAGTTACTGTGGGTTGATGCATAAGCTGAGGATTTCTTTAGCATCCAGTTATTTAAGTCATCCTGCTAAATTTTGTGGCTGTGCAACAAATCAAAAAATATACCAGTCGTTCATGAAGAAGGCAGCTAATCCAGGGTTGCCGACTTTTTAAAGCTTCCATCCGGGAGAACCCAAAGGGAAACCATAGATATCTGAAAGGAGGCGGGGCTTAAAGATGCGATCTATGCAAATCGCATCCTTAAACCCAACCCCCTCTCACTCACTCCTGTAATCCCTAGTGCCAGCAGATTATATAACACTTTACAAATGTAATAATCAGTATAAACAAGACTGGGTGGTAACAAACAGACTGTGTGGGTAAGAGGGCCCTGCTCACAAGCTTACACTCTATAGGGCAGTGGGTTTGATACATAAAGGCCAGTGTTATATATCATACAATGGAACCAGCCAAACCAGTACAAGGATATATTATTTATCCATAAGCACATGACAAATAATATTTGGAATATTAGCCAGAATTTTCAACAGGGAGTTTACTGCCCATTGATTCTGATTGCAGTTTTTTGCATTTAGTGGCTTTGTGTTAATTCATTCATTTCTTTATTTTTCTCTAATGCTGCTTATGACATTCTCTTCTACCTTATTTGCCACAGTGACTGAAGGTTGGGAATCAGAGGGATAATCCCAGTGTGTGTGACATTAACAAATCTATGGACTAAAGCCAGTATTTGAAAAAAGGTGAAAATTTGCTCCTGAGCAAAACGATGTTGAATTTCAGAGAGAGTCAAATTAATTTTGATATTTGTTGCCTATTGCTCACAGTAACTGACCAGATTTACTTTAAAACTGTTTAAACTATTCCACGTGTTTTGCTCAGGTGTAAGTTTCCATCTGTTTTTGAGGCTCTGGGACTGGTCTCATATTGCAGATCTTTATGGACAAATGTTTTCAATGCAAATTCTGGTACAGAACCATATTTAATTTCATTTTATTTGTCATCTTAATTCTAAAGACACCGGCAGGTTAAGGAAAGCAGGTAGTAGTTATATTATTTTGTCCGTTATAAAAATTGTAAATGAAAAGTCATGTTATTAGTATTAATTAATATAACATATAGACATTTTTGTGTAAAGTAAGTGTTGGCTGCAATATGTTTAATGAGGATATATGAAATTGGGTCTATCTTTATGGCTTTTTTCAGCCAATAATGTGAATATAGTCAAAGGCCAAATTCAGCAAGAATAAAGAGTAAATGTATTAAGTAATTTATTAAAACAACTAATTATTTGCAATAAAAACAGTATTTTAAATAAAGGTAAAACCCAGCATATTGCATAGAATTTTTCATCACAGGCCATTTTCCCCTTAAAATATCAGAAATTTTGCTAAATCAGCACTTAATAAGCAGATCTCTTTTGCAAACTATTGTGGGAAAGAATTGCTATCTCACTCTCTTAAAGTAAAGCCTAATCTAAATTGTCATCTCAAATATAAAATATATTTCTCCTGGATGCCAATCTACTCTTCCAATTTCTGATGAAATGGTAAACTCCAGTAAAGCTCTCACCGTGCTTTCCTTAAAGCTGCACCTTGGTGAAATTAAATATAATATCTACTAGATGCCAAATGCATAACATACTTGTCAAAAAAATAAAATATTTCAAGACTGGATCAGTAAGAATAATTCAATGGAAAATGGAAAAAAAAATAGGGAGCAATGTTTAAATAAAAACCAAACACCAAAATAATACTTAAATACAAGGCTCGATGTGAGGGGTATACGGGGTATGACATACCGTCACTTCTCCCAATGATTTCATTGTAAAGCTATAAATGTCCATTCACTTCTATTATTCTAGATTTTCATACCGCCACTTCTAAATGTCCACTTCGACCATTGCTTAAACATACAAACAAATGAAAAGACAGCTGTCACATCAGCGAGGAATAGTGAAGCCAATAAAGGTAAGAACAAACATTATGTTACTCCAGGAACCTTTCAGATGCTAATTTTGTTTGCTCTTAAACAATGTCTTTTCAGTTTTTTCTTCATTAAAATATGAAAAACACAAAGCGGTATTTACAAAGTTCTCCTGTTTTAGCCTCATTCAAGTCTGGAATGAATACTGAGAAAGAGAGTCTTATTACATGTGTCACTTGTGAGTGCGTGGCTTTTATTGCATGGTCAATCTTTTCCAGAACAGGAGGCACAAAATGGGTCTCATTATGGGCACATTTTAAATGTGTCTCTTCCTGCAGTTCAACATGGTTTTCCCCAGGGTCAAATTTTCTCCTCTTTTGCAGTTGTTTTCCACTCTGGATCAACCCCTAAAGGTATAAACCAAGACCTAAATCTGGCCATGCACTGGTTCGATTATCGATCCCAACAGGGGTTGGCCCGATAAACGTGACGATTTCCCGCAAGGGAAAGGTCCACACACCTCTCCTGCTGGGATGGATAATCCTAGCAGAAGAGGTGGGGCCAGGGAAGAGCCACGCTGTGTGGAGCGCTGCTTCAGTTGATCCCTGTCTCTACTACTCCCTGCATTGGCCACTGCTGCAGATCTATGTATTATGCTGCTTTGAAACCTGCAGGTTTCAAATCAGGGAGTAGTAGGGATTATCCTATTCCATTATACACACAGCACGGCTTCACCTAAGCAGTGGAGGGAGGTACTGGAAGAATAGGGAGCTATTAGGTAAGCTGATTGGCTCCCTTAAATTATTGGGTGTTAGCGCCCGATCTAAATCAAGCGGGTTTAAAAATCCAATAATTGTACCACAGCGCTTCTAGTATGTTTATTGGACGTTTTGAAAATTGATCCTGGTCACTAATTAGAGCCATTTTAGTTCCGATCCAAGGTAATTGTAGGCTCAGGGCTGATAAGTGCTGCTGTGTATGGCCAGCTTAAGGATCACTGATAAGTACAATCACCAAGTTTTTTGGGGGGTTGGGGGGGAATTACAATAGACGGCCCAGCACACAAACAACCGCACCCCTCCCATAAACTCATAACAATATCTCATCTAAAGCATAATGTTTCAATTATAACACTGTGTAGTGCGTTTTTTCTGCTTTGCAAGTGACCTCGAATAAAGTGGAAATTTTACATTTTAGCTCCAAAAAATGTATGAAGAAATCCAGTGATAGAAAAGACTATTGAGCTACTATATACTTGAAAATGTCATTGATTAAAAAGAAGTGATCATGGCTATGGTTTTCAAGACTGATGCTTTGTTATGTGCACCTTCAATACGGGCTTAAACCGTTTTATGATTTGCAATTCAGCGAGCTTGTTTATCAGGATGCCAAACCTCACTTCTGGCAAGAATCAGTAGATCTGCTTCTTCTGTTTGTGCTCACCCCACTGTGAATTGCAGTCTTATCCCGGATGTCTTGTCCCTTGGGCAGTGAATGAGGTGTATTCAAACTGTAATTCACACCAACTGGCTGGCTCATCAAGCAGACTTGGACCAATTAGCTGTGGCTAAGGTGCCAAGTGGACACTAATGTGTCACTGTCTAACAGAATTTTTGTTCCCTGGATCAAGTGGCTTCATTGCTTATAGAATAAAATGCAAAGCATACTTGGCAAAGCTATTCTCCTATCACAAAAAAAAAGAAATAGGTGAGAGTGCTGCAGAAAATGGGTTGGAAATTCAATTATAAGCTGAAATGATCTTTTAAATAAGAAAGAATATTAAGAATTAACATTAACAAATGTAAATCTCACATTCAGTTTTATGTTGAAATACAGAATACCCTTTTGTGCATGAGGCAGCCTAGATTGGGCCAAGAGGAAAGAAGGTGAATAACTGTATTTAAATCAAGAAATAATCAGGCACAGCCAATTCACTGGTGTAAAAGCTATTCTTTACTGCTAACATATCTGAAATATTGAACTTTTCTTGACAGCCTTAACTTAAACTTTTAAATGCAATCATTGTAACAGCTTAGCGTTGCTTCATAGCTCACCAAATGTTATAATTATATATAGCAAAAATCAGTGGCACTCGAAGATTTGCATAGAAGAATGAACTACACTAATTCAACTCACATATTTTGTGCTTTCATCAGGGGTAACACACAGTCAAAAAATGAACAAATATATAAACAAGATATGTGATCACTTACCCAGCACTTCCGCTCTAATTCCAGTCGCCATGCGGATGCACCGGAAGGAGCGTCATGTCGGGAGCTCAGATCCACTGGTTGCTATGGAGACTAGTAAATAAATAACAAACACCATGTGCATCAAAAACAACGTGCTACACAAATAAATAAAGATAAAATAACCGGAATCTAACATGGCTATGAAACAGCACATCAGTCTAAGGTAACAAATACCCCACTAATAATTAATGAATATTGAATCATGTAAAAGTTCACAAAATTCAGATTCATTAAGTCCCATAGGTGACATGGGCTAGATCCAGAACTACGTCTGTCTTCCATAGACGGATGTAATTCAATAAACAGTAGCTACTGCGCGTGCGTAGTAGCTATTGTATGTAATTTGCGTATCGTTTCTTTTAGACCGCATATACGCAATCTATGTATCGAAACGATACGCAGATTACGTACAATAGCTACTACGCATGCGCAGTAGCTACTGTTTATTGAATTACATCCGTCTATGGAAGACAGACGTAGTTCTGGATCTAGCCCATGTCACCTATGGGACTTAATGAATCTGAATTTTGTGAACTTTTACATGATTCAATATTCATTAATTATTAGTGGGGTATTTGTTACCTTAGACTGATGTGCTGTTTCATAGCCATGTTAGATTCCGGTTATTTTATCTTTATTTATTTGTGTAGCACGTTGTTTTTGATGCACATGGTGTTTGTTATTTATTTACTAGTCTCCATAGCAACCAGTGGATCTGAGCTCCCGACATGACGCTCCTTCCGGTGCATCCGCATGGCGACTGGAATTAGAGCGGAAGTGCTGGGTAAGTGATCACATATCTTGTTTATATATTTGTTCATTTTTTGACTGTGTGTTACCCCTGATGAAAGCACAAAATATGTGAGTTGAATTAGTGTAGTTCATTCTTCTATGCAAATCTTCGAGTGCCACTGATTTTTGCTATATATAATTATAACATTTGGTGAGCTATGAAGCAACGCTAAGCTGTTACAATGATTGCATTTAAAAGTTTAAGTTAAGGCTGTCAAGAAAAGTTCAATATTTCAGATATGTTAGCAGTAAAGAATAGCTTTTACACCAGTGAATTGGCTGTGCCTGATTATTTCTTGATTTAAATACAGTTATTCACCTTCTTTCCTCTTGGCCCAATCTAGGCTGCCTCATGCACAAAAGGGTATTCTGTATTTCAACATAAAACTGAATGTGAGATTTACATTTGTTAATGTTAATTCTTAATATTCTTTCTTATTTAAAAGATCATTTCAGCTTATAATTGAATTTCCAACCCATTTTCTGCAGCACTCTCACCTATTTCTTTTTTTTTGTGATAGGAGAATAGCTTTGCCAAGTATGCTTTGCATTTTATTCTATAAGCAATGAAGCCACTTGATCCAGGGAACAAAAATTCTGTTAGACAGTGACACATTAGTGTCCACTTGGCACCTTAGCCACAGCTAATTGGTCCAAGTCTGCTTGATGAGCCAGCCAGTTGATATATATATATATAATTATAAAATAATGGAAACCGCTTGTGTTAAAATAAATCTTTACTATGATTGATTATTTTAGAGCGCAAAACACAAATGATTCATTGAAGTAGGGCATGCTTTTGAAGGGCTGTATTAACAAAATAACTTATTGTACAGAGTTGTACAGGAGCTGCTTATCCAGACAAGCAGACCTGATTTTGAATAGTTTAAAAGGTTCTTTTTATTAATAATTGGTAAAATAAAAAATATAAATGTTTATATAAATAATTCATTTTTTAAACACCAACATCATTTTCAAGAACCCCTTACTATTCCTGTGCAGCTGTACAAGCCAGCAATGTGTTCATTTTAATAATGATTCTTTGTACAGTTATTTTGCCCACTATAGATTCTAATGGATGTGGTGTAGTACACATAGATTGTGCATTTGAAGACTGTTAAGGAGGTGAGTTCTAAATTGTAAAATGGTTTATAGCACCTTTAATTATTGCTAACAAAGGACCGGATCCTGACCTTCGTGAATGGAGATCAGGCAGTCCGCAGGGAAGAGGGGGGTGAACTCCCCTGTCACTTACCTCTCTCATGCGAATTTTAGGTGATTTACGTCACCCGTGCAGATTAGTGGTTTGTACGATCACTGACCAGCACGTAACCCCTAAAACACACCCCTGATGTATAATTTAAATACTCCCCTTCTGCCCTTACGGAGTTTAGACGGGCAGAGGGGATATACTGCCCTGTCTCTCAGCTCTCCAGGCGTCTGGAGATCCAATACGGAACATCTGGCATGCCCATTGCCAGCAAAACAGCCGAATTCTGCATCTAGCATCTAGTCGTGCGGGGGTAAGAATCCAGTTCAAAGTTGTTAAACATCTCATCCCCGTGTAGCCCAACTGAATTGCTCAGTGCTACATGTATACCAACAGCTGGCAGTAATGTGTGACCTCTCTACTGAGAAGATGATTCAGAGTAACTCAGACATTTGTGGCCAAACAAGATTAAAACAAGAACTGTTAGATCCAGTGCTGTGTATCATGTAGGCCTCACACGATCTACTGTGCGCCTAAAACAGTCATCACATGTCATTAGTACATCTTTACCACCAGCCCAGTTTTCTGACTGTATTAAGCACAAACTTGCTAAAAAACCCTATGCATGTTCATGCCCATTATTGACTGCAATGAAACACCCTTTCCATTTTTAAATATACTCATGGCTTCAACAGGGTCACAAATGTCTGATCAGGATTTGTGAAAAAGCATATGATCGCTTGCTTGCAAACACAGTGATGAATAATTTGCATAGTGTACCTGCCACAGAATAGGGTACAGTTGTGTATAGCCAATGAAATAGAGTTATGCCAAAGAGATACTGTAATGACTAGTATTCCACCGACATTCCAGTGACCCCTGTACAATATAGACATTTTAGTGACCTCTATACAAAGCAGAGACCATTTAGTGATCATTCACCAATACAGAGAACATCCAGGTGGGCAACACACTGATAACATTAAAGTTCACATCAAGCAAAATAAGTGATACTGGATGACCTCAAAGCCAAGGTCTATGCCCACCTAACCCATATTTGCCCAACCTAACCCTTAATGTCTCATCATCTAAATAAACACTTTGGCACTGTAAGTCCAATGGAGGTATTAGGTATGAGTTATAGAGCTGCACAACGGTGTTAAATAATCCCCAATAGAGTATCAACATATTGCTGGTATATGGTCTAGTAAAATAGGATTGGTGTAGAAATGACATTGCAGCGCAGATTAGAAGCCTAATTCCTGCATTCTCCTGTAAATCCATTTACTGAGTAGCTGTATTTGCTTTGAAGTGAATGGGAGGTCATGCTTGTGGCTCGGAAGCCGTCTCTCTCTCTCTGCGTTGTTACTGCCTCTCTCCTGCTCAAGTGCTCTTGAAAACTTTACAAGTCCTTGTGCAGACAGAGGTTTCCATTCCCTGGGATGACTCTTCAGATAAATGAACATAATGAACGCAGATAAATAAATGAATATAATTTCGCATTATTAAATTCAAGAGTGGAAGCATTCTCTGAAACATAGCAGCCTTTATTTTATCTTAAATTACAAAATCTTCTGACTTGATTAAAGAGAAAGAAAAAAAATTTTTCTTTTTTTTCGATTACACAATTGCTGTTTTTCCGTTTTGCTTTAAAGTGGAAATAAATAGATAAAGGCAAAATATTTTCATCACCCTATCCAACTAGAAGGGTGTGAATTAGGTTACAGCGGTGGGGGGGAATGTAGTCATTCATCACAAGTGATGTCATCAGTCTGTATCTGTATCTCCAGTGTCAGAGTTTCCAATAAGAATTATGGGCCTCTAAATAAAGAGAGATGAGTGTGGAAAAATCGTATTCACAGATCCCTTTGAAGTTGCGTGCCTATTTTTAGGTACTTTTACGTTATTTACGTAAGTTATGTAAAATATACGCACATAAGTGCTTTAGGTACGGACAAGTGAATCGCACTTGGGGACATACGTATGTAAGGGCGGGGTTGAAATACGTATCTGAAATGTTATGTGAAAGAGGGTGGAGTGAAGCATTTAAATGAGTCTTTGAGGGCGCGGTTACATAGAATCGCACGTACGGAATACATATACACACGTAAGTACACAGGTAAAGTTAGAGGTTGTCTATGGAGGTGTAAGTCTGCGATTGCACGGCCGTGAGAGAGGAGTGTCCTGGGTGTTGGTGGGTGTTGCCTTGCTACGGGTGTGCGTATAATTGCGTAATTTTAAAAAACAGATCTGTGAATACGGCCCTGAACATTGCAAGGGAACTACTAAACCTGTTTTGTTCTGGTGGGTGTCTAACATGTGGGTGGTAACTGTTATGTCACATTACTACAGGTCAGAGGATCAGCAGTAGACTGTATGTTTCACTGTATCTTGTTACTATACTGCAAAAGCACAACTTTATTGGAAGTATATGAGATAACAATACTGCATATCAGTGGTGTGGAAGTGCATTCATCATGAGAAATGGGAATACAGGGAATTCTATGACCCACACATCACATAAATGCCATCATGGCACATGGGGCTTCAGGCAAATGTTTAACTGACATGACTTTGCCCCTGATGAGCAGTTCATAAGGCATGTATATTAATTAATAGATATTTTTGAGATGAGTGGCCTGCTCTGCTGAATAGAAATTCTATGGGCATCAGAACAGGAAGGAGAGGTAAGGTAGTGATCTACCCCCACCCCACAATGTGAAGAGTGCATCATCCAGCTCCCTCCTCTGCGTGCACAATAGCAGCAGAACCCTCTGGTCTCTTAGTAGTTATGCCACTATTCTTACCCTTTCTAAGCAAAGGTGTCAAAATTCACTGCACCCTGGTCAGACCTCTTCACCAGCTGACAGAAAAAACACCCCAAAGGCAGACACTAGATAGAAAAAAAATTATAGTATGCTCACACGCTCACAGACCCCATCAAAGCCAGACCACGATTCAACCAACCCCTGGAGGGACCACGTTCCCACAAAACTTCTCTTTCTGGAATAAGACATAGTAATCTTCAGTCAGCACCAAAACAAGAAATAAACTGTGGTCTCGCTGCCCCTTTCACATACCCCAAGACCAAGACTGGTCAGGTCACATGGTTGTAGAATCTTCAAGTGTTTTTTGGGTGTGTCTAGACAAGTTTTATACCGGCATAGTACCTTCAGAGGTCAAGTGGGTGGGGTCTAACAGCCCCGCCCACTGATCACACAATGACTGCATCTACTGACCTTTACAAATAAGCCACATTAACATCCTGAAGCCCCAACACCTGTCCATCATCACTGCTATTCATAGCCCTACATGTAAATCAGTCCTAACTCTGTTAGAACGGCCATACTGTACATTAGTAGCCCGTTTGCAGCTCATTTGCATTAAGAGTATTGCCCCTCTAGCCACGCATGTGGGACTCGTTCCATGCCGCTGCGTGCATCAGTCCTAAGTCAGACGTCTGTGTATGTGAATCAGTCGGCCATGATTTCCTTGCGTATATTTGAGTTCTCGGCATGCGCAGATCGTAAAAATACGCCCGTAAATTCTACACTTACCTAAGTGTGAATACGGTCTTTGAATATCTGCCAGTTTCCAGCACTTCTTGATATTCATACAGTATTATATGATATTCTGGGACAGTGATTTTGCTGTCTTTCTGTGCTGGATAAAAGAGATATAAACTCTCTGCAGGTGTTACAGCAAACAACACAGTAAACTTTTAATTTGAGGATTTGTGCAGCAATGTCAGAGTCAGCCCAGACAAAAAGGTAAATAAAAATATCAAAAACAAGACCCAAAACACTGTAGTGACTTAAAGCCGTGCCAAGCAATCCTTTCTGGTGTTATGAAAAGGATTAAAGTTGCACTTAATAAAATTCCAACAGTGCAGATATTTTTATCCTCCTTTTTGTGGCTGTTGTGTGTAAATTGCCCTGGATTGTCTGCTGTATACTCATAAGATTCAGTCTCATTCATGTCTGGACTTCCCTGACTGACAACCCAGAGACACACCTGCGGCACAGTGCCCAGGCCACACTCCCTCAGCAAGGTAAAACAGTAATTAAAGCAAGTCTTCAAATAAACCGGGAAAGGAGGTGGGGGGTATGCACACTCATTGGTTGTGTCACACAGGAGATATAATATATCCATATATCATACGCATTCACAGATCAATGTAACAATCAGAAATCTGCTACACCCTCTGATATGCATTTTGTAGAATGAAGCAAAAATATTATCATAAAAGTAGAATCTATTTCAATTTATCTTTCTGGAATTTGTTTTGTAAATCTCAGAAGAGTAGATCTCTAATTTGTTGCACAGAAATCCATTTAAATAGAATTCAGAATCACGTACCATATATCATGTCAGAGGAAACATGAAGACAATGATTTTCTGCATTTACATTTTCACACCACACAGCAATCCTGAAAACCCGCTGTATCCACAATCCAGTGCATATGATCAGAGGCCACTCACTCACACACACAGAGTTATGATAGCAGCACCCAGTCATTACTGCGCTATCCCCACATAAAATGGAAACAGCTCAGAAAACTTGATAGTACATAGCAGCTGAAACACTCCCTTACTCTACTATTTAAATACCTTCCTCCTCCCACCTGTGTACGCTATACCCTTACTGACCCGCCTTTGTAAAGACTTCCATCATGGTCCAGATTCGCGGTATAAAGCCTGCTGTGCGCACATGTGTGGTAACGAAATGTGGGTGTTTTCTGCTTGCGTAAACAGAAAGCGCCCACATTAGGATTGGATCTGGTCCTATGAGTGTGGGTGGGAAAATACAGAGACACATGGTAACATATGGTGCAATTCTTGTTTTGTACTTTCCTTCTCTCTAGTTACTAATTAGTCCCCATGAACCACAGGGCTGTAACTAGGGGTATGCTATAGGGGCGGTCGTCCAGGGCGCAAAGTAAAAGTGGGGGCACCAGTAAGTTCATTTTTAAGGTTAAACTGGTAATTAATTCAAGGTTGGGGGTGCTATTTTTCTTTTTGCCCGTGGTGCTAAAATTTCTAGCTACACCTCTGATGAACGACTAGATAAAAGTTTATATTTTATGAGACTAGCAAATAAAGAGGCACGTTGCTAGTGACTTTTATGTACAACAGAATTTTATATACTCCTCCTATTTTACTGTCAGTGTAGTGTGGAGTCTTTATGTGGTTTTCCTTCTACCAAAGACAAAAGTGTTTCTTGAGTGTAATGAAGATGACCCTGGAGTCTTTAGTGAGAACCTTGAGGAGAGGTAGCGAGACAGCTGGGTATTCCAGAGGAAATCCATTTGTTATTTATTTTTGACTGGCGCTTTTCATGGGGGACAGGATAGGACACCCCTATATGACTACAAACATAAAGGTAAATAGCCCTCGGGGCTTTGATCACTGCAAAGACCCTGCTCAAGGAAAGGTCACAACCTCGATTTGGGTTTTCAAGTGTTTTCACGTGTGGGAAAACTCAGGAGAGACGTGTAAGTGACAAAAATAATCAAAAGGAGGAGAGACAGATGGAACTTTTTACACTACTGTGCAGTCATTTAGCTGTGATTTACATGTAATTAATAGCACATTGCACATTATCTGTTCATACTTATGGCTTATTATAAAGTGAAACAAGTTGGTGGACCTAAAATGATGCTGAAAATGAACACAGCTGCGTATTTACACCTTCTGTCTATCTCTGCTACAGAGAAACATCAGGCTGGGGCTATTCTACACTCCAAAAAACAAGAATCACTACTGGAAAAAGGATTTGAGTGTGGTGTAAAAGTCTACTATTATAAACCTAAGGCCATACATTATAGTAATAAGCAGTTACAATCACACATAAATCAAGTGTAATAATAAAAAAAAATGTGGGCTTAGAGATTAAGGACCAGATTCAAATGAATAAAGAGATCTGACGCTATTTGCGTTAGTCAGCTGTGAATATGCGCAGTACCTAATCACAATGGAATGTAACCACCTGATGCTGCGTCTGGTGCGGAAATCAGCCTCCTACCATACGTATGAGATACGCGCGTTGGGTGGCTTTGGATTTAAATCATACAGTGAAGACTCGGTATAGCCCCTACGTACAGTGCATAGAGTTGTGTGCGGAATATTTAAGGTTACCCCCAGGTCACTGATCTACTATCTGAACGTATGAGAGCAAGGGGTGAGCCCTGGTCCCCTGCGTGCAGTTTTGTGATTTAGAAATTACGTACATCAGCCGTGTTGCAGAGGCTGTACACGGAAATTCCTATTAAATCTGGATTAGGCCCAAATAACTTTCCTTCAATTGCCATTTATTGGAAAGCAGTTGTGCATTGGTCATGCCACACCAGACGCTAACCAGCTTCTAGCATAGCTCTGCAATAGGTTAAACATAGTGTATTAATGGCAAGTACACATGTAACTTCTGCAGATTTCGTTGTGTACACAGCACTCAGGACTGGTGTTATTGGGCCCTTTCCAGTTTGTGCTGTTTCTTACAATAAATACGCTGCACAGGCCTATAAACTGGAAATATGCATATGTGCCTAATGTGGCATTTATCCATGTGATCACATGGTAAATGCAATACAATAAAGTTTTGCTTATATGAGTATAGCATCTGCAAGCCAACAGCACCCTGCTTGATGGATATTCCCAGACTGTCGGTTATTTGCACAACACACTTTTATGTGAATCAACACTGTGCCTGTGTAACAGTCAGGGCTGCTGCCAGAAATGTTGGGGTCTGGGGCACATCTGGCATTCCATCCCCATGTGACGTCACCCGTGATAGGTGGAACACTGCGGACCTGTATTAGCCGATGCGCAGGAAAATCCTTCCCTGCATATTGGCCCACTAATTCAGCTAGTATTTAGTTATTTATATTATTTATTAACAGGTTTTTCTATAGCATTATCAGATTACATAGCGCTTTACAGAGAATATTTTGCATTCACATCAGTCCCTGCCCCTTTGGAGCTACATTCTAAGTTCCCTAACACATACATACATACATACATACACACACACAGACTATTAATTTATTCAGCAGCCAATTAACCCAGAATGTTTTTGGTAGGAAACCGGTGCACCCGGGGGAAACCCATGCAGACACAGGGAGAACATACAACCTCCACACAGAGAAGGCCTAGTCCGTGAATCAAACTCATGACCTCAGTGCTAGGATACCGTTGATACCTGCTGCTGCAGAGCTAAGGTAAGTATTGGCAGTCATTGGTAATAGTAGGCTGGATCCAGACTTAAGAAGAAGCTTGAAATTAAAAGAGTAAAGTTACTAATGGGCTAATCCATTTTGATCTCAGGGGAGTCATATTTAATATGTTGCAAATTATTAGAGTTGAGAGGTGATGTTTCCCAGCCCAAGTCTAAATAACAGTGTGATAGTAAAGCTGGTCAGTATCTGTGTGCAGTAAGCAATTCAAAGATATATCCCTGCATGCAAAGGATACAATTAACTTGACTCCCCCTGCAATCAACATGGTATTGCCAAGATGTAACCTTCTTCAAGCACTTACTTAAGTCTGGGTCCAGCCCTTTGTTTCGTGATGTGTTTGGATTTATGCTTACATTTGCTTGAACATCCTCCTTCTTGCTCTTTTCTATCTTCCACGGTTTCTTCTACTTCCATAGGAAGGTCACAGATATCTTTAATTTGCAATATCTTTGACTTTTCCTCTAGGACTTCATGACCTACCTACAACCCGCCAGGCCAACGTGTGGCTCTTCAGGTGCCTATGAAGCTAAAGCATGCTGGGACTTGTAGTTTCACAACACTTGGAGAGCCACAGGCTTGCCAAGCCTGATCTACAATGTCCAGGAGGGATGGAATTGTTATACATGTGGTCAGTGGGGACATGTGAGTAAGTACTGCCCCAACACAAATTTTGCTTGTACACCACTGGGAAATACAAATGGTTTGACCAATTCCCAGTGGACACAAAGTCCATCTAATGCCCAGCCCTGGAGAAGAGTAGCATCAGTAAATCTGCAAACAGATGAGGAGTCTGAGGCACAGGTTCATTTTATACAGAATGGAGGGGAAGAAGTTTGTCACACTGAGGGTATGATTGACCCAAATTTAAGAACCACAAATAGACTGTTTAAATTGTTATTAGTAAAGCGAGACAGAGGTTGGGTGTTTATATAGTAAATGAGGGGACACCCCGTCGCTCCCCTCTGTCGTGCGGACTTTATGGCAGCTTACGCTGCCATAAGCCTGCATTAATTCAGACGTGCGGATCAGTGGTCCATACGACCGCTGATCCGCTACAGTGTTGGAGCCCCCTCCCACACTGTATACTTCACATGCTTCCCCCCACCCGCTTTTGCGGGCGGATGGGAAGCACAGCCCATTTGCACACAAATGGGCTCGGACGGAACAAAGTTCCGTCCGATTGCTTAAACGCTAGGATTACTATAGTAATCCTAGCGTAACATCTGGAGGGCGCATGCGCCCTCCGTTCAGTCAGGTGATTTACGCACCTTGCGTGCGTAAATCACCTGACGCTATTAATTCTGGATCCGGTCCAAAGTCTTGATCCAGCCCAGTGTCACTGAGACCATAAGGTTATAACTTTAGAGGCCATGCAAGGTAGGGGAAACTAAAATGGTGCATGACCTGCATATAACTTGGAACAGATAAAGGAGGGTGTATGACAGAAGCTGTTAGATGTTATATGAAGGGTTATAATCAGATACAGGAGGTGCTGTTTAAAGGGATAGAAGTATTAGAACACAACGTCATGCACTGAAACCAGAGGGTAGCAGGCTTAGAGGAAATGAGATTACAGAAAAGGTAGTCGATAAGTGGAATATCCTCCCCTCCAAGGTAGTAGAGATTAGTATAGTAGAGGAATGTTAGCATGCTTGGAATAACTATAAGGACATCATAATTCTTCCCAAAAAATTATCCAAAAACAAAACACAAAAAGAAACTAACGTAGGCTCTAGGGCAATCATATGCCTCAACAAATAAAAAATGTGCAGACTAGAGGGATCAAGTGCTTGTTATCTGCCCTCAGATGCTGTTCCCATGTTTACCTGCAACTGCATCAGAGGTTACGAAGGTTTACTAAACATAGAATTAGAGAAACTGTGCACATTCATGATTTCTACTGGGTTCCTTTTGTGCCAAAATGGGATTTGGTCCTGAAATGTCCTTTAAAAGCCACAGAAATTATCTCCTGAAGTTGCTAACAGAGAAATAGCAGAAATGTGTGAGTTGATGGATTGTAACAGTAACAACATGATTTTACACCTCTATTGATCTATCTTTCTCTGAGAACCAGTAACCACTGCATAGCCCTGGAGTTAGGAAGCCTGGTGGGTCTCTAATTCTGAGTGACAAGGGCAGGTGCTAAGAACCCAGGATGAACGTGAGTGACATTATGATAATCTTCCAGCAATTATAATGAACTAATGCTCTCATTTCGCAGTGACACTCAATTAAACTGATGGAGGCTGATGTTTTGTGTTTACTAGCGCACCTTGACAATGAGTGTGGTTTGAAGGGAATGACACATAAGAGGGAAGCAGAATTCATGATGCAAACAATGGTTTAACCCTTTCAACCTTAATTATTATTAGTTGTGCTACAAATACCAAAATGTTTAGAGCTCAGGGTTTCAAAGTAGGTGAAGTTGGGGGACTGCAATAGATGGTTATAGACAGGAGAGATGTGGGGCAAGTTGTTCTTTTGATCAGAGGCGTATCTACCCCTTGGCCAGGATGGCCAGCCAAAGGGGGGTGCCGCAAATGCCACCCGTGGCTAAGAGATATTGGGCTCTATTTACTAACTTCATTTTTAGGTGAAAATGCCTATATTATCACTAAAATGTACATTATCACCAAAAAATTAACTACTTACAATTTACTATGCTGCATTCGCCTGCGGTTTCCATGGCGATGCACAAACACTTCACAAGTCTTCACCGTTGATCTTAACGGGTGCCGGCACTACACTACAATTTACTATCCCTCGGTGCTGAAATTATCATTCGGCACCGAAGGTAAAATTAACGCCATCTCAGGATGGCATTAATGACTTTATCCCAGCGATCCCCTGGGATCCCCCTCCCCATATTTCCCCTTTTCCTCCCCCTAATAGCTGTTATTAGGGGGTGGAAAAGGGGGCATGTATGGGGAGACCGCTGACATAAAGGAGGATGCGGTCATTTAAAAAAAAAAAGTAAATAAATAAAAGTTGTTTTTTTTAACAAAAAAAACTAAAGTAAAACATTAAAAACATAAAAAAAGGTGAAAAAAGATAAAACTCTTCCGGGAGACGCGTCCAACTCAGAAGATTCCAGCCCCGATATGAAGACCCTGTGCATGCCCAGTGGTTTTTCATATTTGTGCTTGAAATTTTCTAAGTCCGGCAGTGTAGTCTCTGATGCGGCCTTTGATGCGGGCAGAGAACATCGCGGGACCTCGGCGGAGAGGTGAGTAATAGTACATTTTAAAGGGGAAGCTGCCAGGCTCGCCACAAGCACAAGCGAACCTGGAGCAGCATCGTTCCCCGAAGAAAAAAATAAATAAATGGAGCCCATAGTCGCCTAGTGCAACGCTGGTCTGGAGTCAGACTGTGGCTGGATGCTTTTTAAATGAGGGCTGGCTGGTTGCTAGGATACCCGCAGTCACAGGCTTAACTGTAACCGCAGAACTTAATTTCCCTTGCAAGTCATGGCCACCAAGGCACTTCAATTCTAGCCACAGTCCTGCTCGGATTACACAGATAAGGTAAGAAAACAGGGAGGCTGGAGGGACATGATGGAAGTACTGGGGGGGCTGGAGGCACATAATGGGAGTACTATGGGATGCTGGAGGCACATAATGGGAGTACTATGGGATGCTGGAGGCACATAATGTGAGTACTATGGGATGCTGGAGGCACATGATGGGAGTACTAGGAGTAAATGTGTAATTGGGGGTGTCAGTCCCTTACTTTGCCAGGGGCAATGGACCCATAGATACACCCCTGCTTTTGATTATTAATAAAGTGTAGATTTTTTATTTTTATTTCACTTTTGCCTATTTCCAGACCCTGTTGTGGATCATAATAGTTCATGCGACATTAAAAATGTTCCGTTGAGGAGATCTGCATTACTTGTATAAATATAAAACAGTTAACCCATTTTTTATGTTTTTGTAATAGCAGAAATGTCTGTTTACTATAAAATACCAGTGAGTGTATGTCTACATAGAAATAAATATGTATGATTTATGAAATTATATTTCTTATATTTATTTATCTGTACAAAATTCAGCTGAAGAAATTGTAATGCCCTAAGTTAAACTATAGGGTTCCCTTAATTGGGAATCTCATTTGAAGCTCATAAACTCATCCCAGCATGGAGAAACATCAGTGTGAGTGGGCATGCTCTGTCAACAAGGTCACAACTGATTGGACAGGCCAGACAATTTTCTATGGTCCAATAAGCTGAGATATATTACAAAATACATTTCTGACTATTGTAACATAGATAGAGGGGATCATATTAACAATAAATTCCATACATATATATAAAACGGAAGGTAATAATGCCCTGTATTCATAATAAAACAGTAAACTGTTACATTTTGTAGACTTGCTGTTATTTCTTTGATTGCTAATTTGTTTATAATATTGTTACCATTTGCAAAACAATCAGTCCTAATCCCACCTGACAAGACTAATGGGATGTTGTATACCTGTAAAAAGCAGCATGAAAGCACAGGGATCAGGCTGTGGTGTATTTAGGCATTCACAGGTATTCTGATTGCCCAGGTGATTTTGTAGGATTAGCAAGATTAGTGTTCAGGACAACAGCAAGGCTTGAGATAGCCCACAAATGATCCTGCTCAGGGGGTGGTGGGCTAGATTTAAGATGTCTCGTCTGCATGGAATGTGTAAAGCGGGGGTAATCACAGTGGAAATACATTAGTGTGCAGCTCCGAGCACATCCACATTATGGGCTAAATGTTTTCAGCTTTACAAAGGACTTAAAAGGGTGTAAGGTGTGTCTACCTGCTGGGGATTTAGGTGGTGCAGAATGAGGAACAGCACTTGTTTATACATTAGCAATTGTAGAGTACGAGTGTAGCCAGGAGGATAAGTGTGTTCTGTGTGATGGATGTTGACAAAGCAGTTTTCCTTTTAGATTGTTAAAGCTTGACCCCCATCCATGAAGAGTGAAATATGAGTCAGAATGTTGCAGATGCTACTGTCAGGCAAATGGTCGGAGAGCTCCCATTTTTTTTTACTGTGGATTAAAGCACTTATTATTACCCAGAAAGCCTAAAGCTTCTACTATTTTCCAAACAATAGCTCACTCCTCACTTTCAGAGCGTGACGGAAACACATACTAAAAGCAATGTACTAAGTGTAAAACTGACGGGGTGCGGAAAATGCAGACTTTTTGGTAACAATCTGCTGTGGAATTTTGTAGAATGAAGAGAATATGAAATAATGAGAATACTATTTTTCTGCATGTAAACATTTCGGTTTGTCTAGTTAACTATTACTTTGATCCTATAAATACTATAGTTTAAATAAGAAAAATAATGGGACATATACATGAGTATATTGTAATATAAATGTAATATTGTAATCCACTTCTGTGCATTCTGAATTATATACCAAACCTTAGGTATTTTAGGCCATTTTCAGGATCTACGAAATCTTTCAGGTTTTCCAAACTCTCTGGTCCTGATTCAGAATTAGGTCTTTTTCTTAAGTCCCCTGACAAGTAAAATAACTGCTTGCGCACGGCAGGTGTTACGGATCCTATCTCCTTCTGTCCAGAGGAAGGGCTGGCCATTCATTTCTGCTTGCTTAATCTGAGCCAGAAGAGAGGCTATAGGCATGGTAATGAGGGGATGGGGTGGAGAGCAGCAGTAAAGGTAGGGTTCTGGACCTGTAAATGTCCAGAACTCCGCACAAGAGAGGGGAGTAACAGGGGCGTGCACCCCCCCTTTTCAGTGCAAACTTACAGGTCCTGGAGTGCATAGCTTCAAGTAAACTGAATTGTCTGAAAGTGAAATTGTAATGGTTCAGGGTATATATAGCAGTATTTATTGTTCCAATGTATACTGTACCTTTCCAGCTGCCCAGGTTCACCGGTCAAGTAACACAAAATATTCTTATTCCATAACATGCCTGTAAGAGGAAAGTCATTATAACAGCATTTAAAGGGGTGAAGTAATGTAAAAGCGCTAAGTAAGTCCTTCAGGTGGCATTATCCTAGTCATAAGATGTGGACATGTGACTTAGGCAGGGTTGCCGACTTTCTTGGAATATCCGGGAGACTCCCGGAATTTGGGTAGTTCTCCCGGTATCCCCGGAGAGCCGGCAAAGCACCCGCAAGTCCCGACCAGTTTAATTACAACTGAAAAATCCCTAGAGTTACTGATGATGTCATCAAGCCCCGTCCATCCCATGTAACGCTAGATATTGCATGAATGATTGACAGGGGCGGGACTTAATGGTGCAATTTGCATAAATCACGCCATTAAGCCCCTCCCCTCATAGCAAACTATAGCTTCCCTCTGGGTTCTCCCAGAGGGAAGCTTTACAAAGTCGGCAACCCTGGACTTAGGCCAATTGTTGATTGACGGTAAAAGAATCAGATAACTTAAATCAGGGCTCATTTAGGAGTGTGCAAATGCACAAGAATGCAGTGGGAGCCGTTATGGTAATAACTAGTGCGGGGCTAGGAGCTAGGGAGCTTCAGTTCTCCTTTATGCCCTGGCACTAATTTTTCTTGATACAGTTCTGTCTTGTATGATCAGTGTACAATGGTCTGGGGTCATACACATATAAGCAGGTGATAGTGTCAGAGAGGCAGGAAAACATGTAGTCAAGCCAATGCTTTATAAATTGCCTTTATCCATAATGAATTTTGTAGAATCCAAACAAAGACAAATATCTGTGTTTCGTGCTCTTGCATTTATGTGGCAGAACTAATTCTTAGTATAGTGTTCTGGCAATATGAATGTAGTGGTGAAAGAAAATGGTGGCCCCCATAGACAGTACTTGTGTTGTGGAATGTGAAACTATTATTCCACTACTCATGGATAATTAAAAAAAATGTTGTTATCCTTCAGTTAGAATCAGTTCTGTGAATATATGCAAACATTGCTGCTACACCTCTATTAGAATGTCTGTGTCATGTCCTGCTATGACTCAACTGCTGGCTTCTTAAATAAAGGACAGAGATAAAGGGATATCACTATTTTCCATATCAGTTCTGTGCAGGGAGAAAGTGGCAGTTTAGGAGAAGCTAAAGAGATAACTGTGATGAGTGCTAATTCTGTACATTGTGTTGTTGTGTGGTTGCACAGACATGATAAAGCTCATGTGACCATCCTCTATACTAAATACATCCTAGGTAATGAATTACTAGAGACAGTAACTTCCTGGAAAATCACATTCATGCACTATCACCTAGGGACTACAATGGCTATGGCTAATTGGATACATACAGATATGATATAACCTTATAATGAACAGATTGCAGGCCAAATGCTTACTGGACATATAAAAATGGCAAGGGACGCACTAATAATCAAATATTTAATGTTAGTAAAAATAAATATA
>WWET01000456.1:54526-70780 GCA_011038615.1 Limnodynastes dumerilii | reverse complement strand
AAGTCACTCCTGGGCAAAACCATGTTGTTTTCGGGGGGAGTCAAGTTAATTGTATTCTTTGCATGAAGGAATACATCTTTGAATTGCTTACTGCACACAGATACTGACCAGCTTTACTGTTACACTGTTATTTAGACTTGGGCTGGGAAATATCACCTCTCAACATTAGTACTGTTTGCAACAGATGAAATATGACTCCCCTGCAATCAACATGGTTTAGCCCAGGAGTGACTTTAAGTTATTATTTTAAGAAGATTCTTAAGTGTAGGTCCGGTCCTTAATTTTAGACTCCTTCTTAAGTCTGAATCACTCCTTTCCCCCTTCTGAAAAGAGGTGGTTGTAGCAGTGAGATGCGTTCAGTTCTGAATTACCACAACTGCATGTACAAAAATATGATACACCACATATGATTGCCCAGGAGTGACTTTAAGTTATTATTTTAAGAAGATTCTTAAGTGTGAATCAGGTCCTTAATTTTAGACTCCTTCTTAAGTCTGAATCACTCCTTTCCCCCTTCTGAAAAGAGGTGGTTGTAGCAGTGAGATGCGTTCAGTTCTGAATTACCACAACTGCATGTACAAAAATATGATACACCATCGGGCATATGATTCAGTCTGGATCAGACTCAGAGTAGTCACGTAGCTCGCAGGAGATCCATAATAGGTTGAACTTGATGGACTGGTCTCTTTTTTCAGCCTCATCAACTATGTTATTATGTTACGTGAAGCGCTGATAAACCTTCTGCAGAATGAGTGTGTCAAACACCTTTATATTAAACAAAGCTCATAGATCCCTTAACACCTTTGCAGTTTTTAGCCACACCTATGATCTTTTCCTATTACAGCTGACCTATGTTATATTATCAGCCCATTTTTTCACACTTAAATCAATGTTTGCCCCGCTGGAATAATTCTATAGTAAACATCCAACAAAGATCAAAGACTTGATATATTTGAAACAGTTAAGCTGTCACATAAGTATTTATATTCTGATGTCTCCCACCCACCAGCCAACAAAGAAATAACAATAATTAGCATTACGCATCTCTCAAAGGTAACAGTCATTTTGCCAGTTTGACTGCCTTCTGCAGATGAACTGATGGAAAACATGGCTTCCTGTGCCATCAAGTAGCTCTTTGACCTTTGCACTCTTTACTCATTTTATAATTAGATTATGAAAATAGCAGCAACTCCGAGAACTGAAGTCTTTTGTTTCACAAAATGGCAGATAGGCCACATAATACGGATACATAGTAAGCAGAAAACTCCCATCAGCCTTTGCTTCCGCCTGCCTAGGCTTGTTAGTAAGGTTGATGGAATAAGTCTAGATAGTTTCCATAGGAAAAGAGAGTAGGATAAATGAATATTATCACTGGGAAACAGTAGGTATCTACTTGGTCCATTAGGTATGAGGGTAACAGACTGAAAGGAAATTGACTTAAAGGCAGAAGCCAACATGTGGGTATTTGTTTTTAAGGAATTGTCCCTTCAAAAGAAAAAAAACAAAACATAGTGGAGATGTTGCCCATAGCAACCAGATTTTAGCTGACATTCTCTAGTATGTAAAAAGAAAGTGAGAGCTAGAATCTGATTGGTTGCTATAGGCAACATCTCTACTTTTCCAAACCCACAGCTTAGTAAATCTGGCCCCACGTTTTTAAAAGTTGCTGTCATACATTAAGCAGAACATTAACTCAGTTAAAAAATGTCCTTCTTAATGTATTAACAGGGTAAACACAGACATCAGAGCACGAGGGATTTTACATTAGCAGTAGGTGCTGACACCATGTAATGCTACTAAAACACAGTTGTTTTCTCTTTAAGGCATCAGAGGTAATCCTTTAATACACAAAGCATGAGTTTGTCTAGACAAAACAGTCACCTGGTGTACAATAATGGATCTCACCAATATGAGCCCAAGTCTTCATGTTCACCAAGGAACCACTTTTACCATTCCCAAATGCACTGATTTCTATACCCTCTACATTTAACCTTGTTATCGGCATAGCTAGCAGTAGCACAGATAAAGGTTAGTAATATAGTAATGTTTATCTTACTGTAGGTGATGCTGCTTTAGCTCAAAAAATTATTTAAACAGTGGGGAAAAACCCATTATCTCTTCTTTCAGTGCATGGATTAGTGTAGGTTAATTGGCCCCGATCCAGATCTGAGTGTAAGCCAGCTGGCATGACGTCTCTGTGCATTTCTCTGCATTGAAATGTAAGTGGTGCAGCAGGGGACGGCAGCGCAGGAGCTTTGGCTGGTGGCTAATCAATTCTGATTGGCTGCCAGCCGGTCACATGGCGTGGCCACGAGCCAATCAGGGCTTGCGGCGGCCATCTTGCTAAAGGCAAGTGCGGTGAGCCATTCAGGGCTCACTGCAGCACTGCACCCAGACGCCCCTGCGGCACTTATGGTGCATTGCGGTGCCGTAGTGAGCCAATCAGGGCTCGCCACATCACCCGTCCCATCAACCCCTGCGGCTGGATAGAAAATCCACTGCACGGGCTGGGAGAAAACAGAACTGGCCGGAAGAGGCCAAAGACAGAAGAGCCTGCAGCAGGAAGACGTTTTTATATTTACCTGCTATAAGTTATGATGATCTAGGAGACAGCTCAGACTTGTTTTGATAACAGATTTACAGATAAATGATAATGATAAATAAGAGGTCTCTTGCAATCTATAGGAGTAAAATACACTGATGGATTATTTATGAATATTCAGTAGTGACAATGTAAATCCCTCAATAGACAGGTGGCCAACAATGCAAGTGTCTGCTGTAATTCTGTCCATTTAGCAAAGGAATCCTGCAGCCTGAGATTGGTTTTGAAAGTGAATTAAAATTTTAGGTGCCAAAGCTTCCTGAGCTTGCCCAGTGATAAGGAGTGTTAATCTTCAAAGAGATAACATGCTCAACAATGGTATCACAACAAAGCTTACAGCCCCTGGATATTCTGGCCCTGAATTCCTGTCCTCATCCTGAAGCCACGCCACCCTGTTACATTCCTTCTTGGAGTCTTCTGTTCACACTTTTCATCACCAGAGAGGTGATAACATACACGGCGAAAATTCAATTATTGCCCTCGCTGTAATGGCGCTATATTACATATCTAGGCAAATGCATTCCATGCTGTAAAAGTAGTTTACATTTTTTTGGTTCCTGTTAGAACAATTTTATATGTATAGTTCTTTAAAATAAATTCCTAAGACTAGCTTTGAGATGTTCTGTCATTCTTATCTCATCAACACTTCTCAATGCATTTAATTTGAGGTCATCTTATTTTGTGCATTTTAACAACCGATAGGCCAGATATAGTATCAACAATTAGCTAATCGCCATTATCTCCCTATATATGTGAATGGAATTGTATACTGACTGACTGAAGGGAAGAGTGGAGATTGTTATTTTGGGTGAGTCTACCCAGCATTGTAGAGACAGTTCATGCTACCTACTATGTCACTAACACCTCTTCCTCTTACATTTATAAATACATACCTGCCATTGGCCAACTATACAGAAAATGACAAAGCATCACAGCAGATAAATATAAGTTCAAATACCCTCAGAACATATTTTATTTAAATCTAATTTAGTACAGAAAATTAAACATTCTAAAGACGTCTTTTAGTGAATTCCATTTATAGAAACACACCACATCAGGCTGAAATGTGCTTACATAAAAATTATTTCTAAAATCGGCTTTTTGCACTGCACACATGAAAGAAAGATGACAAAAGTTCTCATTGTATCTCAATTTAAGTAAATGGCATTTTTTTGAATCAATCTGCAACCTGAAAACTCTGGCTTAAGTCCTATATCAGCACAAAAAGGAAAATTGATGTGTTTGAGCTAAAAGGACATATATATATTTTTTTTTATTAAACTTTCAACATATACTGAAATATTACTGTTTTATAAAAAAAAAAAAGTAAAAATATGCTACTAGATGAAACATCTTTCAACCATCTTTTTCTTCAATAGTTTAATATTCTTTTCTTAATGTTTAGTCTACCTTTAGAGAATGTCTTGAAATGTATAATATTTTTTGGCCATTTGATGTGCATGACCCACTTTGAAACAACGTCAAACATCTCTGACCAGGACAGAGCCTGGGATCAGAAAGTGTGGCTAGAAGAACCTATATTAAGAATGTGATAGGGTTTGCAACCCTCTAGAATGAAGTCATCAACTAAATTGACTTTTTAAATAGATCTAAAACTGGCTAATTACTGGGATTTTTTGTAACAATCAGACATTGTTACTGTTATAAGTCTCAATTCAGCACGAGACTCTATTTAAAAGCAATGATCACTTTATTTTCATGCAGTAAGGTTTGTTTTTTATTTATCGCATGAGAGTGACGTTCATTATTTCTCACAAAGCATGGATTGCCATGGAAAACTGCTGTTTAAATGGCGATCCATGTAAACTTCGCAGCACACTGCCGGTGTTTCTCACTCAGCTTCATTATTATAAAAATTCCAGCGGACTCCCCATACACATCGGGAGATTAACAGAATACATGGCCCAGATTCACACTTAAGTACTGCATTTCCATGCATGATTTTATGATCAGTTAAATCATGGTTGCCGACTTTTGGCAGCTTCCCTCCGGGAGATCCCGGAGAGAAGCTAGCGACGCATGTAGGGGGTGGGGCTTGATGACGAGTGTTATGCAAATTGTGTAATTAGTCTCCGCCCCCTGGCTCATACTGACCCGTTTTTACTTGAAATAGGGGTCGAGACGGGGCTTGATGCCGCAAATTGCGTCATCAAGTCCCTTCCTGTGCCTAGCAACACTAGTATACTAGTGTTGCTAGGCAGGGGGGCAGGACTTGAGGCCGTGGTTTCAGTGAAACCACAGGCCTCAAGTCACTTGCGGGAGATTTGCTGGCTCTCCCGGGATACCGGGAGTAGTGCCCGAATTTCGGGAGTTTCCTGGACATTCCGGGAGAGTCGGCAACCCTGTGTTAAATTGCCCAGAACCCAAATATACGCACGAAAACTATGGCCTACTAATTCACATACACGGATGTCAGACTTAGGACTGATGCACGCGTCGTCACGGAACGTGTCCCGCATTAAACGAGCAAAGACTGAAAAAACCTTACGCACACCACCCAATGACACACACAACTGACTTGGATTTTAAAAGGGGCATAGATTTATTAAACAACATTGATACTTGGATGGAATTGACTTACACTATGAATTTGACTATAAATTTTGGGTAGAGACAAGATGGCACCAATAGCAGGTAGGGGTGTCACGTAAGCAGCTACAGTAGATAAAACTCTGTTGTCAAAGGCACCCCCAAAAGCCACCCAAAACCCCATCCCCCAAAGCGATCAAACTTCCAAGTGCAAAGACAAGGAGGCAAATTCAGGCCCCGCCAAGGACCAAGTGACCTGATTAGAGCGGGAAGGTATGCCAAAGTTTCCCCAAACATTACAGCCCCCCCTCAAAAGTTTCCCTTGTGCCAGATAAATAAGTTGACACCCCCATCTCTACCGCCAACATACTAGTAAATAAACAAAAACCAATCTAGAACATTAGGAGGAAGAAACAAACGAATAGGAGGAGACCCTTGCACATAACAATCTATATAACCTGCCTAATTCCACCCCTAACCTACCCCTCCCCTTGCTGCATCCAGGGCCATTTCTAGGGACGGGCAAGCCGTGCTATCGCACGGGGCGTGCCCCTAGATGACTTAAAGGGGGGCGCCCAGTAGGGCAGCCTCCCTTTAGATCATGCAGCTCTTCCCTGGGCCGTGGTCATATAGACCGTGGCTGTCACAGTCACAGGCGCCGGCATCTCTATTCATCTCATTATTGAGATGAATATTACTGGGAATACAGGGCAGCTATGAGAGCCCTGTAGGACCAAATCACTTCCATTGAATAACGTTATGATGTAGTGTTATCCATTGAAACTGATTTGGTCCTACAGGGCTCCCATATTCCCAGTACTATTCCTCAGATGAATAGAGATGCCGCTGCCTATGTCTGCGAGAGCCGCGGAGGAAGGAGGTAAGGTCCCAGTCTGTCATTTATCTCTCTTCCTGCCTATGCTGCTCTCAGTTCACTGTGTGGCTAGAGGGGCAAGACTCTTAATGCAAATAAGCTGCACACGGGCTACTAATGTACAGTATATATTCCAACAGAGTTAGGACTGATTCACAGGTAGGAGTGCCTTGCGTAAACTAGCATACACATGAGAAAAGTAAAGGTAGCCCTCGACCCCTTGTATTGTTTGCTGTGAGGCCATGCGTCTTCTTACTTAGTTCAGGCCACACCTGCTGCGTGTTTATAATCAATGGATGTGTGTTTTTAAATTAAACAAATAAATGCTGTTAATTTAATCCTATGCTGATTTTACATTTTGTGCAAGACTTTAACCTTTTAAAAGTGTAATTATTTTGTTAGAGTTTGTAAAGGTTTATTTTAAAATGTTATTGACTTTAAATTTTGTGAACAACCATCATTACATTTACTAATATTTAACTGTATTGCTTGTTTCTGTTATTTATATTTTTTCAATGTTTATTTTTTCAATGTTTTATGTTAGTCTGTATATGTAGTGGATCATTGTATTTCTAACCATGCAGTATGCATTTATGTGTATTATTTTTAAGTATTGTTATTGGTTACTTTTGTTTAGATTTGTTAATGATAGTATGTGCTGTTTTTAGAATAAAACATTTCTTTACTTTTTCAAATTCTAATCAGTGCGTTTAGTTACTTATCTTTGAATCATAAGCAATTTTAAGCACCTACACACACAACCTATTCCCAGCTATCAAAGTCGTAGGTACCTAATTATATGCAGGAAAGACTTACGTCTTTACGTAGCACTTCCTACAAAGGAGGTGCGGTCGATAGGGTTCTTTATTTTCTCTGCGTATATTTAGGTAAGTTCCAAATTTTACTGTTGACTGCAAATCAGGTCTCATGTATATATAAATAAAACAAAAAAATACTTATCAACTAATAAACTAATTTTTTAATAAGTAATAAAAACAAAATAACACTTATATATATAATATATTTTGCCCACTGGAATCACCTGTGGTGAGCATCTGCTGGGTCTTCATTCACATTTCAACTGAATGCGAGATCCTACGATGTTGGTGGACATCTCAGATCATTGCAGGAGCTTACCATAGGGGTTAGTATTATGTGCACGGATTTGCTTGCAGCAATGAGAAACAAGCCTGGGTAAGGTAATGATCGTTCGTTTTGAATTTTTTTTGTAAATACAGGCCATGATCTTTGTACTGTGCACACTGAATGGATTCCTCACAGAATACTTAACAGTAAATAGTGAATAAAGAAGCAGACATCGGGACATTGTTGATCTATAAAAATAGGAGCTCCCAAAAATACTACCCAACGGCCATGATTCTACAGCATTGTGGGACAGTACACACTGGTCACATGTTGGATCTATCTGATTATTATGTGACCTACACAATAATCATCAGCAACCCCCCCCCCCTCGTGTGTACCCAGCATTAGGACAACTTTTAATCCATAAACATAAATGATGGAGATTTTCCACATAGAACAAGAATACTTTTTGCCTTTGTTTGCTTAAGCAATTAGGTCCTGGACATTTCAGTACAGAGGGTTGATGAAAGAAAGATATAAAGGGCACATCCAGTGTTGAAGCATGCTTAAATACGCTGATAAGGTTTGTTGCAAGCTACTAAATAATGATGGACCGGATTCAGAGATGCGTGTGTGTAAAGTATGCAAAAATACGTGCGCGAGTAAGAAGGCAACTGCCATGACACTCCCCTAGCAGTGACTTCTGCTTCCATGGATCACCCTTAACTGTATGTGTGTACTTACGTGGGTATGTTACTTACGCGTGTGCCTATATGACTAACCGTGCCCTCAAAAGCTCATTTAAATCGCCCCTCCCAACTTCACATAGCTTCACGCGTACGGAAGACAACCACGGTCCTATCTCCCAGCCAGTTTCAAAGTGCCTGGATTATTGATTCCTTATTCCTTATGCTTCGAAGAGAAAGGTGACTGGCTAAACTAACCCCAAACCTTCCCCTAATTCTTCTGTGGTCCTAACCCTAACCCTTCCTTCCTAAGCGCCTAACCCTAATCCCCCCCCTAAAACTAAAGTGCCCCGGAGAGGTTACTCCCCTCTCCGAAGCTGTTAGCGGCGGCTGCGTCAGGTCCTCTGCGGAAATGAATGGGTGCATATGCCGATCAGCACACTCACCCACTCATAAAAAAATTTCTAAAATGGCCCCCTATTCCAAATAGAGACAGCTGAAAAGTAACTGTCTCTATTTCACACAGCGGACCATTGGACCGGAGACAGCAACCACCTCCATACATTTAGAGATGTGTAAAACTGAATATATTGCATTGTCCCACATTCTGACATAATTTTTTCCTATTATTTATCCATGGTTCACACACAGTATGTGATATAGATTAAGGCACATTATTTACCTATGAGAAAACCACAGATATTTCTTTATCTATTAGCAGATAATCTATCACTAGGGAGCTATGACACATTTATAGCTGAGGAGCGGCATATCTCCAGGGATTTGAGCAGATTAGTGAGAATGACACAATATTATAGAGGTATTATTATAATGTGTTTTGCTTAGAAGTGTTTTGCCAGCACTCGTTAAAAAGGTCTTTATCTGGGCTCCTCCATAGCAGGGAAGGAATAGGAACGTCTTTCAGATCCCTTCCTAATCCCATGCAGCTGAGGTCAGTCAAATCTTGTGTGCGCTGCGTGATCTGTTCACCCATTAGAAAGGGTGGACCTTTGGGGTCAGCTCAGTGGGGTTTATATTCTGATGAGTAATGTTTATTGTGAATCAAAGTGCACAAGGCTTTTACTCTCAGGAACTATGTACAGATATAACTAGTTTAAATGCCACAGAAATTCAACTTTTTTACTGGAATCTGCTTTAAATGTAGTTCACCATTAGATTGTAATGGAAATGCCATTATTTTTCACAGTCACTTAGACATCTTTTTATCATTGTGCTAAAATTGCTGTGACACGGTAGACAGGGACTGTGAAATCGAATTAAGGGCTCAAGATAAATCCGTATGTGAGGACACTTACATATCCATAGCCCTTCCTTATCCTGTCCACACATAAGGGAAAACGCGTGGACAAGACAATTGTGAGGCCGCTAACGGAACAGTTGGACATACAGAAACAATATCCGTACCTCTAACATCTTAAATATTCATCATGTGCTTCTAAATCTTAATACCCGCTCCTGCTTTTATTGCTACCTTTGGGCTCTGTTTATCGATTAGGAACACAAAAAGGCTGTGATGACTTGGATAAACTGTAATGAGGTGGAACCCCGCCCCCCTTTCTATATATAATGACTGAAATCAATGACCATACAAAGATTCAGGCCTATTTGATCTGTAATGGAAGAATTAGAATATGTATTTTAACTTTGTAATTCCAATGCTGCAGAGAGTTTCATGAGCCAAACAAGATGCATATTATTGTGATGCAGTCTCCTGGTTGGATAGATGGACTTGTGTCGGATTAGTTGTCATTGGCCTTTCCTTATTTCATAAAAGTCCAACACACTCTAAAGATAAACCAACAAAATAATCCTAGCTTGTCTGTCTCTAACTAGCTGTCTGTGCTTCACTATTCATCACCAGGGCCGGATCCAGACTTACGTAAGTCAGGGGACCTACTCTTACTTACTTACTCGTACTTCTGCGTTAGTTCCCTGACAAGTATTATTAGCGCATGCGCTTGCCAGATGTTACGCTAATGTAATATCAAGCATACGGAACTAGACTGCGAATGCTAACGAAGGGCCAGGGCACAGTAATTCCACACAGATTAGTGGAGAAGTTAAGGTAGTGCTCTGGATATATAAGAGTCCAGAACTCCACATGAGAGAGGTAAGTGACATGGGTGTACACCCTTCTTCCAGACCCCCGCATGTACGGAAAGCGCACGGGGCACTGGAGCCTGTCCCTAGTCTGCAACACAAACAACACAATTGCCACAAAGTTTATTATAACACAAATGTAGTGGAGGTCTCATGCCTCAATTCTACAGAAAGACAGACTTAAGCTGGCCATACACTAGAGAGATTATACACTAGAGCGATTTACAAGTATCGGGTGATCGGGCAAATAATCGCTATACATAGTGGCCAGGATCAATTTTTCACCAAATAAATGCACCAGAAATGCTCGGGTACAATTATTTCATCTTTGAACATGTTTGATTTAAATCGGGAGCAAGCTGAAGGGCTCCCAATTTTTTCAAAGCTGCTGCTGCAGATCTATGTGCTATGCTGCTCTGACAGCTTTGAAGGTATACGTAAAGCTGTCAGAGCAGCATAATACATAGATCTGCAGCAGCGGCTATTGCAGGGAGTAGTACAGACAGGGATCAGGCATTTAAATCATACAGTATGGGCATTCTTAGACGCGTAAGTACGTGCAGACGTTACGGCCGTCAGGAGTTACGCTTTGAAAAGTTAAGGTAGGGTTTGAAAAGTGTAAAACGTGAAAAATACGTACGAGCGAGGGGAGTGTCTAGGAGAGTGCTTAGTAAATACGCTACGCTAGGAAACGTAGCTCTGGATCTGGCCCATTGTCCTGAATAACACAAATATTCGAAAAATATTATTGCATAATTCAGCTTAAATGTTATTTCTAGAAGAACAATTTCTGTTTTATTGCATTTATTAAGTAATATATGTTTCTGCAATACGGTGAAGTAAAACATCCACCATAGCAATTATGTCCAGTGGATAAATTATGACGGTGAGGTGGCAGCATTATATCTTGCCTTTGAGAAGAAAAATGTTTGAAGACGGGAGTTCTGGAATTGTTTTTCTTCATATGTGGTCAGAAACAGTTACAGTATCACAGAGAAAGAGATTGTTGGCCCTGTAAGCTATTAGGTAATAAAACCTCTATCTGATAAAGCTGTGTACCCACCATGGAGAGTACACTACGCTAATGGAAATAAACTATTGATTGAAAATTAAAAGGGTTTTAATAACAACATAGAAGCTATTTAATTGAAAGTGTGCTGCACACTCCGAATAAATGTATTTTCTGAGTAGTAATTAAATGTCTTTGGGAATTTGAGACCTCTATCTGCAAAGCTATGAGAAACAACATGGCCAAACAATAGATAATTAAAATGAAAACACGTTTTAGAAAAACAATGTTTGGTTTAGATGCAGATCATAGGGAAGTGTATTAGGTGCCAGTATCATTTGTTTAGTTGTTGTCAAAGGCCAGATGTGGACAGGCAGGGTTTAGATCCCAGTTTTGTTCATGTGGCTGGTTGATATTTATGTCTTGTCAACTATATGTAATGGTGTATTGATATTTCTCTAACTATAAGGTCCACCGGCAGCCTCCACCCCCAGGATAACATAACATGTGCAGAATAGCCCTGGCTTTAACAGGTTGATCAGGGAACGTTTCAGGCTGATTGGCAGAGGATTCATTTTGATTTTGACATCTTCACTTAAATTTTGAGAAATATTCTAAACCTGCATTGTTTTGGTGGCTAGTGTATGGGAAAGAATTAACAGGATTTATTTATACAGAAACAGAAACCAATGTGGATTAATGTAAAGTTATGGACAATATTTTACATAAATAGGAAACTATAGAGCGATTGACTAAATTGCAGAAACTGAAAAGTGGAGATGTTGCCCAGAGCAACCAATCAGATTCTAGCTTTCACTTTGCTATTTCATTCTAGAGAAATGATTGGTTGCTAGGGGCTATATTTTGTTTACTGCGGTTTAGGAAATCTAATTCAAAGTCAAAGTTTTAACCCTTATTTCACTTGTTCTACTATGGTGTGTTACTGGTATAGGTCTGGGAATTATGGATGTCACAAAAAGGATAAGGAGGGAAATATTCCAGGCTTCACACGTACCTCCCAAGTGTCCTTATTCCAGCTTTCGGGAGACTGTCCCGATGTCCCGTCTACCTTACAACTTGTCCCGAGAGATCAGACTCTCGGGACAAGGTTGTTTTTTTTTTCTTTTGTAAAGCCTGTGCCACTGTATATGCAGCTGGGCTTTACATAGAACAGTACTTGTAATACATGGCTCCTATGGGAACCCTGTAGAACCAAATCTGTTACTGTGACTGGCAGTGACCTAACCTATACGGTCACTGCCATTCAAGAAAAGAGATTTGGTCCTACATGGCTCCCGTAGGAGGCCTGTATTACTGCATCACTATGTGACCACCAGTCAAAGAGGGAGAGGCAGCGCTGCGGAGGAAGAGAGAAGACATCAGAGGTAAATAAGAAAAAATAAGGGGCAGATATGGATGGCTGGACATAATTATAAGGGGCAGATATGAATGGCTGGACATATAATAATAAGTGGTTGACATGGATGACTGGGCATAATAATAAGGGGCAAACATGGAGGCTGGACATAATAAGGGGCAGATATGGGTGGTTGGACATAATAAGGTGCAGATATGGGTGGTTGGACATAATAAGTTGCAGATATAGATGGCTGGACATAAAAAGGGACATATATGGATGGCTGGACATAATGAGGGGCAGATATGGGTGGCTAGACATAATAATAAGGGGCAGATATGGATGGCTTGACAAATAATAAAGGGGTTGACATATAATAGGGGCACACATTTAAAAAAGGGGCAGACATAGAGGATGGACAAATAATACAAGGGCAGACATAAGGAGCCTGGAAAAATAATGAAGGGGCAGACATATGGAGGCTGCACATATGGATGTCTGGAGAAATAATAAGGGGCAGACATATAGATGGCTGATAGTCATCCTAGATAGAAGGGCCTATTTGGAGGAAGCAGGGAATATACTTGGTGACCCTGAAACGTATGAACCTCTAACTCAAGACCCCACTACACTTTTCAACAAAAAATTGAAAATCCTTTTGAGGGGGGCTCTAGACAAGGGCATCCTCACCCAAGCAGAGTATCAGTACCTATTTAACGAACATCCTTGCATCCCCATCTTCTATCAGCTGCCCAAAATACACAAAAATCTACAGAACCCACCAGGCCGGCCCATTATCTCAGGGATCAACAGCATCACCATAAACCTCTCCGAATACGTAGACCTCTTTTTACAACCCTTGGTTAAAAAACAGCCAAGCTATCTAAGGGATACTACTGACATTCTTGAACATATAAATAACTTCGAATGGCAGGAAGGGTACACCTTACTAACCAGTGACATCACATCATTGTATTCCGTTATCGATCATGATAAAGGTTGTCATCACATCTCATGTATGCTTGAATCAGAATCAGATTTGGACCCAGACCAACAGGAATTCCTACTGGATGCCATTAGGTTTATACTTTCCCACAATTATTTTCTATTCGAAGGTCAATACTACAGACAGGTTCGCGGGACCGCTATGGGCACAAAATTTGCGCCAGGGTACGCGAACCTGTTCGTAGCACATTGGGAAAATCAGTTCATTTGGCCGGACACCAACCCCTTCCGGAAGAATATCCTTCTATGGAAAAGATTCATAGATGATGTCATCTGCTTCTGGAGGGGGGATGATGGTGAGCTTATTAAATTTCAGGAGTATCTAAATAACAACTCCTTGAACCTTAAGTTTACAACACACACAAGCAGAGAAAAGGTAGAATTTTTAGACCTGGAAATTATGGTCCAACACCACCAGTTGTCAACCAAAACCTTCATAAAAAAGGTAGATTCCAATACTTACATTCCGGCCACCAGTAACCATCACCCACAATGGCTAAGGAACATCCCGGGAGGGCAGTTCCGACGCCTAAGGAGAAACTGTGGCTCTTTAGAGGATTTTAATGCGCAAGCAAAATCCCTAAAAACCAGATTTTTGGAGAGACATTATGATGAAGTATCAGTAGAAGGGGCTCTCCAAAAAAACAGACAACTTGACAGGTCCACCCTACTGAACACTAGAACCCACAAAAGTGGGGAAAATAAATGGGATAACACTACATTCATAACTACATACAACAGCCACTATAAAAAACTGGAGAAAGCATTCAGAAAACATTGGCCCACCCTACTCAAGGACCCTAAACTCAACTTGATTCTTCCTCCATATCCTAAAATTATTTACAGAAAACCCCAGACCCTTAAAAATCTGCTAGCACCAAGCGCCCTTCCATCTGACACACAACGTACATGGTTAAGCACTCCTAGCAAAGGGTACCATTACTGCTTGAAATGTTTACCTTGTAGAACATTCACTGCCAAAACAAAGAAAGAGGTGTCATTTGTCTCGAATACAACAGGCAAGTCTTTTCCCATTAAGGAATTCTTAGGCTGTAGCACAGAAGGGGTCATATACCTACTTGAGTGTCCTTGTGGCCTACAATATGTGGGCCGTACTAAGAGAAGCCTGAAAACCAGAATCTACGAGCATATGAATAACATAAAAAAAGGCATGAGGACACATAGTGTCCCCCTACACTTTCTGGAGAAACACAACAAAGACCCCTCACTCCTTAAATTTATGGGAATCAAAAAGGTCACCAAGCATTGGAGGGGAGGCAATTTCGTAGCAGATTTAGCCAAAGAAGAAACTAGGTGGATCCATAGCCTAGGGACCCTAACACCTAAAGGGCTAAATATGGACCTGGACCTGGGCACCTTCTTATTCGACACTTAGATCTCAACCATCCTCCCTCCCCTACCACTATTCCTTTCCTCTCCTCTGGCCACCCCTAGGTATTCTAAGTCCTATATTAATCACCTGTTCATTATATGAGGTCATCTTTAGGCACCTTTTTAATTCAATTTACTAAATAAAATATTTTTTTTATTATTATTTCACTCCTATACATGCATCAGCGATATTACTCTTTCTGGGCATCCACTTTACTCTGTGATTGCCCAGCATATTTGTGTTAGCAAGTGTTGTTTATCTACTCTAGCATTACAACCACTACTACCATTGTGACAGGCAGTATTATGACATGTTGGCTTGATTGGATTGAGTTTATTCTCCAAAATGAAGAAACTAGAGGAAAAAATGTACAATTGCTAAATTGCTAAAGGCAGCATTGTGTATCATGCGCTGTTGGACTGAACTTGTTCCCCAATTCAGAGAAACAGCACATCTACTGATTGGCAAACGACTCTACAAGCCACTACCCCTTCACAGCAGGGTACCTATATCTACCGCCAATCCACCAACCTCGGGACAGCACTGCAGAATTATCCCTGACGAAGCCCACCCTGGGCGAAACGCGTTGGATCTGTAGCTTATACGGAGATCTCCTACCCATAAGCTCTATTGAGATTCTGCTGTTCAGCGCCCTCCTCTGTAGTGCACGCAGAGATTGAGGAGCGCTGATTCACCGTACCACCGCGTCCCTAACAACCGTCTCCTGGCTACTAGGTTACAGACGCTACTAGCGGTACGCCTACAACCCGGAAGAATCTGTTGGCAGCTGGCGACGCATGTGGAACGAGCAAAGTAGAAGGTACCTCGGAGCATGGTAAAGTTACCCCGGAGAGTCATCTCCTGAAGTCTCCAGAAAGGTAAAAACTTCGACCTATTTCCACAACTTGATTTTTTATGCACAGAGACAGTGTTATATTGCCGTGCATTGGATAAGCTTTCATTGGCTCACGGAACATTGACCGTTTGACTCACGCCGTCTAGGCTAGTCATTCTGTGGATAAGACCATTTAATCCCACCTAACGGACAGCGGAGCCTTGGCCGAATATTGACTCTCTAACTGTTATATTGCCTTATACCGATATACTGTCTGTCTCCACCTATGGTAACTTGCATTACTGGCCACGATACCATTACACAGGTTAATGCAACATTATTTCTGTTGAATTGGTTGCATACTGTATCATAATCCTATATCACTGTATATAGGCTAGTACGTATCTACCTCACCTTGTGCTTATATGCAAATATTGCTTTTTATCCAATTTTTTCTTTTATGCATGTCATTAAAATTACGTTATTAATTTTTTCCACGGAAGCGCCAGATCCCCCTTCTTTCTTGTTTTCATTTAACTATTTGGGTTTATTTTGGGGAAACCCTGGGGAGATCTATAGGCAGCATACCCAAATAAGTGGAATTGAAGCAGCGCCATATACTGGATCCTGCCTTTGCAAAATTAGAGATGTGCCGAATTCGAGATGTGCCAAATTTGGGAATCTGAGGCGGGATCCGTGCACCGCTCGGATCTCCGCGCCCGCCCCTGATGACGTC
>WWET01000456.1:39516-53433 GCA_011038615.1 Limnodynastes dumerilii | reverse complement strand
ATATTATTACAAGGCTCATCATTTCTGAGCCTTGTAGTTATATCAGGACAGCATGGCTAAGGATTTCAGTCATGCTGCACTTATTTTCTGACACACAAAAACACATGTCAACTCTGTTGACATGTGTTTTTGATGCTCCGGGAGGGCACCTCAGCCGGATCTCGCAGCTCTCTGGCTGCGATTTTGGTTTTGGTTGATATAAAATCACACTAAAGGAGATTTCTTCAAATCTCCTTTAGTGAATGGGGTGATTTTTTTTTTTCCTATTTTTTCAATGGCAAACATCTGGACGATTTCTGAATCGCGATGTCCTGCGATGTTTGTCATTGATATTTTTTTACACACTGAAATAACGCGATTTGAGCCTTTCTGAATACCGCGATGTGACTTCAGAGGCTCAAATCACGCGATTTGTGGCAATTTGCCTCAAATCGTTTTTAGTAAATGAGGCCCATACACAGTAGCAACAATCTGCATGTAGGTAGCTAGTGCACTCCCACAACACTCACCTCCCACTTACAGAATTTAGCTGAGAATCCGTGACCATAGCCTTACCTTCATTTCTCACTGAGTATTGTCGTGCGGACATAGTGCATGGACGTATGGAATTTCCTAACCCAGCCCATACTATACAATCTAAATGCCTCCCCCCACCCACATTGCTTATTCTCGCACGTATAGAATGTTGTTACACCCTGTTGCACAGAGTTGAGCATGTGCAGGAATCATCTTTGTACGCGCTGAGACCTGATGCGTAACATCTGCTGTGCACATGCACAGTTCACAAAAAAAGCCAACTTACGCACACAGCATGTCTGAGTTGGATAATGTTAAGCCTGAATACGGTCCATAGCAGGGAAGTCACAACTTTTTTTGTTGGGGGGCAAAAATGTAGCCCTCCCACTGGCGCTCCCATATGACCTTGCTGCCCCCCCACCTTGTTGTGTAATAGACGCAAAGCGGCGACACGCCACCAAAGGGGCGTGGTTACCCCATTGTGGGTGTGGACATGCCATTGGGGGGTGTGGTCAACCCATCATGTCTGCAGCCCTCATCCAGTACTCCGATCATGGCTCCAGCCCCCATCCCAGTACTCCCATGTGTCTACAGCCCCCAGGATGATTCTCCACCATGTCTTACCAGCCTCCCCATTATGTGCCTCCAGCCCCCCCCAGTATTCCCCATCATGTGCCTCCAGCCCCCCCCAGTATTCCCATCATGTCTCCAGCCCCCTCTCCCAGTACTCCCATCATGTATCTCCAGCGCCCCTAGTATTCCTATCAAGTGCCAAAAGCCTCACCCCCAGCCAGTACTCCCAGTAAGTATCTCCCCCCCCAAGTTTACTTACCTTACCTGTGCGTAACTCGGGCACGCTTGCATATGTAAAACAACCTTAAGTCTGGATCAGGTCCTTTTAGAGTACTGGCAAATCAGGTGAAAGTGTAGAGCTGAGCAAAGCCATGTTGATGTCTGTTCATGTCTGCATGGGGAGGAAAATTATAACTGTGAAGACAGAATTAGAGTTGACAGTCAAATTTTCCAAGCTTAACTCTAATTTACAGATTAGACATAAAGCTAAGATGTATGTGAGTTCTATGTGCATCATTGTGAATCCAGAGTTGGCTGAGTGGTTACTTGGTTTAGCCTTGTATGGGCCTCATGATGATACAATATCTTTGGATGTCGCTCTATAAACCCTCCTGGAGCTAGGAAAAAGTTGGTAAGTTTAATAAGACAAAGACTAAGTATAACTATTAAGAAATCAAAACAAGTCAAAATCAACAGACTGTTTTCTGTCACTGCTTTGCCTTAAAGACTATTTTTTGTTTAAAAGAACGCAGTGAACTATGGCAGGGTTAATAAACAGAAGGAAGAAGAAATTCATTATTAACAATTAGTGATATTACTGTTTAAGCTTTACAGACAATATAGGGTTGAACCCCAATCACTTAACATAGCTCTGTGCCATATGGACAGGAGAAATTGAATACAGGCTCATGTTTATGAGTTAGGTTAAAACGGAGACCTAGACTGATGAAGTAATGCCAGGGTCATGACTCAACAAGAGGGGGCCATTAATGGAAATGATTCTGTGCCTTTCTAAATATCATTCCTTAAAATGCTGCAGTGGTAAAATAAAATGGAAAATGGTAATGAAAAGAAATTGGAATGGTATTTGTTTTTATATTTGCAAATGCAAACATTTAACTATTACACGTTTTTGTGCACTCTCTAGATCAGTGGTTCTCAACCTTTTTTCGGGGAGGACCAGTTAGTAGCTACCCACTATGGAATCAGGGCAAGTACCACTGGATAAATCCCATATATACAGTATTTTACTTTTTCCTTACATATTTTGCAGTGGATTTAAACCTTTTCCAGCCCTCTAGATACTCTTTACAATATAGAACCCTGTTATGAGGGATAATTTGAGAACAATTAAGTTGGAATAAAGGGATCAGTAAGTTATGTTAATGTTCTGGTTACAAGCTTAGTGCACGTCTATTATCATAACAAATCCTGTTTAGTGATTACTGACTGTGAGTGTTGACCTGAAAATTATAGATGTAGGGAAGGCTGGATCGGAATGGCGAAAGGGTGACTCTATGTTATGGCTGCTGCTGGATGGATGAGTAGATGGATGGATGAGTGGATAGATGGATGAGTGGATAGATGGATGGATGAAAGGGGTTTCTGACTGTAGGTGCAATCTCCATGCTGTATGTAGTGTGCCATCTTGGCTTTCTGACATTGCCTATTAAGCTCTATGATAGATAGTGTCGCAGGGGAGTTGATAAACCGTAATCAGAGCAGTATAGTGGGGAAAATGCATTTACAGGCCATTGGCCCCCTGCATTTCGGTACCAGCCTTCCTGGAGATTTACTCTCATGGGAGTCTGGGAGACTCAGCAATAAGCAGTAAATCTCCAGTAGAGTTACCAAGTATGAGCTAAGAACATCATCACATATGGTCAATCGGCAGTCTGCATTGAAATAATGACATTGGTAAAAATCATTTGTTTGACTGTGCTGGATGAAATACTTGAAATGTATGCAGTGGTATCATCAGGGCATACAGAAAGTACTAGTGTTTGGGGCCAGGAGAGAAAAGGGGGCCTGGACTGACTGTTGGACCTGCTAGCCTACAATTACTGAAAAGAACAAGAGCCCTTGAGAGAAGAACAAGTATAGCTGAAGAGAGCAGAGAGTGAAGAGACTGAGCATGAGAGAAGAAGGGATGTGAGAGCTGAGGATAGAGGGAAGGAGGTGGGGGGCTTGAGAAAATAACATACAGCAAACAGGAGGGTGATTGGAGGCTGCAGAGAACCAAAGTGATTTGAGGGTCTGGACTGGAGAAAGGAGAATTTCTATAAGCACTATAAATAGACCAGTAAGGAATAAGGAAGCCATTAGGAATAAATCAAGTGGCTTTACGAAGTGTTGCTCCTATTTGTATGGTTTATTATAATGATGTGATATATGTAAGGGCATTTTGGGATGAGTAGAATGGGGATGCTGATATTTGGCTGTAGAAGTCCTGATAATTTACTATGTACTCCACAATTTCTAATGGCAGCTCTGAATGTAAGCAACTCCCAACTTCCTATAAAGAATCCTTAAATAAAAATAACTAAATGAAATAAAGGATTTGGTTATCTGTCTACAAGTCTATGCTGCCTGTGCGGCAAAATATCAGCAGCTACCAGACAAATGTCAAATAACTACAAACAGCAAGTTAAAGTGATCAGAAGATGACTAAATATTTTTCAAGCTGAGAAGATTATCTGGGAATATATATGTCAAATTTAATAAAGCGCCTAAACCGTTCAGTGGTCAACACTCATAGTCAGTAATCACTAAACAAGTTTTGTTATGATAATAGACGTGCATTAAGCTTGTAACTAGAGCATCATATAACTTTACTGATCCCTGCCTTCACACTGATTCATGCCCGTAACTTAATAAAAAACAAAGAATGCCTGAGACATTAGATGTACCGCATTGCTGCTACAGCGCAGGCCCCTGTCATTTCCTGAATTCTATCAAATATTCCCTCTTTGCTGTCATTGGCTTCTCTTCAGTTTTTCTTTAATTTTCAATAACATTATATAATATGTAAATATGTGTAACTTTATAATACAATTCATTATTCTTTTATGGGTGTGAGAAAATACAATGGTACTAAAAGTGTTTTTGTTTCTGTTTTTGTCCCATTATTTAGTACAATTGGAGTACCCCCGGTACTATGATAGACCTTTCTGGATTTAATAAATAGGTAAAAAGGAAAAGAACATGTAGGAAAAGAACAAGCCACAGGGTGGAGCTGTATCTAATAACCAGGTGAAGCAATCAATACAAGGAAATAAAAAATTCAGGTGCAATGTGTCCGTCACGGATAAAACTGTGAAAAAATGTGAAGAAAACAAGTAGGCGTCTATGGTGTAGTATGTTTAGTAACACAATAGAGCAATAAGCAAGTGCTCAGGAATGGGTACTTGTGCATTAAACATCTATAGGGGTATAAACGCACCAATGTCATAAAGACAGAGGCTTTTTCAATGTTTGTTTTTTGTTCTATATCAGAAATACTCCTCACATCTATCATTAAACAACCAATGACTGACACCACTCACACCACCTTCGAAATAAAGACACTGAGGACCGGATTCACACCTAAGAAGCAGTTGCTTTCACACCTAAGAAGAAGTCACTTCTTAGGTGCGTGTCTTTAGCAGAGGACATACTACGCATGTGTAGTAGGTCCTTTACGCATTCTATGTACCAGTTCGGTTCATAGATTGCCTCCGTGTGGTCTTTAAAGACTGCACAGAGCATTTTAGGTAAAAAGAGGCGGCTTAATGGGGGGAGGCGGAGAGTGGCAATGTCCATGCGGACATTGCACGGATAGTTAAGGTAGCCCTATAGCACTCATAAGTGACATAAGGTACCTAAAAAGGGGGGCAGGATGGGTGAGTTAGGTGCGGTTCTGTCCTGAGACCTTAATTTGGATTAAAAAAAGAGGGCACAAATTTATTAATTGAAAATAGAATTGACTTTAAAATTTAAGGTATGACAGGTGGCAAATTAGCAGGTGGAGGAGTCAGTGTTCAACATCGATGATCACAGAGTGAGGACAGACAGCCCCTGTCCTCAGCGCAACAAAGGACATGGCATAATACTGTCACTGAGCCCAGTCAGATTGCACGTCATGGGGGTAACGCACCGGCAGATCAGGCACCTGCCACTGGGCTTGGCATACCTGATATACATCAAGGGTTGTGCCGTTCCATGTCAACATCGAGCCCTTTTCTATGCGGCAAATCATTTCTTGGTGATCTGCACTGCCTTACCGCCAACACTTAAGGAGACAACCATAGTAATGACACCCTGCAATAAAGGAAAAACTTGAAATACATGAAGTGAACAGCATAAAAACACATCATTATCAAGTCTATAAAAAGAAATAGCAAAAGGAGGAAGGGAAATTCCTGAAGAGGAGAGATTCAGGCCTGAGGGGGATTATAAAGCATATTTTTGCAAGCCCTCTCCTCAGGACAAAATAAGTAAACAAGTAAACAGCTACCATAAACTATCAATTATTGATACCCACATTCACACAAACAACAGTCACTCTAAATAAACACTTGTGGATATAGATTTATTTAAATGAATTATTAAAGGGATTTACCACTTTTGAAAATAGACTATCAAATTTAGGGCTAAGATAAGGTGGCAATTGCAGGTGGGTGTCACCTCAGGATTCTTAAATGGACAAATCAAGTTGTCAAAAGAGACGCCCCCACCACCCAAAGCCAGTTCCCTCGGCTCCATCTCTTTAATTTGCACAGCTCATCTTGTGAAGGAGTCAGACCAGGACGTATCACGGGACAGGCAACTTGGCGATTACGAGAAGGGTGCGCCTCTGCTTGCAGGCATTTCTCCCCCATCTTATCTGCACCAGATATAAAATAGTGACATACCACCTCGCCGCCACAGCAATGTACCCTCAAGTACCTCAGCCCACCACCTACCAACCCTTCAGAGTCCCCAAAATGCACTGGACAAGAAGCAAATTTCCGTTATCCGACAAGTGAACCCCATCCTCCCTAACGTATGCTCGTCACACAAATGAGGATGGGAAATGCACTGACCCCCAACTGACAAAACCCACTTACTGATAGATCAATTATTACGGGCTCCATCGAGTTTTTTAATGGACACATTGGGAAAAAGTGTGTGAATGGCTGATAAATCCCTCTTTAATATAAATCCCAACACATTCCCCTAAATCCTAATCATTTAATTTCACAAGAGGGAACAATTTAGAATGATAAAAAACAAACAAAAAAAACTGCCCAGTATACATAAGTGTCCAATAATCCAGCCCGAACAGCCTTGAAGCACATAACCTAAAATAAAAAGAAGTCGGCAACCCTGGTTTACTTTTCAGCTAGTTGATGAATAGTGGACCAGCTGTCAGAGTCCTGGGACACCACCATCTCCTGTTCCCAATTATTTTAATATAAGGATTTTTCAAGGAAAATATAGAGAAATAAAAAAAAACTGATTTTGAAGATTGAGCACGAAAGATTTCTTTGAAAAGTTTTCCCTGTTTGCTGTAAACCAGAGTTGTTTTGTTAAATGTAAAAGTTCCCTTAACTGAACTCTCTGTGCCCTGAAAAAAAACACACAAAGAGTAAAAGAAACAAGGATTGGTTTAAGATAATTCAAATATTATGAATAAATTATGGCTAGCCGAGATGTGAAAGTAATAGTTAGATAACAGGATAATCAATGTATCAGCGGGGAGCCAGCATTGCTGTTTCCTGCAAATACAATAATATGTGTTCCTAATTATACTGCATGTTGTCAGACGGAGCACAAAATCCTTCAAATCTGGCAGAGCTATTATGCAAGGCTGGAATAAAGAGCACACTGCACTACAAAAGGTAAATAAAGCCTTAGCTGCAGCTTATGGAAATTGCCCTCTCTTTGTTTCAAGGCATAGGGAAATAACATCAGTATTTTTACATTTCATGATCCGTGGGAATCATATGTTTGGAACCATAATATTTGTTAGTATTTGAAGTATTACAGCTGGATGATCATGGGAGCTGTGTGGCTGGCATTGAACTATTGGACTGATGGGTAGTCTATTTCTAGGGAACAGGATGTTTGGGGGAATGTTGTCATAGAGTCCTAATGAATACATGTGCATGTCTGTGAGAAAGCTGCTATCAGCTACACGTTACCCATCATTTATTGTTCTAGATTTCCCATCAAATGAAATTCATGGTTACTTTAGGTAACAAAGAGAAGTCAAAATAAATAAATATACAGTCATGGTTGCTGACAGGGCAGGATTAAGGTTTGTGGGGGCCCTTGGGCAATTAAACTGTGGGGGCCCCGTCTCACAAAAATACAAACATCTTCCTCCTAAAAGTACAGTGGCCCATATTCATATCTAAGAAGCAGACGCTTCTGTGGTGCATATCCTTAGTAAAGGACCTAGCACATGTGTATTAGGTCCTTTACACAATCTACGTACCAGTTTCTTTAAAGACTGCACAGAGTATATTAAGTAGAAAGAGGCGTTGTAATGCCGCCTCAGGGAGGGATTAGGTAGAAGTGGGGGGGGGGGATTTAGATTAGCCGGGGAGGCACAATGTCCGTGCGGACATAGCATGGATAGATAAGGCAGCCCTCTGGCACTCGTAAGTTCCATAAGGTACCTACAAACAGAAGATGGGATAGGGGCAGGACGGGTGCGTTAGGTGCGGATCTGTGAATATGGTCCAGTGTATTTAAGAGAAGGATATCCATCACTGACATCCATTCTGCTAGACATCTGTAGGAGTGCTGTAGACTAGATGTTTGTTGGGGGCCCTTTGTGAGTGGGGGCCCCGGGGGGACCGTCCTATGGTTAATCTGGCCCTGGTTGCTGACTCTAGTGGACTGTCTGGGAGACTCAGGAAATTGAGGCAGAGCAGGCAAATCTTCCGCAATGGGCTTGAGGTCATGACTTCAATGAATGCAAATCAATGCCTCAAATCCCGCCCCTGCCTATCAATGCTATGTAATCAAATGATGTAATCAATTCCCGGCCTGTCTTGAGTAATCTTATGGCTCACAGTATTGATATTCAGGGGGTGAGATTTGAGGCACTGATTTGCATAAAATCATGTCACCAAACCCTGTCCCCGTACTGCCAGCTCTTTCTCCCATCTGAGATCTCCCAGGGGGAAGAAATGAGATCTTTTTATATACATGCCTCTAAACAGTTCCATATTTTGCTGGACTGTCCTGATCTGCAGATCATAAAAAGGGCGGAGTTTATTTAAAAGAAGTGGGTGGAGTTTGGGCAGAATGGGGCAGTGCTTTTGTTGTCCCATTTTGGGATTGTCAATGTTGGGAGATATGTATATATAATATTTTTAACCATACATGGTGAGTCATACAATATACAACACCATTTGCCTCTTCATCTATATTTCAGTGTTTTAGTGGCACAGGCTGATCATGGATTTCAGGGCAGTTGTGAAGCTGTTTGAATGATTTGAACCTTTGAATAGTTTTTATGCTATGTGCTAAGAGAGCATAAAATCACGGTTTGTGTGTCTGTGCAGTGGTGTAACATCATAGAAGAACACGCACACCTTCACCACCTACGTCAGATCTCCCTGCGTGAGACAGCCTAAGTCTGACTTCATCAAATGGATGCAAGGATTAGAAGCTGTAGGAAGAGAGACAGACCTGAGCTCCCTGCATCATGGATCCATAGCAGCAGCTGCTGCTCATACTTAGGAGCCATAGATTACCTGAAATTAATCTGTGGCTCCTATATTATAAGAATGGAAGCGGTTGTAGGCTCAGTAGAGGCCCTGGACTGTTAAATACAAAGGAGAAGAGCCCCCTTTAGGGTTGGCAGCCGAAGGCCTGATTCAGAGATTGAAAATAAGAGAGGAAAGTCACTCCTGGGCTAAACCATGTTGATTGCAGGGGAGTCATATTTCATCTGCTGCAAACAGTATTAGAGTTGAGAGGTGATGTTTCCTATCCCAAGTCTAAATAACAGTATGATAGTAAAGCTGGTCAGTATCTGTGTGCAGTAAGCAATTCAAAGATATATCCCTGCATGCAAAGAATACAATTACCTTGACTCCCCCTGCAATCAACATGGTTTAGCCCAGGAGTAACTTTCCTCTCTTATTTTCAATCTTTGAATCAGGGCCTTAATTTCAAACTCCTTTTTAAGTCTGAATCAGGTCCTATATCTGTGTATGAATGAGACTGTATGTGTCCAGGTGTATGTGTATGTGTGTGTAAATATAAACGTTTTAATGACCAATTCCTATTTCCTTCCATAATAAAAAAAAAAGAGAAAGCAATAAACCACACTAGTCTTATAACCCGAAGCTCTCGCTAATAAAATCAAAGATGGCTGAATGACATTTTATCACTTCCGTTCATACAAAGGAAAGTAAAAAAAAACAGCGCAATTCTGTTTCATTTGTCAGACTCTAAGCTTCTATAACCTAACAGCCGTCAATCCTCGCCTTCCATTCTGATGTGAGCTAATTGTGTCATAAATTCACACAAATGTGAGGTCAGTGTGAGCGTGACCATGGCATTACCTCTTTTGTTCCTATACTTTGCTTATAGCGGTGTCAAGTTTTCTTTCAAATTTCACACTTCATAAAACTGTTGCTCCACGACATTAGGATCATCCCTACATGTGATTACAGCTCCTGTATTATAAACGCCTTGTCTTTTGAAATATATATGAGGATTTAAAAGTCTCTGCTCTTATCATAACATTTGTGAGTGTAAATTAAATTAACTTGCTGCACTCCAATTCCACTGCCTAATAATTGAAAAATGTAGGTGTTAGAAATATTAGAACTTATTTAAATAATACTCTCCATGTAGTAGTATATATGAATGAGGCAAATGATTCTGCTTTTTTTTACTCATCTGTATAAATGTTAAATAAAAAAAAATTCTGAACTTCTAATATTATATAAATAAAGGGGTTAATCCAGAGTTTGAGAGTAAGGGCAAAACAGGTGCAAGTGTACACATGAGCAAAGCCATGTTGCAATGTGAGGAGCACAGATGCATTTTATTTATTTATTTTGCACAGATGCATGCATACACCAATCAGATTCTAGCTGACATTCTTGAGTATGTAATAGGAAAATGAGAACTAGAATGTGATTGGTTGCTATAAGAAACATCTCCACTTTTCCTTTCCCGCAGCTTAGTAAATCATGAACTGCAGCAGTTATGTAAAACAAAATTGCTTCATTTTGGTGACAACAAAACTACACAGAGACTAGTGAATTTTTTTAAACACTTTCCCACAGGACTGAACTGTGCCCAAATATCTCTGGTTTAAATCTTCATTAATCCTATCCAGTAAGCACAGTTTAAGAATTACAATTATTCTCAGTCTTACAAATAAAGTTACATTTAATTTGATTTATAGGTCAGCAGTACTTCAGAGAGAGGAAATTTGCCCTATCCAAATTCTTTAAGTTTATTTAATGCACACAGTATTTAGGTCTGCTAGGTTGGTTTCCATAGAAAGCAGTAGCTGGTTTGGTATGACTTATTTCCCATTCGGTAGTTGGCTTCGCTTCAGAGTTGTACTTAAAATAAACTACATCTCCACTTCCCAGTGCAACACCCAATAAAATGATTTCAATTTCAAGCTCTGCAAGGAAGCTATGTCTATCAGAGCCAATGGGCCCCAAACATTATTATGACACTGTAGTGTTATTAAAACTTTGGAAGAATATTTTTTACCAGTTAAGTTAGGTTCTCTAATGCTGAGAAATATATTCCCCGTAGGCCATCGTGTTCCAGAACCTATTTTGTTCTGTCCAGCTCTAACTGGGATTATTTAAGGGAAATTATTTTATTTTTCTATATTATGTATTCCATTAAGTTAAAACTATACTTGAAAACTTTGTGCAATCCGGGGGGGAGAGATCAGCGATCACGGACAAGAGTACTGGTGGTAGGACAATGTGTTATATGTCATCTTGGCTCCACTCCAGATACACAATGAATATCTTTGCGACATCATGCAGAGTGGATGAGCCAATGATAAAACACTTTACTGTTCACAGTGTAGGTGGGAGGGATGTGGCATGGTGTAACGGTGATCCGGGAGAGCTACCAGTTATCCATAGACATTCTAGAAGAGAGCACAATTTTTATGCTCTATTTATTTAAAATATTTATGTCCTATTGACTTTATAAAACTGAGTGTATATGATAGCAGGGCCCACATATGTCTTCAACGCTACTGTCTTCACAGTTCATTCTTTTCCTAAACCATATTTTAGATAAGCCTTCAACAGCTCAACAGGGCCAAAACGCAGTGCCATCATTCATTTGGGGCTGCCACATTGGCACATAGCTTTTCATTGAAGCTCCAATGATAGTCAGTGTAATTGTTATGTCCAGGAGGCGGGTCATTTTCTTGTTTGTCATTTGCTGACCCAGTATGATGCTAGATGTTGAATGTGTTATCACAGTGCTTTTTTGTAAGAAAAAAGGTGCCGGAACTCACATAAACTTGCGCGACCATACAACCAATCACAAGCCGAGCTGTGCCATCACAACCAGCACAGATGAAGTACGCATGCATCGGACTCGACACACAAGCAACCCACATGCACCTTTTTAGTTATTTTGCTGGCAAAACTATTAAAACTTGGAAAATTTGTTGAGAAAAGGTGCCGGAACACCGTTCTATGACAAAAAAAGCACTGGTTATCACCAATTACACACTCAATACTATGTGCTTTCAGTATCAGGATCAACATGGCTTAAGGGTTCAGGTGAACAGATCCACGCGTGTTTGATGAAAATGTGACCAACAATGGTCTTAATTCAAGAGAGAATGGCATGTTTACAGCAAAAGACTAGGAGTTAGATAAAGGAAAAATGGAGATGTTGCCAGTAGCAACCAATCAGATTATTGCTCTTATTTTCCTATTGCATACTCGAGAATTTCAGCTAGAGTTTGATTGGTTGCTATGGACAACATCTCCCCTTTCCCTTTTCCACAGCTTAGTAAATCTAGCCCCTGGTTGGTTTTCTGTCCATGTTCTAGTCTGTGATAGTGTGGAACAATTTGCAGAATGAGGGGAAATATTCACCAACCTGGGGATAAAACATACTGTTCTAATAAGACAGAGTCAGACTGACTTATTAGTTTAAGGACGCATTAGTGACTTAGATGTACAAAATTCTCAGAATTGTTTGGCAAAGGACTGGATTAGGTAATGATAAGGAAGCTTAAACATATTAGTGGAGAATGAAGCTGTGTCCATCCTATATAACTGATTATTGAAACCATAGGTTAATGTTTTTAATTCCCTGAAATCTTCCTTACTTTAATAACATCTTCTATCTTCTCTTTCACTTAATATCAATTCTCAGCTTTGAAATAAAACCAGAAAAAGTCAACTTTCCCCTTCCGATAATTGGTCTATAAAGATACAAGCCGGATCCATAAATAACTACCCTTTAACGACATGGAACTAAAACTGAGAATCTCTAATGATGGATGAGGAGACATTAAGTGATTTAAAATATTATTAGCGATTCAATGTACTTTCACTCTAACTCTGCATATGATTCAATGACCTCAACAAAATTAAAATGTAAAGCCTTTACTGGCCATCCAAAAAGTTTGATACATGACTTTTTAAGACATAATATTCTGCATTTCCCAGTTCTGCAAAGGCAGAAGATACAGGACATTTACATTGGAACTTTCAATCCATCAATAAATATATCACTCAGAAGACGAAATGTCTAAGAGCATACTTGTATATTAATCATGCGATCTCATGGAATAGCTGCCAAGACTGCGGCTAATTCTAAAATGGTTACGTTTTATGGCAGTTCTGGTCATTGTCCATGACTTTTCTAAGGGTGACAAACTTTAACCCCTTCAGGAAAGATGCAATCCATTGACTGGTATACATATCACAGGTTTCTACACATGGAAACGCGTCTACGTGTCAACCCAAAGGGCCTGATTCTGCGTTTTTGGCATATTTGGGATAACAGATCACTGATACATTATTATTGATGTCTTCTCTGTTGTAAATGCATCTTTTTTTTTTATTAAATCTGCCCATGATGATTTAAATGTAGAATGTAAAAATAAATCCTCATCACAAATCATGAATAACAACACCAGAAAGAGGTGCAGATCGAGACAGCTAGAACTGTCTCAATTTCATATTTTACTACTGAGCATCTTAAGCAAATGGCATAATCACCCATACACTGTACTTGCCAAATGTTGGAACGTCCCTAAATTGCATTGACTATTAAAAAAAAATGCTCATTTGTAAGCGCCTGCTTTCTGTGTATACACAGTACAAAATACAGGCTTCCACAATGTTCCCATTTTACGTGGGCATAGTTCAGAAGTTTAAAAGTAGGGTCACCTGTTCACATGTCCGTGTATGTGATGGAAGTGGCCTTTCATTGCTGCATGAGCAGGTACACATTGGGGCTTTATAGCAGATAATCTTTCCAATCACACAGTCAAAAGACCGTTTATCAGATATCTTACCACTCTTGCAGAAAGCAAAAGATAGAAACATAGAACATAGAAAGTGATGGCAGATAAGAGCCACATGGCCCATCTAGTCTGCCCATTTGTTTATTGAAAACAATACTGACTCTAGACCCTATTTACCCTCAATTTGGTTTACAATTTAGGATACCCTTATATTTATCCCAAGCATGTTTAAATTGTTCTACTGTATTGGCCTCAACCACCTCAGATGGGAGAATATTCCACTTATCTATCACCCTTTCAGTGAAGTAATTTTTCCACACATTTCCTTTGAATCTACCACCCTCCAGTTTATATTCATGCCC
>WWET01000455.1:656440-672318 GCA_011038615.1 Limnodynastes dumerilii | reverse complement strand
CCATACCATACTGTACAATTTAAATGGCTATCCCCGCCTCCGCGTAGTAAAACGAGCGCCCAGGCGACCGTCGTACTGAACGCACGCCCCTCGAGCGAACATTTCGCACACAATACGACCGCTATACGCTCCTGTCGCCGACCGGACTACGAATTTTCGCACATATTACGCAAAGCGTACGGGCTTAGCACGCCCATACTGTACAATTTAAATGGCTATCCCCGCCTCCGTGTAGTAAAACGAGCGCCCAGGCGACCGTCGTACTGAACGCACGCCCCTCGAGCGAACATTTCGCACACAATACGACCGCTATACGCTCATGTCGTCCAGCCGACCGGAAGCTGTCTTACTGAGCATGCGCAGTGCGAATTTTCATACGAAAATACGCAAAAAACGGTCGTACGCTCGCTCGAAATCGGCCAATTTCGTAGCTCTGGATCAGGCCCTCTGACAGTCAATGACATTATATAGTGGGCCACACACTCCTCTATGCTAACTCTCTGTCAGCTATTCCTCTCAGCATCTGACATGCAGAAAACAGTGTTCCACATAAGCCATCAAAGTAATGTATAAAGAAGGTACAGAATTAAACACACAGATAAAAGAAAAGCAGGAAGTCAGATAATAAACAAAAAAAAAGACAAGACCCTTGTATAGAGCAGAGATAATAGCAAGAACAACACAGGGGCTGGAGCCAGATCCCCGCACGCTTTCCGTACGCGCGGGGGTCTCTCCATCCTACAGAGAGGGAAGTGCACGCCCCTTGTCACTCCCCTCTCTCGTGTGGGATTTATGGCAGCTTACGCTGCTATAAGCCTGCCATAAATCAATTGTGCGGATCAGCGGTCCATACAACCACTGATTTCCATAAGTGTGGGAACCCCACACTATTACCATGCTTCCCCCCACCCACTTTAGCAGGTGGAGTACAGCCCATTTTTTCGGAAATAAGCTCATACGGAATTAAGTTCCATGCGATTATTGCTACACTAGGGTTACTATCATAACACTAGCGTAACATCTGGAGGGCGCATGTGCCCTCCAGTCAAATCAGGCCACTTACACACCTTGTTGCAGAAGTGGCCTGACGTTCTCAGGTCTGGATCTGGCCCTGGAGGAGACTGTAATGATTATTATGATTCTATTGCATTGCTTTGGAAATGTGCTGAATCTCCCCCAATATTCCCTTGAAACAAAGGAAAATGTGGTGGTGGTACAGAGATGGTCTAGTTGTCAAGAACTCCCCATGCCTGGAAGTGGATTTGAATGGATTATTTGAGAACTCAGGTGTGTATTGATATGAGTAACTTTCCTAGTAACTTTTCCTAGGCTCAAATACATAACCAAACGCATCTTGCATGCCATACCTGAGAACACAAAAACGGGTCCGCACATCCAAGATTCATAGACGCCCACAACTGCAGGTCTGAATCTCTAAGCAAGTAAAGCAGGTTGCAAACATACATAGCACAAAATGTTGAAAGAATGTCAATAAGAGGAAAATCCCATAGAAGACACCTGTATTGCTCCTGGACACATTAAAAATATCTGTTTGTTTATCCCTGTATTGCATCTCCAGCTCTAGAGTTTAATACATATTAAGCATTTGTTAAGTGGATTATATTTTGCTAATCAAGTCATTGAAGGAAAATATTTTAAAATAAACAATTGTCACAGATTCCTTTTACCCTTTGCTTCACCTCACCTCAAAACCTGGCTATGCCTCTAGGTGTGACCACTGCCTCTGCAACTCAGCAGAAGCAATCAACAAAAAATCACAGAACATTTTTGTTTTATTGTATCTTCAAAACTGAAACAACGGTAGCAATGGCATACAAAGTTACTGACGTAACAGGATGCAGTAACAGTAACAGTTTTATTGTAATGGAAACAAAAAGATTTTTCACTGACGAAAAGCAAGCGCTGACACAATCACTACCACTGATCGAATAATGTGTTTTCAGCAGTGCAATCAGCATGTTGAATAGAAATTGCTGCATGTGACTTCCATACATTGTGATAGTGTAAATATAAGAGCATGTATATGTAAGAGCAAAGCACATGCAGTGCTTCTCCTTCTTTCTGCAAGTAACTGCCATACATTGTGATAGTGTAAATATAAGAGCATGTATATGTATGCAGTGCCGACAGAGACCCGGATTCAGAGTTTTAGCGGATCCGCAATGCACACCTCTGAATTGCCCGTACAAAAAAACACGCACTAATTTACAAATCCGCAGGGTTACTGTGGCGCAACCTAAACTAAGTTTAGGCTTTTAAATTATTTTTTTATAAATAAAAATGATAAACATAATAACCCCCCGCACCCACTACAAATAAAATAAATAAATAAATAATATCAGTCCTACAGGGCATGCTGATGCTTGTAGTACTACAAGCACCAGCATGCCCAAGGATGCCAGGGCATTCTGGCACTTGGAGAACCAAAAGTGCCAGTATGCTCTGCCATCCAGGGTCCACTGCGCCATCTTAATGTCCCCAATACAATAAATACAATAAAAATCACAAATAACATACTTATCTGCCCTGCTGGAATGCAGTCTTGTAAGCTTTTAACCCTGGTGGGGGCGTCTTTGCAAAAAAAAGATAAAATAAAATAAAAACATTTAGGAAATAAAAAAAAATAAAAACATTTAGGAATGTCACAACTCATAAGTTGCGACATTCCCAAATGTTTTTTTTTTTTTTTTGCAAGCAGGACATCCCGGCGCTAATGACAGTTCTACTGTCACTGGGTCATATTTATACCCTGGGCAATGTGGGAACATTGGCCAGCGTAAGGCCCACTTTCACAGACACAGTGCTGTTGGATGCGGACACAGACGGATGGACATACTTGCACCTGTCATTTTGGCTGCGCTTCTGCCAAAGATTGTTATTCATAATCATAGAAATGTCCATGATTTGCACTGACTGTGGGGCAATACCCAGTAACACCTCCAAGAAGTATTGCTAGTCGCAAGCTGTTGTATTGTACAGTGCAGGATTTGTCTGCAGCACAAAAAAAATTAGAAATTACAAACTATTGTACAGTATTTCAACAGGTCTATAGATGTCAAGAACAAATATTAACAAAGGACTGGAACCCTGCTGTATCCAGCCTTCTGGAAAAGCAACTCCCAACACACGAACGGACTTACAACCCACAGACCCTACCTCAAGATTATCAAAATATCTTCACTTAAAATGGGGACAGCTCGGAGATCTGGATACAGTGGAGAGCACTTAGCATGTCACTGTACAATTTACATTCTTCCCCTCTCCCAATTGGCATACGTGACCTCCACATCCAACCCCTTTAACAGGAATCTGGAACCAGTCCATAATACTTAATACATTTTTTATTGCATTTGGATTGATAAATACGATTGCCAGTCTTCAGAAACCTAGATATTAATTTACTTAGAAGCATGTTAGGCGGTGAATCGATGAGATCGACGATTTTGCTTTAAATATTGCCACTGCCATGTGCCACTTTGATTTAAAAAAATTATCATTCATAAATCCTTTAAAAAAAAGTTTTTTTAAATGCCCTTTCTAATGTCTTAATTCATGGCGCAGCATGCCCTGGCCTGACATTAACCCTTTGCATGCTTGTGTATGTAGTGTTACAAGGCACAGCATGCCCATGTCTGACAGGTAATATAAGAGCCAGCATGCTAAGGGTTAATGGCCTCTGAACCATGTATTGTGCTCTTTCAAAAATTGTTACAAAGCAATGTCTGCTAGCATTATGTAAAAAAAAGTATCAAAAATACTAAATGATTTTTTATGCGTACAGCTGGCGCTTATGTTACTATAAGTGCAAGCATGACTACATGTCACCTTTCCTCCTATATCACAGAATGCAAGCGGTCATGCAGTGACCAGCATTATGGTCTGGGTTGCACATAATTTCTTGTGCACCTATTCTAAACAAGTGCAAAATCATGCAGAGATATGCCACACCATCAGGCATATATACTGGACTGGATTAGAGCTCTTTGTGTGCAGTCCCACATGTTCCACCTTTAACTGGTTGTGACAGGTAAGAATATGTGCTTCTTGGCCTTGCTTCCCACTGCTCAGCTTATGAAGAGAGAGACTGGAGAGTGTCTAAAATGAGAGTCACACCAGACACAAGTCTCAAGTGTACACAAAGTAGAGCAACAGAATTGTGGGGCAGCACGGTGGCTCAGTCTTGTGTTTCATGAGTTCATGAGTTTGATTCCCAGACTAGGGGTCAGATTTACTAAGCTGCGGGTTTGGAAAAGTGGAGATGTTGCGCATAGCAACCAATCAGATTCTAGCTTACATTCTCTAGTATGTAATAGGAAAGTGAGAGCTAGAATCTGATTGGTTGCTATGGGCAACATCTCTTCGGAGTCGTTCCTAAGGAGCAAAGGTTGTCTGGGGGGGGAAGAAAATTATAGTTGTTTATTAGCGCAGCAGCCAGGAAGACTATATTACAGCAATGGAATAATGCGGTCGTGCCCCCGGTCTCATTGTTCAGGGAAAAGTTACATCACCTTTTTAAAATGGATTGGGTTGAGACCCTACTAGAGAGGGAAAAAAGAACAAAGGGTTTCTTTGCAGTCTGGGAGTCTTATATGAACACCTTATCAACCCCTATCAAGCGAAAAATACACTCCTCTTTGCAGTACACCTCTTGGTACGCTTTACGTACTCTTGTTAATGACCCGCCACTGGCACTGGATTGAGGGATGTGAGTTGGGTGGGCTGGGGAGCGGCCCCTCCTTTTATACATGCTAGGGTTTATGCTATCACACCAAGTAATGTCGGTTTATTTTCTTGTTGTCAAATACAGATTAAGTTGCCATAGTCATTCTTATGTACTTGCTACAATTTAATACCCTATGGAATTATTGTGATAGACTGAGGAAATGATACTTGCATGACCCTGTCACATTGTTATTGTTATGTGCTCATCACAGACAGACCTGTTATTTAATGTGCTTATTGTTGTGCAATATGTCGTTGAAATTGTGCATCTTAGATGTGTTGTGTACTAAATAAAAACTTTATTATCAAAAAGCACCAGGGCCGGATGGCTTTGGTACGGAATTTTATAGAATTCTAAAGGAAAAAATTAGTCCCTCCCTACAGGAAGTCTACAATAAGATCTTGACCACCAATTGTCTACCATTGTATTTCAATTCAGCGGTGATAAAAGTACTTCCCAAACCTGATAGAGACCCCTATTTGGCCAGCTCATATAGACCGATATCACTGCTGAATACAGATGATAAAATACTAACAAAAATTTTAGCAGATAGGTTTAAAACAATTCTACCTAGTATAATACATAAGGACCAAACGGGTTTCATTTAGGGCCGGCACTCGGTATTAAATATTCGTAAAGTCATAGCAATCCTCCAGGAAATAGAAATTACAAAAAATAGGGGACACAAACTGCTAATTTCATTGGACGCTGAAAAAGCCTTCAACCTGGTCACGTGGGAACACCTACTAAATTGCTTGAGACGCTTTGGCTTCTCGGACCATTTTTCATCGGCTATTGGAACACTATATTCTAACTCCACCTCCCAAATAGCCTGTAACGGATACTTATCCCCATCATTCCCGATTCAAAGAGGCACTAGGCAGGGGTGTCCCCTGTCCCCTGTCCCCATGCCCATTAGTCATAGCACTTAGAAAACATCATCATTTTTCAGTCATAAGGGTAGGGGGTTATGAGGCAAGGGTATCACTCTTTGCCGATGATAGGATGCTCTTTGTATCAGATCCAGAACGGTCCATCCCAGTTATCACAGATATGATTAAGACTTTCGGATCCTTTGCAGGATACAAAATACATTTCCAGAAATCTAAGGTGTTGGTACTATCGGGTGCTAGCCAAAGTACATCTTTAAGCTCTGTCCTTTAAACATTTCAGTTAGCACACCAGTCAATTAAATACTTGGGTATCACTCTTTGAAAGAACACTCACAGCCTCTACAAAGACAATTTTACTCCAGTGTTGAACACAATACAGCATCTACTGGAGAGTTGGCAATTCTTGAACCTTTCTCTGTTAGGTAGGATCGCGGTACTTAAAAGCGTTATTTTCCCCAAAATATCGTACATAATTCAAATGCTCCCTATTCACATACATAAATCAGACGTTAAACTATGTAAGTCTTTATTCTCAAAATTCATCTGGAGGGGGAAAAAACCCAAAATAGCTTTTAATAAACTAAAACTCCCTAAAAGCGAGGGGGGGTTAGGTATCCCTGACATACTGACTTTAACCCATGCAGTGTCATTTCGCTACATTTCCGACTGGTTTTTGGGACATGGTTCTTATACTAACCAGGAAATAGAAAAACAGAGGTTTCACCCTTATTCACCGGCAGCTTTATTATTGTGTAAAAGAAAAGACATCCCTCAAGAGATACTGAATAATATTTTATTTCAATTTGCATACCGCTCATGGCATTCCATCAATACACGCCTTAAACGAAATAGTCGCAGTACCATGTATACACCTATTTGGGGCAATCCCTACTTCACCCCTGGCTTGGAAAACGCTTGGTTTCTAGTCTGGAAGGAAAAGGGAATTAAGGCAATTAAAGATGTCTTTGATCCAGGAGGCGAGATCCTTACCTTCCAAGCCCTCAGGAGTAAATTTGACCTACCTAATACCCATTTTTTTATGTACTTGCAAGTTCGACACATGGTACAGAATCATCCCAAACCCTTTCTTAACCCACATACACCTGACACACTTACCCAATTACTACAGTTTATAACGAGGACCAAGTATAAAACTAGATTGCTGCAGGTGGATCTCTTGGTAGACCCCTCACATAAACAATGGGAACCCTTAGTTGCGACATGGAAGAGGGATATTACAGGAGAACTTAACTATGATACGTTATTCACCCATTTTGAAAGCTGTTTGAAATCCCTAAAATCAGCTCATCTGCAGGAAATCCACGTTAAAACACTACATAGGGCGTACATATCGCAACATCAGCGAGCATTTATAGTACCAAACGAACCAGCAACTTGCCCGAAGTGTAAAACCCAGGAAGCCACCTTCTTTCACAATATGTGGGAATGCCGCCGTATAACAAAATTCTGGGACAAACTGGCCCAATTTATTAGCTCTATATTGAAAACACATGTCACTAGAGACCCACTCGCGATGTTATTTGCAAACTTCTGTAACTGGGAACTGGGACCTAAGAAACACCACAGCATTAAACTCCTCACTGTAATAGTAACAGTGGCCAGAGGTTTAATCTTAGCCAATTGGATACAAAAATCCTCCCCAACCCTGGGGGCGGTAAAGACAACGCTCCTACAATGTTTATACTTCGATAGGAAGGCTACCATGCCGGAACTTGGGAACTTGAGGTGCGGGAGGAGAAATTTCAAGACAAATGGGGTCCGTATATAGAGCACCTAGATATAGACACACAAAGGCGTATATACAGGATCTTTGAGGGCACGAAATGGTACCTTTACAAACAACTTGACTCCCAAAATGTGAGTTTGGCTAGCTAGAATATTTGCTTCATAACATTCCCGTTTAACCCAACATGTGGCGATAGTTACCTCACTATTAAAGTCGAGAGATAGGATACCCAAGGAATGCTATATCGTAATTGTGCAGTTTTTCACTTTTTCCTTTGTTTACAGCTTATTTTTGTTTGGTATTATTTAATTTCACTTAATTTTAATTTTGTTTTATTTTTTGCTGGAAGGGATCGGTAGAAATATATTATATTTCCATCATTGTCATTGTCTTTGTCACCAAGAAAGGAGAAAGGTCTTGTCGTTTGGAACTCATTAACAATGGTGCTGTCTGTATCAGGGACTTTACTATGGGAGTGCGAGGGGCGTGTAGGTTGATACGACGAGCGTATTTTCGCATTCGCCCGTCGTTGCGAATTTTCGTAGCGCTGGATCAGGCCCTTTGTCACCAAGAAAGGAGAAAGGTCTTGTCGTTTGGAACTCATTAACAATGGTGCTATTTTGTCTGTATCATCCTGTAACTAATGTTTTGCAACCACCCTGTCTGGCTAATGTTTGTTCATGTTTGTTCATTATTCTCTTATCCTTAATAAAATAAAAAATTGTGTTTTAAAAAAAACGTGGATGATTACTTGTGGAAATGTCAATGTTCCTGACCCTACTGCTGTCACTTAGAGATACTATTGAGTAATTGGGGTGCACAAGGTTAAGGAGAAACTTGTCCATTTGCATTTGTACCCTCCAAACCACAGTATAATACATCCTGACAGGTTTGGATTAGCCATGGGGTGATCAAGGCGCTCTCCCAGGGGCCCCCACACACAAAGGTGCCTTCCCACACAAGAACACGTGGAGACCTCCACAAGATAATAAGCCTGCCCCCTGAATGCATAGATGCCGGCTGCATCAGATAACAGTACTGGTTACACAGGGCTCCTATGTATATATGTAAAAGCACATGTATATATTTATATGTGTTTGTTAATATGTGTCAGAGGCCCCCACAGGGGTCCCCATAAATGGACAGTATGATAATTGAGCCAACAAACATCTGTTGTGTATGATAACTGTGGAGTGTATGGCAAGGAAGGTTTTGTCAGACTGCAGACAAAACAGCACATATTTCATTAGTTAGATCTTTTAGTCTGATTGAATGATTGAATGGTCCAACACAATCAGACCAATGTACTGAATAATTACAGGTTATAGGGAAAGCTGCTTAGCCTAATGCTGCCAACACACTGTAAAAATGAGTGTTGTGTGTGTGTGTGTGTGTGTGTGTGTGTGTGTGTGTGTGTGTGCGCGGGTGTATGTAGGTGTTAAAATATGTTGGTTTTATTTTAGATGAATTTACTCACTCCAGTTGTGCAGTGTATAACACTATGCACATAGGGCCTGATCCAGAGACAGCACCAGCAGTGTAACACATTGTCTTGACAGCAAGTACAATTTCTTTCATTTGTCAAGTAAGTTTCTGTTTTATGACAAGATTAAAACCCATAGCTTACAGTTCACATGGCTGAAATGTACAGGACTAATTGTTGATAACAGCTCTAACACTTGTATACACAGTTGGACTTTTAGACTGTTACTCTCCCTTATACTGCTTAGTGTAGCTGAATGACGTGAGGACAAAGCAGACACATGACACTCTCTGGAATTCCAAATATTTTGTGTGATAGGTATATTTGTTTCCTCAGGGTACTATAAAATACAGCATACCTGCTCTGAGGCACAGGAAATTTAAACACCTGCATGGCTTTGTAAAAGAAAACATGGTCATATTAACTAAAAGAAAGAAAATCCTTAGGTTATACAGAAACAAGGAACAAGCAATGACCTACTGAAAGTAAAGTTATTATCATCAATATCATTTTAAACCTGAAATGTTACTATGTTTTTGTTTTTAATGCAATATATGGTTGCAACACAGAATATGTTGGTAATAAACAAGCCTGAACATAACAATTATAATAATAAATGATAATCAATAATAATGAATCTGTTTGGTTATATGACTGGAGACTGCTCACTCCAGACACACATTGTATTCTGCCAAAATGATTTGTAAGAAATATGTTTAGCTAACCTTGTGTACGGCACCTTACGCTGGCTATTTTCTGCCTTAAGACGTAGTAGAAAGCTGCAAAACAAATGTCCAAAAAAGGAATTGTAGATCTTTATTTTTATTATTTTTTTTTGTTCCTTTTGGTAGGCTGGACTTGGGTTTTAATCAACATGCTACATTCCGGCAGGCTTAAACACATTCAACTTTTAGAGAAAGTCTGCAACAAGAAAAAAGATCTGGGACAGGTTTTAAATAAAAAAAACAAAACAAAAAATAAAACGAAATAGCACAGAACAAGTTTGTTATAGTAATGCAAAATGCATGCTGAAAGATAAAACATATTAGTGGCACAATACATGGTATGCAATGTATTCCAAACAAAAAGGTGCATACTAAAATAAATAGCAATAGAGGACATTTTCAAAGTTATTTGGTTGCAAACAATATGCCATTAATTGAAGATTGTTGACTGAATTGAGCGAATTTCTACAAAAAGTCTATTTTGAGAACAAGATGGATGTTTAAATAAGAAATATACCTTATATCAATATACTGCACTGCATATAATATGTGAATGTTTGAAATTACGTTATATGTCATACCGCAACAGTGGTGTTGTTAAGCCAAAGCAGGCTGTCAATGTTATGGTTTTAGAAGAAAAGAGGCACTAAGCCCTAACAACCCAAAGACGCTTTTATAGTTTTTAGGGGGTTATTTTTGCTACTATTGGCTGCATAGCATGCAGTATACATGATGTGTGTGCAGTCATATTAAAATCTAACCAGTATTCAGAAAATTGATTTGTTCTTTCATGCAAAGTATAAGCTTATATGAACTAGGGTAGAAAGCAAAAATAATTCTTTACTACTTGGTACATTTAAAGATACCATTATAAACAAGAGGTGGTAGAGATATGACTAAGCTTTCATAATGCATTTACTTTGGATAAAGTGGATAGAGCAGGAAACATTTGGAAAACACACCAGTAGCATGGCAAGTGGGTATGGGCTCATTGTAAGTAATAATACATAGTTCATAGCTCATGAAATTGCCAGTTTACATAAACCCCCATAATTTACTAGAAGATTATGATAGACATAACTTTATGAAAAGTTTATCATTCATAAAATAACAGTAATATCTGTGTAATAAATATGGAAAACAAATAAGTATGAATTGGTTTATGTGAAATCGCCATTCTTTATCAAATTATGATGCCTTATAAATTTGGTTTTTATAGCCACAAATCTTAAGGGTCTTTAAGGAAAATATGTATAAAATATAAAGACAGTTTTTGTACTATTTTGAAAGTCACTAAGCAAAATACATAGTGGCTTGACTTGATGTTGAAGGTAATAGGCTGAATTATTTTTACCCCAATGAGCCCAGTCTCAGGAGTGTGGAAAAGGGATACTAATGTTGGATACACACTGCATGTTTTTGATACGATTAACGTACAGATCCCTAGATAAACGACTGTTTCCAGTGATATCTGTACACTGCACCTAATCATTTGATGGAGCATCAGTTTGTTTTGTTCTTGGGAAAGTCTTAATTTTACTGATATCACAATGGAGTCTATTTACAAAGATCATTTTCATGCCAAAGTGCCAGTTTTGAAGCGGAAAACTGGCACTATCGCATAAAAATTAACTTTCTGATATTCACAAAATGCCGGAGCGGAGTTTTACACTCCGCTCCTGGCGTAAGAAAAACGCCAGCTGAGGCTGACATTATGGGTAAGTATTCCAGCAATCTCCCCATATATCCCTCTTTTCCTCCCCCTAATAGCTGTTATTAGGGGGAGGCAAAGGGGTTATATATGGGTAGACCACTTGAATACATATTTAAAGTAAAAAAAAAAAACACGTTTAGTAAAAAATAAAAATGTTTATATTTTTTCTTAATAAAAATCAATTTTTATACATATATAAACCATTATCATAATTAAAAACAAAAAACAAAAGAAAAAAGCGAAGACAGGACTTACCTGTCCGGGCAATGCGTCTGACTGCTGACTTCCAAGTCGTGGCATGAATACACTTCACATGTGCAATGTTTTTCATGCCGGGTCTTGAAATTTTCAAAGTCCCCAAAAGTAGTCACTGTGCATGCGCAGGACTGCATTCATACGAAGGGTTCCCATATACTCCCCTTCCCCCCTAATAGCTGTTATTAGGGGAAGGAAAGGGGGGTATGTATAAGGAGACCACAGGAATGTCTATATTAAAAAAAATATATTACATTATCTTTGTATGGTTTTTTTATAATAAATATATTTTTTTCCTTATTTAAATATAATCAATAATTTAAATATATATTTTGCCCACCGTTATCACCAATAATGTTCCTTGTTCATGTGTCAAGGCACACCAATGGGTATTAAAAAGCGGGGGGAAAAAATAAAGGAAAATAAAGATTTAAACTTACCTTCCCGATGCACCGCTAAAGTTAAAGTCCCGGAACTTGCACACTGTAGCAAACTTTTGGGACCTAAAAAATTTTAAGTCCCAAAAGTTTGCGCCAGGACTTCATCTACGAGCGGGACTGAGTGCCTCCGGTGGAAGACCCGCAGACCATTGCGAGACCTTGCTGGAGGGGTAAGTATTGGTATATGTTGGGGGCGAATTGTCCAGGCTTGCTGCACTGAAATTAGTAAGTATGAATGAAAGGTCCTGAGATGATCTGGCAGATCATCGCAGGACCTCACAGGAGGAGTAAGTATTAGTAAATAATGTGACGAAGCTGCCAGGCTCGCAGTAAAGATAAGCAAGTCTGATGGAGCTTCGTTCACAGGTAAACGAAGAGAAAAGTAAATAGAGCCCAATGTCTGTTAAAAATCTCTAATGTGTTCACTGTCCTGACCTTCTGTGCAATGGCTATGTATCTACTTCCTGACCTTCTGTGCAATGGCTATGTATCTACTTCCTGACCTTTGTGCAATGGCTATGTATCTACTTCCTGACCTTTGTGGGCGTGTATATGCTAATTTTGTTTTTGAAATTGTATCAGTGTGTATATTTGCTCATTGGAACCTAAGTTGTTGGTAATGGGGTATAAATATATTGCATCTACTGAAAGTTAATACAGTGTGTACCCTGCTTAAGAATTGACACTAATATTACAGTGTCTAATAGCAATGCAGTCAAGACAAACAATGAAATAGTGTAGAGATACAAAATGCATTCAAAATCATAGGAAGATCTGGACATTGTTCATTATTAAAATGTCCTTATTTTTATAAATTCTTTATTTAAACATCCTATAAGTTCACAGCAAAGAAGACACAAGTTAGAGATGTATCTATCCTTATTTTTAATGACATTTACAACCAGAGACATTGAAAATGACCTCACAGTCCCAACTCTGTGTAGCGACAGAGACTATTTACATACAAACATGCAATTACATTGTTATGAGAAAATACATCAATACAATAAAAATCATCCATAAACAAAAACAATAAATCAGTGTAAGCGATTAAAGTCTCTCTGCCACAAGGGTGGCATTAATAAAGGCTTTTATGATAAAAAAAAAAAAGCATCTTGAACAAAAATAAAGATCAGAAAACAAAGACAATAACAGAACATTCAGTTCAAGGTTAAAGTAACTTTAACCACTATACTTGGGAACTCTTGAAGTGTGACACATAACTTTATTTTTATACTTGATATTTAGTTTAAATGACAATTCCACTATTAAAATGTTTCTGAATATGATGTCAGAATACCATGTGTGAATTGACGTCTCCTTGCTGGCTTCTCCTTACTCCTAAATCAGGTTGGACATGCTGTCATCTCAGTCAGTCCTATGAAAACTGTTGAACAATCTAAATGTAGTAACTAGCAGAGCAAGGACAAATATCACACTAGCTGGCAGAAGTATGAGCGCTGCTAGTGTTCAGACTCTGGCTCGTAGGCTTTTATGTTGGCTTTGTGGATTTTTTGTGGATGCTTGATGTTACTGGGAGTTCCCAGAAGGCAAGAGTCGAGGATTGGATTCAAGCAATCATTCAGCTACAGTCTAATAGTGGAATTGATTTTTAGCACACTACAAAGTCTTTGCTGTTATGAAACAACTCTTTATATATATGCTAACAATAACTCAAACAGCACGATCTGGAACGATTCCTCATGTTTCACAATTTGGAAAATATTTTTATCCATAAAACCATAGATTTTAGGAACTTTACTTAAATATTTAGGAACTTGCAATTAGCAGCCTTAGAAATTGATTAGCATATATATAAAGATCATCAGATATTTTAACTGGATAAAAATAGTGTGAATGATAAAAAATAAATATTTATTGGGTTGTGACTGTAAATTATTTTCAGTTCAGTTTTAATGTTCCCAGGTATGTTTATCACATTGTGACATTAGAATGAACAGTAACATGCTACACAAATACATCCAAAAACATAGCAACATAAAGGGACAGTTCCACGCAAATTAAGGCACACTAATATTGCCAGAATATTAGCTTTTCACTGTAGAGAAATGTAACTTATTATTGCCTTCAATGAAGGTGAAACACATCCATCTTGGCAGTCACTGTTACTAGCTGGTGTAATCTAATCAGTGGTAAAGTTTGACATATATTGTTTTAGGTGAGTATGGTGCCAATAATAAAAAAAAATCCAACATAACTTGTGTTTCAACCAGGATTTCTGTGGCATAAACATAAGACATGTGTTTCTGATTACCTCCCTCAGACAGCTTTCACAATGCTGCTTTACAGCAACATATCTGTATCTACAGTTAGCTAGGAAATCCTGCCCCCACATTTTCCCATTCATCGTCTCTTATCAAAATATGCCAATGTTCGCACCTCAGGTGCTAATCCAGGATATGCAGTTCCATGGGAATCATTGAGACGCTGGTTCATTTGTGCTACATTATAGGAGCATGACATAAAGGTATATGTACTGTGGCTATGCATTTGTGCCTTTTTAATAAATTTAAAGATATTACATTGAATTACAACTTGCCTTTCTCCAAACAGTATAGCTGACAATGTAGATTTTTTTTGTTTGCGGTTTTCTTACTTATTTATAAATATATACATTGCGCAAGCAAAGTTATGCCTTGATTTTAGTAGGGTACAATGGAAAGACGGTGACTGTGAAATAAAATGTGCAAGGTAAGTAGTTAGATTTCTTTAACAGCAGCCCAAGCGTATCAAAAAGAAGTCATGAAAAACTAGTAGCCCCATGCAGCAAAGTATGCCCAGCTGGTAGAAAACCAAAGCAAACCACACCTTCTGAGCTGTGTTATTATGATGCTCTGGCCCATATGATATGTTCCTTCCCCAGGCATAGCTGTGTCCCTTAAACTACAAACACATCATGCTTAAACAGGACTAAATGTCAGAGACCTACAGTATACGTGCACCATGCAAGCTTACAATGCATGGAAGTATAAGATACAATCTAGTACTGCAACATTGTATATCAGATTTACTGTATTACTATTATTAACATTTATTTATAAGGCGCCATGCGGTATCCGTAGCACCTTAGGTAATACATTTAAACTACATTCACTACAACTTCTAAATGTACGGAACTATAGCTTTGATACTTTCCATGTTATGAAAATATTAGTTACAATGGGGTAGATCCAGACCTACTTTCCCTTTCCGTTTCAGCGCGTAGCGTACGCTATCTAATTACTATGCACTCCCCTCGCTCGTACGTACTTTTGCCGGTTTACGCTTTCTAAACCCTACCTTAACTTTTCAAAGCGTAATTCCTGACGGCCGTAATGGCTGCATGTACTTACGCACCTAAGCACGCTCATGCGATTTAAATGTCTCACCCCGCCTACAAAGCGCAATTCCTTGTGTCGTATGGCCGGCACACCCCTTCGTCCGTAGTTACGCTCTTGATGCTAGAATGGCACGTACATTCAGAGTTATGTGCCATAACATCTGCGCAGTACATCCAAAATTGCGTTTTTACGTCTCCGGCTAGCACAAATACGCTAGCGGACGTAGCTCTGGATCTGGGCCAATATATTTAGGAGAAGAGGGAAAACAAATGCTCCCAACTCTTAATTGTCACCATATTAACTGTAAGTCCATTTCCTAGGTGTGGTCACTCTTTGTCCACAACCATTATGGCCATGATTTTGGATACACATTATTATATGTTTCATATTAATGTATTCATATCATTAAATGTGACATAGTACACATCTAGGATTTTATCTCCCATAATTCCCAGCTGAAACTATGGGGCTCATTTATCCATAGGCATAAACCGTTACTCAGTCTTCTTAATACCTTTCCCTATATAATGGTTTTC
>WWET01000455.1:624788-634908 GCA_011038615.1 Limnodynastes dumerilii | reverse complement strand
AAGGGAGTCTTAGGGTCAGGCTGTTGGGAAGGGAGTCTTAGGGTCAGGCTGCAGGGAAGGAAGTCTTAGGGTCAGGCTGCGGGGAAGGGAGTCTTAGGGTAAGGTTGCTGGGAAGGGAGGCTTGGGGTCAGGCTGCAGAAAAGGGAGTCTTAGGGTCAGGCTGTTTGGAAGGGAGTCTTAGGGTCAGGCTGAAGGGAAGGAAGTCTTAGGGTCAGGCTGCGGGGAAGGGAGTCTTAGGGTCAGGCTGCTGGGAAGGGAGGCTTGGGGTCAGGCTGCAGAAAAGGGAGTCTTAGGGTCAGGCTGTTGGGAAGGGAGTCTTAGGGTCAGTCTGCAGGGAAGGAAGTCTTAGGGTAAGGCTGCGGGGAAGGGAGTCTTAGGGTCAGGCTACAGGGCTGACCCTAAGAAGGTTAGGGTTACGTTAATGGAAAGGGAGGGTTAGGGTGAGGATTAGGATAAGGGCTGCAGTTGGATAAATACTCACCTATCGCTGCTACAGATTCGTCCTGGAGCTGATCAATTGCTTGTCCTCGGCGGGGCAGGAGTAATCAAATTCAGAGTCATTTTAAAAAGGCTGCACTGACCATCAACCCATACTCATTTAACACCAGTAACCATTATACATTACAGTAGCCATATGAGCATAATAAAATACAATAATAAAATAAAGCAAATCCCAGTCACTACTAAACAATGTAGATAGCGCCATATACAATTCCTACTAGATCCAAGTGACTGCCATACAATACAGACTTCGGACTGGATCCAGATCTCTGTCCGTCAGCCAAATTCCTCATGCTGATTATGGAGTTCAGTTGATTTTCTGGCAGTGCATTTGTACGTGGCAGATGTTATGGTGCAGAAAACCAGGGGCACAGAATTTAGTAAGCCTGGAGATCCATTCATCAGGGTGACTCATCCTCTCTAACCGACATCCGTACAGACCACCAATCCACATGAGAGACTTAATATTGCTGTGCCGCACAGGGTGCAGGGATAGGCATGCAGATGAAGGTAAGTGGGTGGCGGTAGACAGGTCCCCATGAATTGTATTCTGAAGTATGCAGATCCATACAGTGTTTTTTTTGGTAGGGTTCTGGACACAATGCACATGAGAGGGAAGTGACATGCAGATTTACAGACCATCATGCCTATGGAAAACACAGAGGTCTGGATCAAGTCCAATGTCCTTATTATCCTTATTAAATTAATACAAGATTGTCAGGTTAACATTTATATATTTTCATTGTATTTATGCCAGACACATTGTCTATCTATATTGCTATTAATGATGGTTATGGACAAGAACTGAAGGTATTATATCTTACTTCTTGCAATTTTTTTTATTTTAGTAATTTATTACAATATTGTATATTTAAAATCTAAGATAATGGGGTCCAGGCAGGTATACAGATCAAAGGTAAGGGGGTCCAGGTAGGTACACAGATCTAAGGTAATGGGGTTCAGGCAGGTACACAGATCCAAGGCAATGGGCTCCAGGCAGGTACACAGATCCAAGGCAATGGGCTCCAGGCAGGTACACAGATCCAAGGTAATGGGGTCCAGGCCGACACAGATCCAAGGTAATGGGCTCCAGACAGGTACACAGATCCAAGGTAATGGGGTCCAGGCAGGTACACAGATCCAAGGTAATGGGCTCCAGGCAGGTACACAGATCCAAGGTAATGTGGTCCAGGCCGATACAATGATCCAAGGTAATGGGGTCCAGGCAGGTATACAGATCCAAGATAATGTGGTCCAGACAGGTACACAGATCCTAGGTAATGGGCTTCAGGCAGGTAAAAAGATCCGAGGTAACGGGGTCCAGGCAGGTAAACAGATCCAAGGTAACAGTGTTCAGGCCGGTACACAGATCCAAGGTAAGGGGGTCCAGGCTGGTAAACAGATCCTAGGTAATGGGGTTCAGGCTGGTACACAGATACAAGGTAAGGGGGTCCAGGATGGTAAACAGATCCTAGGTAATGGGGTTCAGGCAGGTACACAGATCCTTGGTAAGGGGGTTCAGGCAGGTAAAAAGATCCAAGGTAATGGGGTCAAGGCAGGTAAACAGATGCAAGGTAACAGGGTTCAGGCAGGTACACAGATCCAAGGTAAGTGGGTCCAGGCTGGTAAACAGATCCCAGGTAATGGGGTTCAGGCAATTACGCAGATCCAAGGTAACGGGGTTCAGGTAGGTAAACAGATTCAAAGTAATGGGTTCAAGGCAGTTAAACTAATGCATTGTAAGGGAGTCCAGGCAGGTACACTGATCCAAGGTAACGGAGTCAAGGAAGGTAAACAGATGCAAGGTAACAGGGTTCAGGCGGGTACAAAGATCTAAGGGCGGTTGCAGTCCCCGCAACGAAGGCTCCTTTCAAAAATAGAGTGCGCCAATTGGCATATGTACCCATTCATTTTCGCAGAGACCCGCGGGACCCACTGCTGACAGCTCCGGAGAGGTGAGTAACCTCTCCGGGGACTTTTAGTGTTTGGAAGGGGAGGGGGGGTTAGGGTTAGGCTCTTAGGAAGGGAGGATTAGGGCCATAGAAGGGGAAGTTTAGGGTCAGGCTGCAGGGAGGGGGTCTTATTGTTAGGCTGGTACACAGATCCAAGGTAAGGGGGTCCAGGCTGGTAAACAGATCCTAGGTAACAGGGTTCAGGTAGGTACATAGGGCCAAGGTAACGGGGTCCAGGCTGGTATACATGGATATGGTAACAGGGTTCAGGCAGGTATACAGATGCAAGGTAAGGGGGTCCACACAGGTAAACAAATACAAAGTAACAGGGTTCAGGCAGGTATACAGGGACAAAGTAACAAGAACCAGATACCAGGAAGCAGCTGGACATAGACAACAGCAGACAGACAAGACTGAGGCAAGACAATGAACAAACAGGGACCCAAGCGGGACCACTTTTCAGGTGCTTTTTAAAAATGTTTTATAGTTATTGCAGTAAATTTTTGTAAATTTAGTAAGCATTCCTTGTGATATCTTTACTGACATTGGGCCTGATCCAGAACTACGCCTCGGAGCGAATTTACGCGTGGCAGAGACGTAAAATCGCTCTGTTTTGTATGAACTGCGAATACGCACCATAGAAAACACGCACATTAACGTAGCGTAATTGTGAACGTATGGGCCATTCACGTATGTGTCACTACTTACGTGTGGGCGTGCCAATTTTACGTTACTCCAAATTACGTGTGAATTACGTGAAGTAGGCGGGGGTGGTATTTAAAGTGTACAGTATGGGCGTACTTAGCTGCGTAAATTCGTTCAGCCCATACGTACGTGTGCGTATGACTGCGGTTACATGTAAAAAAGTTAAGGTAGGGTTTGGAAAGCGTATCTTGACAAAATACGTCCGTGCAAGAGGTGTGCCGAGGGGAGTGTAACGAATTTACGCGCACGAAAATACGCTCTGCGAATAAACATACGGCAAACGTAGTTCTGGATCTACCCCATTATCTGCATTAAGGCCAACAATATATATTTTAGTTTAAATAACGATTGATGATTGATGCTGGCTTAATTGTCACTATAAGCAAGCATCTGGGAAAAAAGGTTTGGTGAGCAGCCCAAAGTCACTATCTAATAATCCTTTCCCTCGGGGTCGGGGGATTTGCTGGCAGTGAGCATGTGTACGCCAAATGCTCCATATCGGAAATCACATCATATGGAGCGGGAGGGGCAATACCATTCATCCGCATGCCTAATCCCCGCACGGGGGCAGTTGTAGCCATACAGATGAAGGTAAGTGGGCAGTGGCAGGCACATCCGTATGGATCTGCCTTCGGACGGATTCAAATTCGTGCAGAGATTTTAAGGTGGGGTTAAGGACACGTAAGTTCAAGAGTTCACTCCCCTGTCACGTGCGGACTTACAGACCTCCGTGCATATGGAAAACGCAGCGGTCTGCATCAGGTCCCAGGAGAGAAAGTACAGGCTCATGTTGGGCAGACCATTCAAGGCTTTTAACATTGCTTTGTAAAGTGCAGTTTAAAAGCATTTCTTAATTTCTTGTAAGACTAAAAGAGATACACAAAATATGTTTCTTATTCTTCCCGCATGTCATGCAGCTGTTGAGCGTCTGTGATGAATATATGATGGGCCTTTCATATTTCTTAATAACTGGTTTATAGCACATTAGTATTTTTGCATAACATTACTAAAGAAAATAAAATGAGGCCAAAAGTCAATTCTTTGATGTGTCTTTTTTATTGAATGCCACAGATTCAAGAAAATGATGTAGTGCTCCATGAACACCAGGCAAAAACACCACATATTCATTTCTTAAACCCTCAACATGTGTCACTTGTACACCCTAGAGGATAGAGGGATAAAAGTGGTCCACAGATGGCAGTTACATGTAAACTATATTGGCTATATACAGGAAAACCTCCTTCACTATCTCTTGCACCTGTTAAAGAACCAGCAGTGGTACCTTAGGCTGAAGACTGGATGGAGCCGTATTTACACTAAAGGATTTTTGTTTTGCTTTGTTTTTTCTTTTAACCGTGAGAATTTTATTGAAGTTTATGCAAGAAACATCCACATGCAATAAATTGCAGAAGAGCATTACTAAAGAAATTACATGAACTAAACAGAATCTAAAAAGAAAGGGGGGGGACATCCAGTGTAAGATATGGTATGGTCACACAAATAACCAAATACAGAGATAGGTAACTAAGACAAGGCAAATCAAAGGTCATTTTGTTAATATTTATCAAAACACACCCAGTCTAGCCAAAATACAGGTTATAGCTCCTGCGTTAATTAGGTAGCAATATTTCTGATATTTCGCCGTTTAGGGATGCACAGGAGGGATATAGATAGGGATCTTGCACTGTATTCACAGATAAGAGTGAGTTAGGTGCAGCCATAGCACTTCCTTAGGAAACCGTGCGTATTTTCCTTATAAAGAAGGAAAATCCGCATGGATAAAGGCTTCCCCTGCCCTGCCTGACTAATCTCCATCCCTCCCCCTACCCACTTCTACCTAATCCTCCTTCTACCTATACTTCTTTAAAGACCACACGTAGTCAATCTACATGCCTAAGAGGTACATAGACTGCGTAAATGCATGCGTAGTACGTCAGTTCCTAAAGGACCGCAATTAAGAAGCTGCAGCTTCCTTGTGAGTTATATTCTCCCCTTCTAAACCACCTCATTTTTGGGGATGACACTTTAGAAGAATAAGAATTGACCAGAATCTCCACATTATAGCTATAGCTGATTTAAGCAATTACTTTAGCCAAGGGAAGTAAAAGTGGAAACTTCTTTGGCCGCTAATAAAACAAACCAGTTCTCTATTGATATCTTCGAGGGGTACAGATGCAGGAGTGAGATTTGCGGAGTAAGTGAGATAACAGAATTACAAATTGTGGAAGCTAGCTGAGCTACAGGTTGTATAACGGGGTATGACCACAAAATGTGAACATCTGATCACAGCTTTAATAAAATGGAGAACTGACAATATCACTGAAATGAACAGATTATTTTTGTGGTTGCATGCTGTAGTTTGTAATTATCTCTAATTATAGAGTTCATAAAAAACCTTTATGTTATAGCAGACGTTTGTTTTGAATACTATATTGGTGCTCTCTGACTTTCTGACTCTCACGCAGTTTAGCTTTTCTTCCCTATGCATGTGTGCGTGTGTGCATGTGTGTGCGTGTGTGAATGTGTGCATGTGCGTGTAGTCTTCCAGGGAAAGACAGATATAGCTTTGGTCTATGGACTGTCAAGAACAAATACTTTGCTCATTTTTTTCTGTCTGAATAGTTTGTCTAATGCTTGTGTCTGTACAATCGTGCAGCTAATGATCTGAAAAGTATGAATATTTTTATTTTGTTTTAAATCCAACAATGTAAAGAATGTGCGACTGCTGCAAGTGTGTTTTCCAGTCATTGTACAGCAAACCTAAACAAAACTGGTGTCGAGGGATTGAACTTTATATTAATGGAAGCTTCTATGAGTGCCATTATCTAACATACCTGGGAAGTAATTAGTCTCAGTCGTGTGAATTTAAAAGACTATAATTACCATCCCTGAAAAACGTTTCAGTATTTCTAAAAAGTAAGCTGTCAAATGAATGTAATAATATTTTGTTAGAAATCAATGAGGCTCTTATAAGAATAACTAGCAAAATATTATAGAGTATGAGCAATATATTCATTAGATTCATTTGTGATTGAGTAATAAATGGATGCATGAGGATCAACAATCGCAGGGCAGTGATATTCATACATCAATGCTATTGTTCCTCGCACCCATAGATATCCTATCTTTAGTTTTTTTATTCCTGTGAATGTAAAATGGCAACTGTTCGAAAGTCTGGATCAACAAGCAGAGCATCGGCATGTCTATATTGTGTATTCTAAGCCCTGCACGCTTGCAAACAAAACTTGGCTCCTCCTAATAAATAAATAAAGTTGGTAATAAACTCTCTTGTCACTTCCCTCTCTCGTGTGAACCTTAGGTCAGTTACACTTACATGAGGAAGCCTGCTGATCTGCACAGAAATGGTAAACCTTCCCCTTACTATAAAATTTAAATGCTCCAACGCTGTCACGGAGTTCCGCTCTTGATCTGCACAGAAATGGTAAACCTTCCCCTTACTATAAAATTTAAATGCTCGCCCGAACTACCTTAAAGAGTTTGTGGAGCATCTGGGGTGCATGCACACTTTCTCTTTTATCTATATATTAACTTATGGATATCACACCCAAAAATTTGAAGTTTTAGAAAATTATGTACCACAGTAGGACACAATTTGCCCTGACTTTACAATTGTATAAGAATTCCACTTCTAAATGGGAGTATCATTAGTTAATAAATAATTTGTTACATCCTGAGGTGGTATTGACAGGTCTCCTGGCTGATCAAGCAGATCCTGGCTGTTGCTAGGCACCCAGGTTGCTGCTCTCTCAGGTGGATGACAGCAGTCATGGTTGTTGCTAAGCAGCCAGGTTGCTGTGTAAACCAGGGTTGCCGACTCTCCCGGAATGTCCGGGAGACTCCCGAATTCGGGCAGTACTCCCGGTATCCCGGGAGAGCCAGCAAATCTCCCGCAAGTGACTTGAAGCCCGTGGTTTCATTGAAACCATGGCCTCAAGTCCTGCCCCCCTGCCTAGCAACACTAGTATACTAGTGTTGCTAGGCACAGGAAGGGACTTGATGACGCAATTTGCGGCATCAAGCCCCCTCCCGACCCCTATTTCTGGTAAAAACAGGTCAGTATGAGCCAGGGGGCGGAGCATAATGACACGATTTGCATAACCCGCGCCATTAAGCCCCGCCCCCGCATGTGTCGCTAGCTTCTCTCCGGGATCTCCCGGAGGGAAGCTGCCAAAAGTCGGCAACCATGGTGTAAACAGCACAGCCATACCGTCTATCAGGGCCGGACTGGCCATCTGGCAAATGCCAGATGGGCTGCTGGAGGGATGGGCCGTTACTTTGATATGGCATACCTCGCAACCTTTGAGAATTGTAAAGAGGGACAAATTTTCGTAGCCTAGTAAAGGGGGGGTGTCTTGTACCACCCAGTGGGCATGTCTGGGGAAAGTGGGCGTGTCTGGCACGCCCAGATAGTGAGTCTAGTGCATGCCTCTTTTAATAATTTAGAGATCCATATGTCTGCCCCTTATTATTTGTCCAGTCTCCATATGTCGGACCCTGTTTATACATCCAAGCTCCATATCTGCCCCTTTATTATTTGTCCAGCATCCATATCTGCCCCTTATTATAATGTTCAGCTTTATTATTTGTACAGCATCCATATCTGTCCCTTATTATTATGTCCAGCCTCCGTGTCTGCCCTTATTATTATGTCCAGCCTCCATGTCTGCCCCTTATTATGGCCAGCCTCCATGTCTGCCTCTTTTTATACGTCCAGCCTCCATATGTCTGCCCCTTATTATATGTCCAGCCTCCATATGTCTGCCCCTGTTTATATATCCAGCTTCCATATGTCTGCCCCTTATTATATGTCCAGCCTGCAGCATGTCTGCTCCTTATTATTATTACCAGCCTCCATGCCTGTCCCCAATTGCCAGAGCCAGCTTCCATCTGCCCCCTATTGCCAGCCTCCATCTGCCCCCTATTGCCAGTTCCAGCCTCCATCTCTGCCCCCAAATGCCAGTGCCAGCCTCCATCTGCTTACTTGTTGCCAGCCTCCATCTGCCCCGTTAATGTCAGCCTCCATTTGCCCCTATATTGCCAGCATCCATGTGAACTCTTAAATACAGCCTCATCTGCCCCTTTAATGTCAGCCTCCATTTGCCCCCTTATTGCCAGCACTCCATCTGAACTCTTAATTCCAGCCTCATCTGGCCCCTTAATGTCAGCCTCCATTTGTCCCCTTATTGCCAGCCCCCATCTGAACTCTTAATGCCAGCCTTATCTGCCCCCTTAATATCAGCCTCCATTTGCCCCCTTATTACCAGCCTCCATCTTAATGACAAGGCCAGCTTTCATGTTCATGTCTTGACCAGTTATTTTCTTACTTACCTGTGATGTCTTCTGCCTTCCTGCACGGTGCTTCTATTGTGAGGGTCTCCCTCTTTCTCCAGGCGGCGTCTGTTCCGCTGTAATGTGACCACTGGTAATATAGGGCTCCTACGGGAACCCTGTAGGACGAAACCCCTTTTCTTGAATGGCAGTGACTGTACACTGTCATTCAGTAAAAGATTTGGTCCTACAGGGCTCCTGTACCTATTGAGTGCTGTAAAAAGCCCAGCCACATAACAGCACGACGGGGCTTAAAAAAAAACAAAAAAAAACTGATCTCTCGGGACAAGTTGTGAGGCAGGCGGGCCAGTCCACCGAAAGCGGGACTGTCCTGCTCAAATCGGGACACTTGGGAGGCATGATATGGAGAGTGGCTGTTGAAAGCAGCTGAGAGTCTCTCTGATACTTGCAGCTTCATTAGCATACAGCAAGCAGCTCCGCATAGAAATTCTCAGAAGCCTTTTCCTGGTGCCTGGTAATCAACCAATCAGGTAGCAGATAATGCAGTTCTGTAATTCCCTGATTGGCTTCTGCTGCTGCTATGCACCGCCCCCACTTCCTGCACAGTCCAGCTCGGCACAGCTCCCTGCTGACAAAGTAAGTGTGTGAGCCTAAAACTGTTTTGTGTGTGTAAACAAGTTTTGTTTTCTGTTTTGTGGGAGTAATATGTGTGCATGTTATTTTATATGTGTGTGTAGATATATAGCTGTATTTACCTGTGTGTGTTTGTGTGTAGACATATAGCTGTATTTACCTATGTGTGTGTGTGTGTGTGTGTAGATATATATATATATATATATATATATATAGCTGTATTTTCCTATATGTGTGTGTGTGTTGATATGTATAGCTGTATATATATGTGTGTGTAGATATACAGATTTTTGTGTGTATATGATATATAGATTTTTTTCTTTTTGGCTATGCAGTAAGGCGGATCCGCTAAAACGTTCTATGCAGAGTTGCATGATTCTATTTAAATATGCAACTCTGAATAGCCCATAGCAATATGGGCCTTGTTGTAAAAAAGAAATAAATAAAAAGCAGTCAGAGCCGTAGTAGCTATGACCGCAAATTTCTGCATCCATTTTTTTTTTAAATTAATATTAAAAATAAGCCCCTCCTGCCGCTCCCTTTCACTGCAATAACTAAAATGAATAAATAATATCGTCCCTACAGGGCATGCTGATGCTCCTAGTGCTACAATAACCTGCATGCCAAAGGATGCCAGGGCATGCTGGTGCTTGGAGAACCACAAGTGCCATCCAGGGCCCGCTGTGCCAACTTAATGTCCCCCAGAGTAAAACACTAAAATTTAGGGCCTGCCATTCCTGAGGGGGGGGGGGGATATTGGCCAAAATAAATCCATAGGGAGACGAAGCAAAACATGTCCTGCACCGCACTGAATCTTTAAATAAAAAAAACACACCTTTCCTCATTTAAATATTGTGGAACTCCTAGTTCCACTGCCGCAGTATATAGTGCTGGAAGTGGGCTGATATGCGGCGGTATGGCATACCGGCACTTCTAGCAGTGACTGTGAGACAGCTTTGAGTAAAAATACAGCTGCTCATAGAATTGTAAGATTCCATGAGCAGCTGTATTTTAACTCA
>WWET01000455.1:608873-624593 GCA_011038615.1 Limnodynastes dumerilii | reverse complement strand
TGTGTGTGTGTGTGTGTGTGTGTGTGTGTGTTTGTGTATTTACCTATGTGAGTGTGTGTAGATATACAGTATGGATATATATATAGCTTTTTTTCTTTTTGACTATGCAGCTAATTCAGAATTTTAGAAAATGTTCTATGCAGAGTTGCATGATTCTGTTTAAACAAGCAACTCTGAATAGCCTATAGCAATACGGGCCTTGTTGTAAAAAAAAAAAAAATAAAGTCGGAGCACGACCGCAAGTTCCTGTATCCATTTTTTGAAATGTTTTTTTAAACTAATATTAAAACTAAGCCCGCCCTGCTGCCCCCTTTTGCTGCAATAACTAAAATGAATAAATAATATCGGCCTACAGGGCATGCTGATGCTCTTAGTGCTACAAGCACCTGCATGCCAAAGGACGCCAGGGCATGCTGGCGCTTGGAGAACCACAAGTGCCATGCAGGGCCCACTGCGCCAACGTAATCTAAGTAGATATATACTGTACATATCGGTGTGTGTGTGTGTATGTGTATGTGTGTGTTTGTGTAAAATAATACCATGCAGTGGTGTATCCGCACACACTCAAAAAGAATAATAATGCCTATTTGAATGGAGTGATCGATCCAAAGAACATATGAAGAATGGTTGTATAACACAAAACCAGTAACATCCAAATATAATATGCTTAAATAAATTTAATAAACAACTGTTACTGACACAGTAGTAGAAAAGATCATTAAAGCTGCAGCAATTTCTACATATGTTCGTCAAAAAAAATAAGCCAGTTATTCAACAAAAATGTATATAAAAAACTGTCCACCTGGGATGACAAGTCTCCAAACTCCTACAATGTATATACAAGTCCAAGTGTCACACTCCAGAGTATAATTCCAGCAGCCAAAAGAGATCCACGTCTCTAACACAATGTCCCATGCAACTCACAGTGGAGTGGAGGGAAACCGTCAGGTAAACGAGTGATCAGGGCTAATGTGAAGCCGGGTCCATCTTCCGACAGCTGTTTCAGCGCTATGTGCGCTGTCCTAAGGGAAACTGGACACAGTTTCCCTGACACAGGCGCAAATAGCGCCAAAACATTAGCCCTGATCACCCGTTTGCCTGGCGGTCTCCCTCCCCTCCACCATGAGTTACACACTGCTTAACAGAGTTGCATGGGACATTGTGTTAGAGACGTGGATCTCTTTTGGCTGCTGGAATTATACTCTGGAGTGTGACACTTAGACTTGTATGTATATTGTTGGAGACTTGCTATTCCAGGTGGATGTATGGACAGTTCCTTGTATACATTTTAGCTTATTTTTTGTTGAATAAATGGCTTATTTTTTTGACGAACATATGTACAAATTGCTGCCGCTTTAATGATTTTTCTGTGTCAGTAACAGTTTGTTTATTAACTTTATTCAAGCATGTGTGTGTGCGTTGTAAAAGTAGATATTTACACATGTGGGCATATGATACAATTTTGTGTCCTCCGCCAGATGCCAGAAGGAAGAAAAAAATGAGAAGCAAAGAGGTAAGTGAACTTATTTTTATATCTATAAAGGTATGTGTGTAGATCTGTATATATATATATATATAAGATAGATGTAATAGTAGATATTTAAACATGGGGGCATATGATACAATTTTGTTGATTTTATTGATACATTATAAAAAAAAAATGTATATGCGTATTCAGATTATTTGGTGTGCCTCTACTCATGAATGGGTATTTTTTTTCATGATAATATGAACACTACATTTTGTGTGGCTGCAAGAGTATGTACAACTTACACAGCCCCTTGCTGAATGTTTGTTTCAGTGGCCATGTCATTACTTATGTGACTGTGACTTATGTGTTATGTCACTTATGGGTCTGTGTGCATTGAAATGCTAGGGCTGATTTTTAGTCCCAGTCCGGCCCTGCCTTCTATTCAAGGTGCTAGCATGATTACTAGGACTTAGCTGGCGCCTGATAGCTAGGACTCAGACCAATCAAGCTGGGAGGCTCAACAGCTCTGATTGACTGTTCAGTGTTTAAATACCCAGTAGGGAGAACTCTCTCTTGCTGATGATATTGTCTGTTTTATGGATAGTCTGCTCCAGCTTGTTTATGTTATTGTTTTTGCGCTTGCATTTGCCCTGTCTGTTTATCTCTGGCCTCCTAGTTCTGTGCCCTCCGTACTCTTTAGCCTTGCTTCCATCAGGGTCCCTGTTTGTTCATTGTCCTGCCTCTATGTTTTCTGTCTGCTGTTGTCTATGCCTATCTGCTTCCTGGTATACTGCCCTTGGTCTCGTTGTACTCATTCCCGGTCCAGTTGCGATGTCTGACTCCCAAACACCCTTGCTCTTCCTGGAGTCATCACCAGGGGCCACGACCTGCTGGACGCCTGCTGCACAAGCCTTTCCCCGCCATCAGGGGCTCTATCAAAGACCAGGTCCCAGTTAAACTCCACACCCTGGTGTGCGGTTAACTCAGGTAATGTAATAGAATTACACTATGTACCCCATTGAATATAGTAAGGTATCCAACACCCTTGCCAGTTGTTATGTCGACACTCAAAATGTTGACAGGTCAAATTGTTGACTTGTCAAAATGTGGACAGTTGAGTATTAAATTAGCATTGCATATATATATTGCATATATATTATTACATTTTTTAAGTATTTTAACAGCTGGTTGCAAATCATTAAGTTTACAGATGTTACAAACTAATATTAACATTGTGCCGGATCCAGACTTATTCCTGATAGCCCAAATACGCACACAGGCATGCGCCCTCCAGATGTTACGCTAGTGTTATGAACGTAACAGATTAGAAATCCACTCTCACCTTATTCCAATCCAGATCACCTGAAGTTTCAAATCATTCACCCACCTATTCTTATTTCAAGATGACTGGAGTTTAGTTGACTTCATGCTCCACATGTGTCAGTGGAAGATTCCTCAGACAAAGTTTGGTATAAGATATGAACCAAGCTAATATCATTCTACCAATCATGGTTTTATATGATCTTACAAAATTTGTTTCATATTTTTAATCCGTTTGCTTGAGCTCAGTTTAGACCATGTTGACTGCTCAGTTTGCCAGCTGTCCCTCTTTTGGTCAATGCAATCTATTCTGGATATACCTTCATTATTTTGGCACAATGGTCTGCAGGGTGTTAAATTAATATTACAGCTGCACGGTAGCTGTAGAACAACTGTCAAGTTATGCAAAAACAAGAATTTATAATATAGGTAATGAAAGACCCTCTCTTATCAATTGTCATTATTAACTGTGAAAGAACACGAAATGATGATACAGTATTGTGCAGCACTTAAGATGACTTGTAGAGTCATATTGGCATGGACTAGCTAACTAAATTAACATAAGAACTAATAAACAGAATGATGATCAGATTTCTTTGCAACATGGTTGACATTCAGAGAGTATTACTTGGATAAGAATTGTATGGTAAGATATGTTAGCAAGGATTATTCTTGTTGCTATCATCTTGCCATGAGGTCACACAAACCTTGTATACTTTGTACACTTATAGCTTATCACAAAATGGCAGCATATGACCCATAACCTGTTCTGTTACGTTCAGACAGGCGCTTACATAAAAAAAAAAAGGTTGAAAGATTCATGTGTTCAAATTCAGCCTATGCATCATTGTGAAGCAGAAGTGAAATTTAAATATTTAACCTGTTTAAAAAGCTCTACAAAAATAAGCACTATCTGATGAATATCATTATGTTGAGAGTCAGCTAGTTTTCAGTTTCACTTTGAGTATCATTCACATATTGAATTGCTATATAACAACAAGATTCATAAGAGTGCCATTGAAATAATACATGTATAATTAACTTACTATGTATATTTATTTTTAAGAGTCTAGAAAACATCTTCAAATTTAAGTTGAACATTTTAAGTATAACATGTTTTCATCTATTTTGGTAAACAAAAATGAAGTTAACATTTTTTTTTAATTAATATTGTAACCTAAATTACATGAGTAACCGTAATAAAAGAGAAAGAAGGTTAAAATGCATATCTGACTAAGGTTACCTCTGTCTTTGACATGTATCTAAAGTCCTTTAACAGAACGTGTATACTTACATATACAATGAAGAAAAATAGAACATTTTCAGTATTTTGCAATTATGGTGTGGTGCGAATTTCTGATTTTTAGAAAAGCAGGAATATTAACATCTGAAATTGAAACCCTCGAAAACAGTCCGAAACTTGAAAACAGTCCGATTGACTTACAGTGTTGAAAGTACTTCTACTGTTGCCAGTCAGTATTGGGAAGAAACGGAGCATTGTCCATTGCGTTATTAAAAACTTACTGACCCAAGACCCTATTTGACCCTCAATTTTGTTTTATTAAAACTTTTTCTACTGGAATGTGTATAAAATGTTACAATTGAGGGTTACAAGCATTGTAAGATTGATGTAAACTGGACAAAGGTAAATCAATCATTGGTACGAGTCAAACATTGTATATATACATGTATTAACTGGATTACGTTCCTATAATTTAAGGGCACACAGATTGTTGAAGATAAGAAGGTCAATAACCTTAACAGTAGTCTTTAGACACAAGTAAGAAGGGTGTGTGACCTCTCATTGGTTCTAACTGTACCAGGAGGTCAGATGACAACCTGCATTCAATCATTTAATAGATTCCTAGTACTTTGTGGTAAAGTGTTTATATATGGTAACCATGTTTCACAGTATTGAATGTTTCTCTATTTTTTCTTGTCTCTGTTCAACCCATTTGATAAAAGGTGTGAAAACTATTGGTCCCCATACATAAATATCAAGCTCAATTGTAAGAGGATTGTTTTTTTTAGTCTATTTCTGTAGCTTTTGCAATTATGAAAAGTAGTTTCCTATTTCCTTTTGTCACAGTATTACATGTGATCTCTGAATTGATATTCTAGAACACCCATTGTCTACAAGGTTTAATATTATTTTTATTTATTAGCAGATTTTTATATAGCGCAGATTACGTAGCACTTAACAATTTTACTATCATTGTAAAAAGACTGGGTAGTGACAAACAGACTGGGCGAGTAAGAGGGCCCTGCTCACAGACTTACAATCTATAGGACATTGTGGATTGATACATAAGGGCAAGTGCTATATATATACTGTATCATACAAATGTACCAGCCAGGTTAAATGGTAAAAGTGCTCAGTGCTCTGTATGATGCAGTCACACAGCAGTGCTAGCAGCAAAACTTAGGACAATTTTAGTATAGAAAGAGAAAGTGTTCAAATTTGTGTTAGTCATGTAGCAGAAAGGAAACTGGATAACAAACTATTTGTAAATTGGGTAGACAAATGCTAAGAAGCGGGTTGAGGAATTTAGTAAGCTTGTCTGAAGAGGTAAGTTTTAAGGTAGTGCTTGAAAGTTTGGAGAGTAGAAAATAGTCTTATTGGGTGAGGAAGGTTATTCCAGAGTGTGTGTGCAGCCTGGGAGAAGTCCTGTAAATGCTTAAGCAATGAAATAATTCTGTCCTTGGTTCCTGAGATTTAAAACAATTAGATTTACCAATTGTAAATTAGTAAATGTTTCAATGTTAGATAAGCCCTGTATAAAGTATTGAAAATCATGTTCATGTAATTGCTAGATACTAGAACCTTTTCAATTTAAGCTTTCAGTACTTCTTGTAGAGTTGAAGACGGAAACTATGCTTGCCATTGTGCCATTCCTGTAGCCTGGGAGCTAAAATCTATTTGTAACCTAGTTTCAGAATACCTTTTTGCAATGGAGAAGAGGGTTCGTGTACCGCACATTAGTGATTGTAGGGAGTGTGAGTGTAAAAGGTGGTTAACAAGGTATAAACTTTTTCTGTTCTTTGATTTGAATATTTCTAAAGGTGCTCCATTCCTCCAAGTCTGGATTATAGGTTAATATGGAAAAGATTTTAGTGTCCTTAATGTCCTAGTGTGTCCTTAGTCCTAGTGTGCAGTAAGGCTGCTAAATGTAAATGTGGGCATGGTGGGTGGGGGACAGGTATGGTAACCACACAGTAAGCCCTTAAAGGTAGGGTCCTATGTACGAAAGTAAATTCAAGTGGTGATAACCAACTGTCTACTGTCCCAGGCCTGGAGCTGATGGGGACTCACCATCATTATCTGGCCAATGCGCAGGAAAGAATTTCCCTGTGCCCTGGCCAGATGCTAATGCAGGTCTGCGAGGCCCACCCATGTGATGTCACAGAAGACATCACATATGGGGCAGGTCCCCCATGGATGTCCCAGGCCCCACAAATTCTGATGGCGGCACTGAAAGTAACTAACTAGCGGAAGTGATATGAACTGAAATCCAATGCGTAACATCGCAAAATAAATGCCAACTTATGCATGCGACATGCGGAAATTAGCTAACAATCGTTTGCTCTTTCCAAGACAGACCAAGTGTCACAAACCAGTAGTTTAAACAGATGACCAGTTCTCCTAAGGTGCTATGTACACAACAACAATATTTATGACAACTTCTACACCAGGAAAGAGATGTATCACTAATACTTTTATTAGTAAAATATTATTTATATAAATAATTTAAACATTACTGAGATGAAATCTCTCATAATTATATATCTAGCTTAAGCATCTGATATCAGAATATCAGTCTATTCATCCACATCCATCTATTCATTCATCAGAGCAAAGTCTTTAGAGTTAGGACCACCTAACAGAGAAGCAGGTGGCTAAGAAGAGAAGAGGCAGGTGGCTTATCATGTATTTGCAACTATTTGTAACTAATTCTCTTTTATTTTAAAGATAGAAGATTATGGTTAGTCACTGGGTAATGGCTAGAGTGCCAGGTCATGTTTTGTTTATATATATATATATATATATAGGTAGGGGGGATGAACGCACTCCAGAGGCTTGTACAGGCTTGAACTTCAAAGCTTTTTAATAGGTAATTTAGTGAAACAAACATAGCCAGAACCATCACCGTATATATTACTGCTCACTCAGATCAGGAGGGGGTGTGGGACTCCAGTCTGAACGGCTGATTTTCGAAACAGCCGTTTCCTCCAAGCCAGTTGCGAACTGGCTGGGATTTCGATTGCATAGCAATCGATCCACGGAGCACCGAAAGCTCCATGCTCCGAAAAGTAAGTTAAAATAGTCCCCGACTCCTTTCCCTAATTCTTGCCCTAACCCTCCCCTCTCACTACCCCTAACCCTCCTTTCCTGGCAGCCTGACCCTAACCCTCCCTTACTTGCAGCGTGACCCTAACCCACCATCTACCACAGCCTGACCCTAACCCTCCCTCCCCTGTTCCTTGGTCCGGTGATACCAGCGGCAGAGGGATATCGCCGTTTCCAAAGGTGAATGGGTGAAGTATGCCGAACGGCACACTCACCCATTCTAAAATAAAAAAAAATAAATCTGCATTATTCGAAATGCCAATGCAAATGTAATGTCATGCCAATATGCCATTCTAATGGTGTTTATTTGTACTCAAAACCAATCTTACACAGAAGACCTAACATTAGAGTGCTAAACAGTGAGATAAAAAGCATCCTAATGAAATTCTGATTCCGCAGACCTTTCCATTTAACATATAGATTGACCATTATTAAAAAATGCTTTAGCGATTATCATGTAAGTGATACAGAGATATAGGGCCTCATTTACTAAAGTCAATTTTGCTAAAATCGACCAAAGTCCCTGGACTTTGCCTGCGATTTTTCCATCGCCGCATTCACTAAAGGCAAAATCCCAGGACTATAACGTTTAGCAAAATCGACACGCAAACATTGCTGACAAGAACTCATACAGATGTTTGCCATGTCAAACATAGCCCAGACTGGATTAACTAAAATCGATTTTAATAAATCGCCTCTAGTTCGGTCTGAAAGCGCTGAAAAAAAAATCTCCTCCTGTGTGTTTCGCTTTCATAGAAAGTGACACACACTTTAGCTGAAAAACACATGTTAATAGCTTTGACGTGTGTTTTTCATAATGTAAAAATTATGTGCTGCATAATTCTATCCCTTATCATGCAGACGCATATAGTACTATAAGGCACAGCATGACCATGTTTGTGGCCATGCTGAGCCTTATAGTACTATAGGCGTCAGCCTGGCAAGGGATAAAATTATGCTGAGTAATGTGTCATGTGTAAAAAAAAAAAAATCAGTTTCCACAATAAACTGAAAAAATCTACATGACTAAACAATCAATTTCTATACATTAAAACAATGTAACTAATGTGTCCCTGTTTATTTTATTAAACTATAATGCTGGCCACTATGTACTAAGTAAATTTAAGGATAATGTATAGTGTAAATGTGTACAAAAAATATACTGAAGTATCAACTCACCGTTTTGCAGTAATCTGGCTTGGGATGACTTTCTAGTATTTTTTGACGTGTTGCAAGCTGTTCGGGAAATGTTGATTGAAGATCTTCTCCTCTTGATAGTAAACGCTGCTCCGTTGCTAGAAGATGGTGTCCGGCCTCTTCTGGCTCTTGACTCGATGTCCTCCTCCTTCCTGTTCGGGGGTGCCACCGCTAATGACTATTCGGTCATAAGAGGTCCCCCTTTTATACCGTATTTGACGTCAGAGACACTAGAGCCTCTCTCAATGCAAGATAGAGAGAGACAGAGATTACATATTGTAGTTAAGATTGGGATAAGCACAAAAGATAGATAATGACTTACTTGTGAGGGTGCAGAGTAGAGTAAGATGAGAAGAAAAGAGCAGATATGTCTTCTTCATTTGTGGGTTGGAATGAGAACATAGGGCCTGATCCAGACTTAATAACAATAGCCAATTTACTCATGCAGTATGCGTAAATCTGGCTTTGGGAACGCGCTGCGCATGTGGGTGGCAGATGTTACTCATCATAACTCTGATCATACCTAACTTGTACATAACACTGTACCATAGGGTGTGACAACCCTACGAAAGCCGATTATACAAATTGTGGGCGGAGGGAGACAGTTAAATTGTACAGTATGGGCTGGGTTAGGCACTTACATAAGACAAGGCATTACTTACAGGTAGAGATTCGCTCTAAGTCAGCTAAGTCACGAATGTGAGAGGGGAGTGCCAGGGGGGAGGGCATTATCCTTAGTAGTGCGTAACTTAGGTAAGCTTACATACATAAAATGACCTTAAGTCTGGATCAGGCCCATAGTGTAAAGGAAACGTGTTGAGAAGTTTGAGAGGAGGAGAATTCCTGACTGATCTTGTCAATTTTGCCCTTAAAGAGCAATGCAAAACTTAGGCGTTGTTGGAAGTTGGTGTATTTTGTACAGGAGGGTTCAGTAGGGATTTAATTGAATGAAAGAGGTGTTTAGGTTTGAAGTCTGAGTAGAAATGAGAGAGTGAATGTAGGATTGTTTGGCATTGTCCAAACAATTTGAATGACTGTGATATCTGTAAATGTCTGTAAATATCATTTATACAATTTATGTTGATTTTATTATTACAAAGTATCAACCCATCAAAAATATAGGTAGATGAGATTTTTGTTAGTGATGTAATCACCAGTTAATATTGGCTGTCTGCAAATTTTATTAACATTAACAGGATTTGCTTTAGAATCTGAAATGCACTTAAACAATAGCATTTTACCTGCAGTCCAGTCAGGGGCATAACCATATTGGTGACAGAGAAAGAAATCCTCTGTATGTGATACTGAGAGATATCCAGTGGAATTAAGCTTGGATAACTAGTGTCAGATTTCCCATTAGGAATGTAAGGTGGTGCCTAGTAGCACCACTTTCTCAAGGCAGTCAGGTTCTACAATAGGGGGGGGTCAGCATTTTTTCAGTATCTCTCTTATCAGGCTTCCCACCTAATGCATTTTGACTTTATCTTCAGCTCTCTGTCATATACATGTTCATCCTGAGCTCTTCACTTGGTTTTCTGGATAAGTCTCCCTCTGGCTTCTCATAGATGTGACCACACTTCCCCTTTATCTTGTGGGGAATATTATAGCAATATCTTGCTCCATACCATACCATTTACTAATTATAGCTAAATATCACTCCATATAGTGCATGTTTGTTACATCACCACAGGTAAAGTATTATTTTATAGACACATTCTTTCTACCTATAGCAATGCAGGGATTGGCTGAGCTTGGGGGGACTGAGACTGCAAGCTGCACTTGGACAGAGACTCTATAGACCAGGTTCATACTTACCCATATACTCTCCGCTGCGGAGGTTATCTTATGGAATTTGTGATCCACAGCCTTATATGTAGGAGAGCAATGTACAATTCAAATGCTTGTGCCCTCCCCTGTGTGTATCTCCTACGCATCAGGGGAAAGGCTTAAATGCCCAGAGCGCAGCATTGTTGCCTGCGATTTGTTGCGAAGATAATGGTACTACGCATCACCATTTTCAAGCAGACTTCTGTACGTTAAATTCTTAGGTCTGAATCCCGGTCTGTGTGCCTGAAGACACTTTTTTCTGCAACATTGATGAATATATTGATGGTAATTAAAGGATAGTATTATTATTTCTCATTTCATAAATTTTAATGATGTGGCTCTAAATTAAAAGGACGCTGGGGTATCCACTGACAACAACTGTAATACACTGTATAAACTAGATACAGTTGTATATATATTTTTTTATAACCAGACACTTTTATGGAGATATACTTCAAAATTAATATATTAATTTAATTATATTCTCAAAGAAGGATACTTGCAGCTGCCACATAGGAAATATCATCTTGGTGATCTTATAGAATAAAATTGTATCCCCATTATTAAGTTACTATCAGTATACTAGAAGTGCCTTATTTTCTAATGATTAGATACAACACTGCTTACTGCTTAAGTACAGGAAATAGCTGGAGGTTACTACTGAAGCATAATGCTTGCATGAACTCATTTATTTTTGTGCTATATATTTTAAATTTACTCAGCAACATGATCCACTAGTTCTATATATGTCTAACTGCATATCTGTTTGCCTCTATTTAAAATGAGTCCATCTGGTAAGCCCATACCAAGGATGTCTGACAGTTGACCGCAATGCTGCCAACAATTAGCAAATTTATTTAGTAACAGAAATAAACCATAGCAGATAGGGGAGTTTTTTCTTTTATGCAAATAATGGTATATTCACAGTAAGATATAAAAAAATTTCATGATAAAAGAATGTCAATTAGTAGTAAAAGTAGTAAACAGTAGATGACCAGTAGTGCAGGTACAGACACATTGCTAATAACATCCTGCAGTTTTGGAAGGTGCAAGGTGTCTCTATCCATATCTGCACTGTTGCTTGACTGAGAGTAGCTCTCATCAGTGATTGGGATGGAGAGGAGCCAGCACTGAGGAGGGGGAAGCAGAATCAAAAGGGAAAAGAAGAGTTTGGATTGAAGAGATGCAGGAATGAGAGATTCATAGATTGGAAGAAGAGTGAAAAGGCACTCTATAGTCCTACTATAGCATTTGTAAAATAATGTTCAGTTGATTTTGGAGATATTATATTGATTTTATATATAATTATTTTATAGTCTGAGCTCCTGTTATATATGTGAAATTGTTTATTTTAATCTAATAATATAGTGCTGTATTCAGAGAACCGTTTTTTTTATGTACGCAATTATACGGCCGGAGCAAGGAAACAACCTCAACACTCCCCTCACCTGGACGTGCTGTCAGGGACTTACAAGTCCATAGACCACTCTGTTTTTTATGTGTGTACTTACAAGCGTATATGTGCTCCCTCCATGCGATTCTTTATAACCGCGCCTCCATGTGTTCATTTAAATGCCTACCCCACCCACTTTTATGTAAATTTGCAAGTACGTATTTCTACACTGCCCACCGCATGTATGTACCCAAATGCAATTCACATGCCCGTGCTTAAAGCACTTACGAGCAAATATTCCACGTAACTTACGTAAATAAAGTTACTACGCATGCGCAATTGATCCGATCCTAAAAATACGCAAACAACTCCCTGCAAAAATGGTTCTCTGAATACGGTCCATACTTCTTAAGAGCTCTGTGTATTTATATTAAAGCGCTTGTTAAATAATATATAGGTTCCTAAATTTTTGGGTTTATTCTTTCATAAATGGCAGTATATTTTTCTAAAATACCAATTTCGACGGCTATGATTGTAATGTTTTCTGTTTTTCTCCAGGTTGCTGCATAAGTTCCATTTGTTTCTCAGTAAAGTCCACCTATCTTTCTATGGGGTCTATTTACTTACCTCTAGGTTTCCCTGTGAATGAAGCAGGCTTATCTTCACTGGGAATTTACTAAAACTTTCCAGTCCTGCGAGGTTCCGCGATGATCTGCGAGGTCATCGCAGGACTTCCTATTCATGTGATGCTTGAACGAAGTATTGCACATGCGCAGTAACTCTCATTCGGGACTTTGACATTTTCAAGTCACAGTGTATTCATGTCAGGACTTTGCCATTTGCAGTCGGATGGTCGTCTGGACAGGTGAGTATTAACTATTTCCTTTTTTTAATTATTTTACTCTGCTTCAAAGCTTTGTAAATATAACTAAGTTCCGGCCCGCTCTGAAAAGAACGGGCTGGCGGGGGGTGCTATATTTACATGCATTGTCATGGAAACTGAAGTTTTCAATTCTTTGTTCATATTTTTTGTAAATATCAAAAACTTAATTTTTATGCGACAGTGCCAGTTTTCACTTCAAAACTGGCACTAACACATTAAAAGAAGTTTGTAAATAGTCCCCTTGTTCACTCCCCCTAATGTCACTAATTGGGACATCTTTCACTATAGAGATTTTATTATTATTATTGTTTATTTATAGGGCGCCACACGGTATCTGCATCGCAATAGGAAAACCAATAGTTACATATACAATACAATAATTAACAGAGGGTATAAAAACATGAATAAAGAATACAATACATGTACAATGCAAAAATAAAATACAGTACAAAAATAGCGAAACAATATGTAAGGAAAATAAAGATACTGGATATGTGTGTAGGAGCAGATGAATAAGGAGGGAGCTAAAGAGTAGAGAGAAAAAAGGGAATTAACGAAGACAAGGAAGAGGGATGATGACAGGAGGGAGGAGGACCCTGCTCATAAGAGTTAACATGCGAAGTGAAAGAGGGTGAACAAATAGGAGACACAGTGATGAAGATGGGGAGGGCAGGTAAGCTTAAGTGGAGGAAAGGTAGGCTAGCCTGAATAAGTGGGTTTTGAGGTAACGTTTGAAGGATTGGAGGGTCCTGGATTGCCTGAGAGGATGTGGTAGATTGTTCCAATGGAAAGGGGTGGCCAGGGAGAACGCGGAATGAGAGGTAGTTATAATGCTGGAGTTGATGCGACGGTCACCAGCAAAGAAGAGGGGACGGGAGGGAGTGTTAATGGAGATAAGGGATGAGAGGTAGGGATAAGGGATAAGGGATGAAAGGGACAGGAAGACAGTGTAGAGATTGACAGAGAGTTAAGGTGGAGGAAGTGCGCTGGGAGAGGAATATGAGTCTGGCTGCAAGACAGAATAGAGACAAGCCAGAGAGGAAAATGTTGCAGTAGTCCAGACGGGAGGTAAGGAGAGAATGAATGAGCGGTTTAGTAGCATCTGCAGTTAAAAAGGGTCTGATGTGAGCAATGCTGCGGAGATGAAAGTGGCAGGACAGTGAGAGGACAGATGTGGTGGGTGAAGGAGAAAGAGGAGTGCAGGATGATGCCCAGGCAGCATGCTTGGGTGGAGGAGGATATGGCAGAGTCACCAATAGAAATAGAGATAGTAGGGGTAGAGGAGATACATGAAGGACAAAAGACTACGATTTCAGTTTGGTCAAGTTAAGCTTGAGAAATGCTCGGACATCCATGAGGAGATGGCTGAGAGGCAATCTGATACTTTTGACAGAAGTTCAGGGGAGAGGTCAGGGGAGGAGAGATAGATTTAAGTGTCATTGGCATAGAGGTGGTAGTGAAAACCAAATGAGCTGATGAGGTCACCCAGAGAGGAGGAGTAGAGATAGAGAACAAAAGGGGACCAAGAATTGAGCCCTGGGGCACGCTAATGGGAAGAGGAGTGGTATCAGCGAAGGAGCTAGGGATTGCGACAGATATGGAGTGGTCCGAGAGATAGGAGGAGAACCAGGAGTGGACAGTGCCAGAGAGAGGCTGAGAAAGTGAAGGGTTTGGAGCAGGAGAGAGTGATCAACGGTGTCAAAGGCTGCCAAAAGATCCAGGAGGATGAGAAGGGATAAGTGGCCCTTAGATTTGGCAAAAAGGAGATCATTTGTGACCTGGATCAGGGCAGTTTCAGTAGAGTGCAGGGGGGCAGAACCCAGATTGGAATGGGTCCAGGATGGAGTTGTCGGCAAGGTAGTCATTTAGACGCTTGTAAACAAGCCGTTCAAGCGACTTGGAAGTGAAGGGCAAAAGGGAGATGGGTCGGTAGTTGGGAGGGTGAAGCGGGGTCATGGTTAGGTTTTTTAAGAATGTGAGAGACAAGAGTGTGCTTAAAGGGGGAGGGGAAGAAGCCAGAGCAGAGAGATGAGTTGAAGAGGTGGGCAAGATGAGAGCAGGTGGAGGGAAGGAGAGACCGGAGAAGTTTAGAGGGGATGGGATCAAGTGGGCACATTGATGGAGGGGATGACAAAAGGCAGACATTGGTGGGTGGCTAGGGAGGAGATGAGAAGGTGGAGATCGAGATGGAGGAAAGATAATGGTAGAGGAGATGGAGTCAATCTTGGAAATGAAGAAGGTCAGAGGCAGAAATGGAAAGAGGGAGGGAGGAAGGAGGGAAGGAGAGAAGAGAGTTGAAGGTGGAAAAGAGGTGGCGGGGGTTAGACAATTGGGAGAGGATGAGGGACTTAAAGAAGGATTGCTTGGCAAGGGACAGGGCAGAGCTAAACGAGGAGAGTATGAACTTGAAATGGAGAAAGTCTGCAAGGGAATGGAACTTCCTCCAGAGGCGCTCCGCAGTACAGGAGCATATCTTTAAGAACCGAGTGAGCGGGGGGAGTGCCAGGGTTGGGGGTTGGTGTGGTGAAGGGAGACAGAGGAGGGAGGGCAAGTAGCATCAAGGGCGGAGGAGAGGGCATTGTTGTAGAGAGAGGTAGCTAGATTAGGGCAGGACATGGTAGAAATGAGGAGGTGATCAACGGAAGAGGTTAAATCTGCAACGTCAAGGGAATTAAGGTTCTTTTGGGAAAAAATACGTTTGGGTGACGGGGAAGGAGAGGGGGAGTGGAGGAAGAGAGGGAGAAGGAGATAAGATGATGATCAGCAAGGGGAAAGGGAGAGATGGAGAAGTTGGACAGGGAGTATGAGCGTGAGAAAATGAGGTCAAGGGAGTAGCTCATGTTGTGGGTGGGTGCAGAAGTCCACTGTGATAGGTCACGGGAGGAGGAAAGGGAAAGTTTCGTAGTGCTGGGGTCTGAGGGGTTGTCAAAGGGGATGAGTCACATAAGATAAGGGTGGAGAGGTCAGAAGATAAAAAGTGGGGGAGACAGGCTCTAAAGTTATCAATGAGTTTGGAGGTGGGGCCAGTGGGACGGTAGACAACAGCAACGAGGAGATGAATGGGATAGTAGAGGTGGATGCAGTGGATCTCAAAGGAGGTGAAATATAGAGAGGGCTCAGGGGGTATGACGCTAAATGTGCAGGAAGGGGAGAGGAGGATGCCCACACCACCGCCAGGGTATTCGCCAAGCCTAGGGGTGTGGGCTAAACAGACCGACCCTTAGAGCCAAAATGTTATCGTCAAAGTCTCAAGGAACCGAAATATATATATATATATATAT
>WWET01000455.1:594244-608786 GCA_011038615.1 Limnodynastes dumerilii | reverse complement strand
ATATAATATAAAAGTCCAAAAGAATATCGTCACTCCTCTCAAGGGAAATACTGCTCTGTGTGCTCTTCTTAATGATAAATACAAATCCAAAACAATAAAGAAGTCACTCCAGAGGCTTATCCAACTTGAAAATAGTCCATAAGAACACTATTTAATTCATAAATGCATGTGTAAGCAGAGATCCGACGTTTCAATCGGGGAAACAATAGATTTTCATCAGGGAAACAATAGAGCGGGAGCGTTTCGGTGGTGGGGGAGAAGGGGAACTGGATTTAGCAGCGGTTGCATTAGCGGTTGTTTGTCTCGGTTTAACCATTGTAGTATCCCCTGATGATCTCAAATATCTTTTCATACCCTTTAGATATTAAGCCAGTAATACCACTACACTAGAAGACAAAGCCTAAAATTAAATGGTACACTGCTAAATAGACCAATTATACCCAAAGCTCTACTCCCCCATCTCAGGTAAGTCTAAAAATCCAGAATTACTTTCAGAAATATAACAATACCTCTGTTTGCAGATGCAGTAGGTCACTAATCTTAAGAATAACACATTACGGGCCAGATTCAGAGCTCTGGCCGCAAATGCAATTGAGGCCGGAGTTCTGCGAAAAGTGCTACTGTGCATGCGCAGTAATTTTGGAATGTAAAACCGCGTGTACGCAATCTATGTTGCAAGAAATAACGTAGATTATGCTCCAAAATTACTGCGCATGCACAGTAGCACTTTTCGCAGAACTCCGGCCTCAATTGCATTGCGGCCGGAGCTCTGAATCCGGACCTACATTCTTAACTAACAAGTATGCAAACCCCAGTAGGGCTAGAGAGGAAAAGCCTGTATCGCACAGAACAGAATGGTAAACAATCACCAATAAGCCAGAAGATGGCTAGCCAGATACTTAGCAATGTTATGGACAGCGACTATTTAGATAGTCTTCTCAATAGAGAATATAGATGAGGTAGTTTGTGTCCAGGGGACAGATTCAATGACCCACATCCAGGGGTACCACTTGTCCACTGATACAGTGTCTTCCAAAAGAAATGCAGTTATCGCCCGAGTTAAATCTTCAGGGCTATAGCCCTCTTTACCTCGCAGATCTGCATAAGGCCGTGTATGGACTCTGTCCCCACGTGGTAATGGTGGTTAGAGGCCGCTCACCGCCCTGTCTTCCAATTAGATCCACACGATGCTGCGGCACACCACTCCCCAGTGTAAATCTCCTCCAATAGCTTGGCTTGGCGGTTTGGATCCCCGAGGCTATGGCCTGGTCTCTATGGGCCCAACAATCCTCTCCTCTCTTCTCACAAAGTAGCCCGCAAGGTAAGTGCTAAAGTCTCCCCACAGTTGTCTTTGGCCCGGGGTATAAGGCTCTTACCCAGTAAGTCTCCCCGACAGCCTCCGGTCTACTTTCTCTGCACCGCTGCTCAGCCGCACTCCACGTGGCAATGGCGAAACCGGAGTTAGCTCAGAGCTATTGATATTAAAGTCCAATAGCCGGAACGCTTCTCTTACTGTTCTGCCGCCACAAACCGATCCACTTCAGTCCCCTCCAACAGATGCTTTGGCGTGGTAACGATCTGGTGTATCATTGTATAAACTGAGGCCGCGAGCACTCCAAGTGCGCCGCTATGGCTGCTTTCGTGCCCTTTTGGCCTAGGGCCTGGACTTCCCGTGATTTTATCGACAGGGACCCGGGAGATGTCTCTGCCCTTGCCTGTTCTTATCCTCATTGTCTGAAGAAGAGTCCCCGGTATTCTGCCACTGTAACTCTGGCTTTCAGCTGTGAAGTTAGGGGATCCTTAGAAGAGCTCTGTAAAAGTGCGTCCACCATGAGTGACCCGCCCACCGGAAGTATAGATATTATTTTAATGTAGACACATAAAAGATTTTTTCCCAGTGTCCACTTTTCCACCACCCTTTCATTTATCCCCCACTGGTCTCTCTGCATTCCCTCTAATCCCCCCCCCCCATTCCCATGAATATGAGGCACTGATTCACATATGAATCCACCTATGAAAAGCATAGTATAGCTGTTCATAGGTGGATCATAGGCATCAATCAGTGACAATCCTGCTATTGCAGACCACAACCCCTGCAGTATAGTGCCGGCTGCTGCAACTATTTCCATAAAGGAAGCTGGCGTTTCCAAATTAATAAATTTTAATTTTAATGTTGAATTTCCACAAATTGTAAGCTCTCCAAAACGTCCTTTTTTAGCGCTGATTTTTGGCTCCATACATATATTGCTTATTCTAGAATTCTGAGCTGGATTTTGTAGTTTCTGTTGATCAATGACTTAGAATTTCAGTTATGTTTTGTAGGATGTAATAGAAAATATATTAATTATCAGTACATTAAGCTGCACCCATATTACAAGTCAGTTTTACAATCCATTATAACATAGCTCTGTTATGATGTTAAGATATTGTGTTATTTATAATGTTAGAACTTTTTATTAGTATTTCCATGTTAACTAAAAAATTATAAATGAAGAGGTGCAGCCAAGGACCAAAGTGACCACTGTGTAACTACAAGGAAAAAAAAAGAGGTCCGGCGCTCCATTCAAACATTATATAACACTATGTGTCAACAGGGTTTGGGTCCCCGCTAAGAATGGCCCTATTTCGATAGGGCCGTTCCCTCCCAACCAGTTTAGAACTGTCTGGGATATTATTGGTTACGCAATCTATCCCCAGAGCACTCAACACTGTGTTCCAAAAGGTAAGGCAAAAAACTACCCCTGCCCTTCCCCTAATTCTAACCTTAACCTTCCCTAACACTAAAAGAGCCCAGAGCTGTCAGCGGCGGTACCGGCGAATATGCCGATCGGTATACTCACTCATTCATAAACAAAATTCTAAAATTGCTCCCTGTTTGAAATAGACAGCCGAAAAGTTACTTTTCCATATCCATTTGCTAATATGGCTGCTGCACACTGTTTAAATGACAGGTGGGACTCACCTACAGGAGGTGCCTTGACGCTGGGCAGGTGAGCTTAACCCAACATTGCTATATTGTGTACTAAACCTCCTTTTTATGTATGTGCTGACACATAGTGTTATCAGTCCCAGACCTCCTACTGCAGTGTATGAGGGTGAATGTCAGGGACTGACATCCTCCTCCAAAGCATACTATATAGTGTGGGCCCTTGATCATTTTCCGCCCCAGGCCTACATGGCCCTCAGTCCGGCCCTGAGTGTTATATAATGTTTGTTGGGAGCGCCGGACCTCTCATTTGTTTCTTGTAGTTACATGTGTGCTAAAAGCTGATAGAATTGTGTATATGTTTAGATATATATCGTCTTCATTGCTGATTCTTTAAAAGTAAGAAATATTTCCCACAGAAAAGCAATGCACTGGTAAAGGTCAGATAGATGCAGCAGATGACTGACAAAATAGATATGTATAATAAATGAACCTCTGGGTTTATAAGTGACCAAATTCATGAAGAACGTTACACAAGAGTCATTGTATGGTGAGAAATAAGTCACTTATAAATAGATGCAATGTTACCAGAAACCATGGCATTGCTGTGAGCTGGAATGCATGCCCTTAATCTATATACCTGATTAAGAAAACAGTCACCTGTTTCACTGATAATTAAGCAAAAACAAAATTATATTATTATGAATTAGTGTTAAGTAGTTTGGATTTATAGTTTAAATGGATGGGAACGAGTTGAAGTGTAAATGCACCTGGTAAATATAAGAAAAGGACACCTGTCTGATATACGCTAAGCTGGGGGTTGTGTGGTTGCTTAGTATCCCACTCAATTGATGTGTCCCCTACAGATGGGGACTTCTGGTGAGATGGGAAAACTCCTATTATAATATTGCCTCAATTGAAGCTGGAGCAAAACTGCTGAAAGAATTTAAACTTCCCCCAGATTCCGGCTGCCCGAGTGTCTCCTCCCAGGTCTGACTTTCCCAATTTGGGTAATCACCAATACAACCCTAAATAATTATATAGTTTATATTTTGGGCGGCCCACTTTTTCCCCTGTTCTGATGCTTATGCCCCATATACAAACATACACAAAAGGACATCCCAGCACTCTTGCAATTACCCAGCAATGAACCATAACATTCTATCTTTAAAATAAAAGTCAGAGAATTAGTTACATACATCTGCAGATACAGTATATGATAAGCCACCAGCCACTTACAAGGCTTCTCTGTTTTGGTGGTCCTAACTCTAAAACTGTCAGTGTCTTTGGGTCATTCTAAAACTGTCAGTGTCCCAACTTTGGGTCATATATCAAGTATTTTTAAATTGATAGCTCAACCCCAGCAGAGGTCCCCAAAACAGCTACTCTGAAACAGCACCCCCTGTCAGCTGCTATCCCAGACAAGCTTTAAAACAAACACACAAAATGGAGGTTGCTGGTGGCTTATCATATATTTGCAAATGTATGTAACAAATTTCTCTGACTTTTATTTTAAAGATAGAATGTTGTGGTTGTTTACTGGTTAATTGCAAAAGTGCTGGGGTGTCTTTTCTGTATGTGTGTGAATTCTCCATACCTTGCAGCACTTGCTCTATATTAATTTTGGTAATTGGTAATTTTTTTTTACTTCTCTCAGTAGTTGGGGCCATGTTGTCTAGCCATAGATACCCTCTAAAAAACGTAATATAGATATTGCAGAGCTCAAGGCAACACACTTCTATTCACTTCTATACCGTCTGCCACTCAGAGATAAAAAGCTATGAGCCAGCTAAAAGAAAAGGTGTAATATTTTTTTTTTTATCAATTTCAATTGTATTTTTTTCTTCATGCTAAGGTTGAGAATAGGACAGTGGTTCCCAAACTTTCTCAGTTCGAGGCACCCTTAGGGTCTCCATATTCTTTTTCAAGGCACCCCTAAGACAAAAATACAATAGAATACAATAGGAACTAGAAACATTCCGAGGCACCCCAGTGAGAGCGTCGCGGCACCCCTGGGAGCCGCGGCGCACAGTTTGGGAATCACTGGGATAGGACATATCTTATTGTCAAGACCTTTCTGCCTTGAATACCCCATGAACCCATACTGAGGCAGTGCATGTGGTTAAGGCATTACCCAAAGACAAGGCATCTTTGCATAGAAAATAATCCCATTTTGGCCAGCCTTTACAATACAGCCATTGGGGTAGATCCAGAACTCCGCTTGCAATCCGTTTACTAGCGTAGCGTATTTAAGCGTACGTACCTTCTATACACTCCCCTTGGCACACCCCTTGTACGTATTTTGTCTGAGTTCCGCTTTCCAAACCCTGCTTTAACTTTTTCCCACGTAACCAATGTCATCCACACACATACGGATGTGCAACACGTATTTACGCAGCTAAGCACGCCCATACTGTGCACTTTAAATACAAACCCCCGCCTACATAGCACATTTCAGACGTATTTTTGACACACGTAAAATTGGCACGCCCACGCGTACGAATTTACGCGACAAATATGTAAATGGGCCATACGTTCACATTTACGCTACGAAGCGTATCTTCTATGGCGCGCATGCGCAGTTCTTACCAAAACGCGATTTTACGTGTCCGGCACGCGTAAATTCGCTCACAAGCGTTGTTCTGGATCATTGTTTGTGGCTAGAGGCACAAATGCTAAGAATCCCTAAACCAGGGAAAGAACCTTTAGACTACAAGAATGATAGGCATATATCGCTACTCAGCACCAATCTTAAAAATTCACTAGGTTAATCACAACCCACCTGAGTGCTTTTATTGTATCTTTTAATAGACCCTGATCAGGTGGGGTTTATACTTGAACATGACTGATTGCATAAACGCCTTGGTGGAGGAGCTTGTGCTCCTGTTGCTCAATGTGGAGAAATCTACTGATAGACTACATTGGGAATATAGGGAAAAGGTGTTGACTTCCAGGATCTCATACTACACTCTATCATCGCTCTGTATAAAGGTCCTTCTGCCCAAATGATTAAGTTACATAAGTTTCTTTCTTTTACCTATAACTGTAAATATTAACTAATAACCACTTAAAACCCAGTGAAAAGAGAATGAAGCAGAGTAAAGAAATTAGTGTAATAACAAAAGGCTTTTTGATGCTTTTCTCTCCTTTTACTATCTCTCTCTGTCTCTCTCTCTGGACTCCCTTTAATCTTCTTTCCACATACTTCTCTCTACTGAAGTTACCCTTACCAAGTTTGTTAAGGATTGGATTACTGTGTCATCCAATTTACGATTTAATTGACCGTGGGTTAGGTGCTTTTTAAAATCCGCAATGTAAATTTGTAAAAAAAAAATGGTTGTTAACTGAATCGGCCCTTAGGGTCACCTCTCTGTACTTGATTTCCTCTATCATGGACTGACTTGGGTGGGTATCCGCTCTGGGTTCCCGGGAACGTGAAAGTGGTTATTCAGCAAGGTAGCAGAAGCTTGGAGCCTTAATATAGGTTTTGCACATAAGCCAGTGGGCAAAGGGATTCAGGCTTGATGTGGCTTGGACCAGGACTGAAATTAGAGCAAAACTTGACTGAACCTGGACTGGCCAGGAGTGGAACTGGAACAAGACTTGACTGAACCTGGACTGAGCCAGGAGTAGAACTGGAACAAGACTTGACTGAACCTGGGACTTGACTGAACCTGGACTGGCCAAGAGTAGAACTGAAGAAAGACTTGACTTGGGGTGGACCCTTAATGATCAAGTTGTTTTGGCACTGAGGATGCTTCCCCTAGCTTGTTCCTGGTTTACTGCTGTAGATCATGTGCAAAGATCCAAGATGGCAGCGCCCATGCACTGGACGACAGCAGCGTTTGGTGCCACCGATATACAGAGAAGCATGCGGTGGACGTCATGGATGGTGCTGCCACTACTGAGAGTGGCACCTCCCTGGAGGAGGGGAGCGGGCATGTATTTAGAGAGCAGCTGACAGTCGGATTTTGACGTGGTAAGTCCTGCGTTTTGTGACACCTTACACCTTACTGTTTCTTCTTAGTTTAGTTTCTTACTCTACCTCCCCCACTTTCAGGGGCCAGCTGGCAAATTTCAGCCTAGGGGGCAAGCCCACAGCAGCGGCTCATAGATAAAGGCTCGTTCTTAAAGGGTGGTTTTCAGTAAAACACTGGAGCAGGGTTAATATTATTACACCGGTGATCCAGTGTATAGGCAGCTGCACCTCCATCAGGAGTTTTATAATCATCATATAATCAGAGAATAGATGATATCCGAGGCCTGACTATTGGTTTGTACAGCCAATGAAGGTGTCGAATTATATATCTCAATGTAACATTAAGTTGCACAATCTAACATAATAATTAAATCACACTACCCCTCTCCCACTGCCCACAACATCTGTACCGCTGCCCATCCAATTTATCACTATCACACTGCCATACTTAGCAGTCACAATGCCCATGCCATCACACTAAAATGCTTGCTAATGATAACAATTATTGGAGAAACTGCTTCTGGGGAAACCACAGAATAGTAAAAACACATCTATCTATATTAAATATATAAAGAATAAATAAATAAATACTAAGAGACTCATATTTCTATTGTCAAAGACAGAAAAATTATATATCAATAGACCGAAATTTATTAAGCAATAATGATATTTATTGTTTGTGTTGATACATACCCCTATTTCCCTCTACATTGGTTTTGGGTCAGTTTTAATTTTAGCCCTATCCCTTTACCTTACTGCTTTTACCATTGACTCATTTTAAGTATATCATAATTGTAGCACCCCTTTATCCTGTGTAGTATAAGGGGTGGTGTAATATGTGAGTTAGTAGCTTCAGTGCCTCCATCTGAGTCTTCTGGATGGTGTGTATGGGATGTGGACACTTGCTGTTTCCACCAGGGCTGACTCGGGAAGCCCTTGTACCCCACCACACTAATAGTGCATAACTGGGACCACACCGCAAGTAGGGGAAATGGGAATGGTATTTATTAAGGATAGCTTGGGACTGCGAATGGTAAGGGTTAAAGAGGGCTGTTTTACTGGGCAGGAGTAAAAGGGCTGGTAGTAAATTAGGAACAATGACAAACAGTATTGGACATACAATAAAATAGTTTAACCTCTCAAAATGGTGATTGCACATGCAAACAGTCCCTACAAAATGGCAGCCAATACACACACTCAGGGCAGCTGCAGCCACAATCACATGGTAACAGTAAATCTCTAAGCAGTTCTATAGTTCTCCGGTCTAACTATAATAATCAGACTGACTAGACTAACAACGTTGGTGCACTTGTAGAATGGTGGTAACCCGGGTTACGTATGTTAGAAAGTCCCAAAGTCCTGTGTAGTCTGTGTGCAACAAAGTCAAAGTCCACTTTACTTGACTCCCACTCCAGTGTACCGGTGATGCAGAACTGTAGATGTAGTGTGCAGCACCAGTGTATCAGTGTGATTGACTGCAATTACTCAGGGTTGCCACTTTTGCCAGCTTCCCTTCGGGAGATCCTGGAGGGAAGCTAGCAATGCATATAGGGGCGGGGCTTAATTACGTGATTTATACAAATCTCGTCATTAAGCCCCGCCCCCTGCATCATACTTACCTGATTTTGCAGGGGGTGGGACTTAATGACAAGCCCCGCCTGTTTTTAGCAGTAATAGGGATTTTGGCGGGGCTTGATGGTGCAAATTGCTTCATCAAGTCCCTCCCTGGCCCTAGCAACACTAGTATACTAGTGTGGCTAGGCAGGTGGGCAGGACTTGAGGCTATGGTTTCCATGAAACCACAGGCCTCAAGTCCCTTGCGGGAGATTTGCCGGCTCTCCCGGGATACCGGCAGAACTGCCCGAACTTCAGAAGTCTCCCGGACATTCCGGGATTTATCCTCAGTATTTCCTCAGCAGCTCCTCTGCTCACAGGCTTTCCTCTCTGTCTCTTCCTCAGACTCTGCAGCTCTCACTTCCTCTCTGGAAAATCCTCTCAGCACCAGAGCACTATAGGGGTGGAGTTCTGTCAACCTCCTTGTGGCCATAGCAAGTCCTGCCATGCATAATTGAGGGCACCCTTGCTACACTCTCCCCCTGGAGCTCTGGCACAGGATAGTAACAATTTTATGATAGAGCGCCACCTATAAAGCAAGGGTGGGTTAAAACATCCTGCCTTCCTAAGCCTACATTTGTGTAATGCCAAGCCTGTATCATATGGGGTTGTGTTACTCTGGGCACCTCTACACTCTGACCCAAAGAATCATATGTTAAAATCATGGGCAGCCTAGTGTCCCTTCTTGGATGAGTACGGGCTTCAGGGACCCACTCATCTCCCCCTGGTAGCCTTTCACTTGGGACACTCTCTTGCACTTTGGCTTCTTCCAAAGACTGAGGCTCATTCCTTATTTCTTCCTCTACAGCCTGCAGCTCATCCACCTCAACTGTGACATCTGGCCTTTCTGTGGCAGAATTCAATTGCTTTCTGGGCCTACATGTTTGAACTTCTTTAGGAGGGTTCACCACTCATCAAATCCCCTTCTCTGCTGACTAGATGTCCAACCTACTTGATAGATGTCTGACAGAGGTGACACTTGTCAATGGACTTTGAAGACCTTTCGTTGTGTTCTTCGAGCGTCCTTCCAAAGACTATTAAGTCATCTAAGTAGACTATGACCTCCCTGAAGTTCATATCTCCTACCACTCGATCCATACATCTCTGAAAAGTAGCTGGGGCCCCTGTAATTCCTTGGGGCATTCTGGCAAATTGGAAGAATCCCAGTGGACAAATGCAAGCTGTCTTCTCAGCATCTTTAGGGTGCATGGGTATCTGGTAATACCCACTCCGGAGGTCCAGCACAGAGAACCAATTGCTTCCTGACATGCAGCCCAATGCTTCGTCAATTCGCGGCACAGTATATTGGTCAGAAACTCTTCTCTTGTTCAAAGTCCTGTAGTCAACACACATTCTTATGTCCCCATTCTTCTTTCTTGCCACCACTATAGGGGATGCATATGGACTCCTAGACTCCACAATGACACCACTTTCAAGGAGCTTCCGCAGATGCTCACGAACATCCTCTAAATCCGCTGGGACCAGTTTCCTTGATCTTTCTCTGAAAGGTCTCTCATCCTTCAACTTGATCCGATGCTCCAGTCCCTGAACTAAGCCTAGATCCCAGTCTCCTAATGAAAACACTGAGGATCTCTGTAGCATCCCTTGGACCACGTTTTCTTTGTCAGAAGGGGAAATATCACTTCCCTCAAAACAAGGCTCGAAACTGTCAGGTTTCAACTCTCTCTTGACTTCACGTCCCTCTTTCTCCATCCTCTGGTATGCTGCCAAGCAGAGGGGATGTATTGTAAGCACTCTGGTGTAGTCTTCTCTCCCAGCTTCTCAACACCACTGGGCCAGACTGCGAAAGATATTAGCATTGGTGCTGACTATGATGGGCACCTCTCTGACTTCTCCTTCCACATCAGGGCATACTTAACCTAAGACTTGTATCTTGCAATCTACTCCTGCCACTTTGCGAAGAAGCTTCAGCATCACAGTGACATAGCCGAGGTATGGGAAATTTTGGTCACTGACAACGGCTTCAATGGAACTATTGAGAGGTGTCGCCAGTACCACCCTTCGAAAATGATGGACACCTGAGACCCACTATCCAGCAAGGCGGCACAGGACTGACTGTTTATGGACACTGGCACGGTTGGAGCAGGTCCTACTAATCTTTCAGGCACAGTCTTTATGCTTTTCAGTCTTTGTTCCCCCTCTCGGTTTAGTGGTGGTTTCCTTAGATGGCAAGCGGGAGGCTTGCTGGTCCTCCCTTTTTCGTTTCCCAATGGTTGATCACTTCACCAAGGTGGGGTAGGGGATCTCCTCCGGTTACACCTGGCAGCACAATTTCAGGCAATGTGGCCCATTTCTCCACAGACATCGCTTCCTTCAGGGGAGTCCTCTCTCCACAGTCTCCTTCTATCTTTGTCCTGTTGGGGGTGTCTCCCCCGGGTTACTTCTGAATAGTAGTTTTTGGGTGGGGATGCCTGAATGGCTAGTAGTTTGGAAATCTGTTCACCCTGTATCTTTAACATTTGCATTAACTCCCTTTGGGAATATTCAGCATTAGCTTCTGTCAAGAGTGCTGCAGCCTTCGTTATAGGTTGCTTCCTGCTAGCTACCAGGATCTCTTCTTTCCTGTTCTCTTTCAACAGCTCACCAAATGAAGGGAGACTCTTCCCTAAATCAGTGTATCTAAACTTCTATGTAGTGGCCTCTTTAAGCATCTGCTGCATTCTATAGGAATTATTATCTTCTAAGGCTATTCCTTCTTTCTCCACAATTTTGTGAATCAGCTGGTCTATTCGCAGAATATAGTCTAACAGCTTTTCCCCAGGCTTCTGGTTAGTGTGCTTTAATTTAAATTTGAATTCAGCACATCTATGAATTGCCTTGCAGTTGCACAGAGATTACTTTTCCTCACAGATTTTACCACCTTTGCAGCAGGTGCCAGCAGGCTCTCCATTAGCCTCTCACGCTTCACAGATTCAGCACATTCCCAGTCCTCTAAAGATTGGAGGGCAGCCGTAACCTTTGGTACCCCCCATCATGGTGCATGTGGCTCACTTGTTCAGCTAGCTGTCCTATAGCAGTTGATTAAACTTCCCCTTGCTGGGCCATGAGGATGCTGGATGCTGAGACTACATCATCACCCTCCCCCAGCTGTGTGAAGGGGGCAAGCAGCTGTCTGGACTGATGGCATGCTTGCTGTTCCCGTTCATGTCTTGGGGGGACAGCGGTATCTGTGGCCAAATGATGATCATCTAGCCTCGCTTGCTCTGATCACCCCTGGGATTAACTCTCTGTCGACTGTGTTGGACGTTTCTATGAGAACGCTAGCGATGCTGTCTCCCATAGCTTCCCAACGATCGACTACCTTCGGCCCCTGTACTTCAGCCACCCACTGCAATGCACTGAGAATGTGATCATACGGAACATCGGTAAAGTATCCTTGCAGGCCTAGACTATACTCTGGAGCTATTTCTCAGGGCTCGCACCAGGCGAACACTTCTATCCCTGTGACACCTGTCATGGCTGCTGTCGCTAAGTGGTTTTTCTGAGTCTCTGAATCTCTGTAGTGACTCCAATGTAGCACCCCTTTCCCCTGCGTAGTATAAGGGGTGGTGTAACATGTGAGTTAGTAACCTCAGTCCCTTCACCCGAGTCTTCTGGATGGTGTGTATGGGATGCGGACACTTGCTGTTTCTACCAGGGCTGACTTGGGAAGCCCCTTGTACCCCACAACACTAATAGTGAATAACTGGGACCACACCGCAAGTTGGGGAAATGGGAATGCTATTTATTAAGGATAGCTTGGGACCGGGACTGGTAAGGGTGAAAGAGGGCTGTTTTACTGGGCAGGAGTAAAAGGGCTGGCAGTAAATTAGGAACAATGGCAAACAATAATGGACATACAATACAATAGTTTAACCTCTCAAAATGGCGACTGCATGTGCAAACAGTCCCTACAAAATGGCAGCCAATAAACACACTCAGACCAGCTGCAGCCACAATCACACGGTAACAGTAAATCTCTAAGCAGTTCTATAGTTCTCCTGTCTAACTATAATAATCAGACTGACTGGACTAACAACATTGGTGCACTTGTAGAACGGTGGTAACTAGGGTTACGTGCATTAGAAAGTCCCAAAGTCCCATTTAGTCTGTGTGCAACAAAGTCCCAAAGTCCACTTTACTTGACTCCCACTCCAGTGTAATGATGATGCAAAACTGTGGATGTATTGTGCAGCACCAGTGTATCAGTGTGATTGAATGCAGTTACTTATCTCCAGATTGATGACAGTCTCTAACTGCAGCTCCACAGCGCATCAGCTCAAAGCACCCCACTAGCCTGGTCTTGCTTGTAGTTCTCTCCTCTCCCATGCAGCTCTCCCCCTGCTGGAATCTCCCTCAGGCGGGTGAGCTCAAGGTCAAGTCTCTCCAAGGTACTGCCACACTCAGACTAAACCCAACAGTAGATGCTGTTCTGCCTGGACAAGTCTTTCTCTTCTCTCTCTCTCCTCCCTGATTTCTCCTCAGTAACTCCTCTGCAACTTCTCTGCTAACAGACTTTCCTCTCTGCCTCTCCCTCACACACTGCAGCTCTCACTTCCTGTCTGGGAACTCCTCCCAGCCCCAGAGCACTGTGGGGGTGACGTTCTGTCTCTCTCCTTGTGGCCATAGCAAGTCCTGGCAAAGGATGCATAATTGAGGGCACCCTTGCTACATAATTATTGTTTAATACATTTCTGTCTATTGATATACCTTTTAGCTGTCCTTTGATAATATAAACGGTTTTTTACTGTTTTTCACTTATCTAGTGAAGAGTTTTAATCTATATAATAAGAGTCTCTTGGTATTTATTTCCTCTTTATATATTTAATATTCATAGAGGTATACTACCATTACATCACATTGCCATACTATCACTCACGCACTGCCCATACTGTATTCTCTTACCTTTCAGTTACCTGTACTTCCTTTCTGTACCTCAGTCTCTTTCTCTTTCCTCTTCTTTGTTTATGTACGTGTTGGAGATTACGTCTCAGTTGTGATGTCATCACACCCAGCACGTTGTTGCCAAGAAACCAGGGCGCAGTTTATAGGGTAAACACATCAGATCCTCTGTACCACCTCTATGCTGGTGATAATTTAATCTGCCTCTCATCCCCTTATCTCCTATTGCTAAACCCCCTTCCCATCATCTCTCCAACTTTACTATCTCCACCTAGCTGTTTGAGTACTATCTTAAATTGAATATGTCTAGGACAGAACTCTTCACTCCATCCAATCTTCTGTCCCTTCCCCTCCACTCCTTTATCTCTCTGTGGACAACACCATTATATCCTTGTCCTTGGGTCTGCTGCTTCTTCTTGGATACCTCTCTCTCCTTCGTCTATCACATCCAGGTAATCACTAAATCCTGCCACTTTTCACTCTGCATCTCCAGAATCATTCTGAACAATGGAAACATTTTCCTTTCTGATCTTACTTTAACTGACTTTTTGATCTTAAGATGATCAGTTCTGCAGTTGGTTTTACCTTTCTCTCACCCCCTCCCTACATTTCAGATCTGACCCCAGTAAACAATTCCTCTTGTCCAGCTTGCTCCACATCTGATCTTCTCCTTGTGTGGTAGACACTGTTATAGTGTACAAAACTGCAGAAACTGCGTGTGTCAGAGCTATCTGCTTCTCTTACCTCACATTGAAGCTTTTGGTTATGAGTTGTAAAATCTGCTGTTGAAAAGCTAATAGTGTAAACATGATTTTAGAAACCAAATTTACACTACATGGGGTCAATAATTATTTGGGAGTTCAAGGCTAAATTTCACTAACCCTTAAATTACTGTAGCTGCTATATATTACAGCTGAAATGATATTCACACTATAGCAGAACACAGAACCTATTTTTCTTTTGATTTCAGTTATTTAAAAAATAAAACTCATCCATTCTATAAGGTTACATCTAGGAAGATTAGCATGCAGAATGTTTCTTTCTTTAGAAATAATAGCTTTTATTGATCTATTTTCAGATCTCTCCAGTTATCCTTGATTTTCAAATGCTTAGGGCTCAAG
>WWET01000455.1:539281-550514 GCA_011038615.1 Limnodynastes dumerilii | reverse complement strand
ACACACACACAAACATTATATATTTTTATATATATATATATATATATATATATATATATACACACACATTTGAGATATATCCTATTATAAAATAGGATTCTAAAGCTACTAATTTAATGGCTCTAAACTGAAATTTTCGGCATCTTTTAAATATATACGAAATTCTATGGAAAAGTTATCTATAAATATTTAATAACCGGATCCTCAACTAAGAATGGCATTTGATTTCCGCATGCAGAGTGCAGAAATCAGCTGTGGTTCAATGCTGCTCATGCTCAGAACCCAGGGATAAGCATCAGAACACTGGATATACTGATATTGATTCCGTATGTACAGTAGTTTGTTATATGAGGTCTGACAGACCTCATGTGTAGTTTATATGCATGGTGGGTTGGGCTTCCTATTTAAATCATACAGTAAAGACTGGTTTCTAGCCCTACGTACAATTGTCTTGTCCACACATTGGCCTTTTCCTGCAGATAGAAGGTATCCTTAGATCCCCATTGCACAGAGTGGGTTTCATCTTATGAGAAGAAGCTTAGAGTATTTCAGGCAGCATAGAGCGCAACAGTGAATGCTGGCCATGCTCACCTCTCTTCTGGCCGTATGCAGAGCTTTAAAGATCTTTGCAGAGAGTTTTCCGATATGAGCTAGTGCGCATGCGCAGTAATTTTGTTACGACATCTACATTACTTGTTGCAATGTAGATTGCATATACACGGTCTTAAAGGCAGTAGCTCATGTCGGTAAACTCCAGCCGCATATGCAATGCATATGGCCCTTCATGTGTAATATCAATGTCCATTATAATCCATTATATCCATTTAGTTTTTGAAGTCTGAATTTAGCTTATAACATTATTTATTCTTTATATATAAACAATAAATAAATGCTTTGACATATTTTTACCTTCGCGGAAATGTAGTCTTGACTGTGTTTTGGATAAAACCATAGCAGCACGGGCAGACAACAAATCCAGCTCTAGCAAGGATGCAGTGATCGATCACCATATCCGTTGCTACTCCACATGCATGTAGAGCTACCTGTTAAGCACAAAATAAACATAGTTACAACATTGTTTCTTCTGGTAAGTAGCCTGAACACAAACCACCCACATGAAACCAATGCATTTTGTGTAAATTTTAGCAGGAAAATAGGTGATGTAAGCACTGTGGATGGGAAAAATAAAGTACTAGTATAATTAATCTAGACATGCAAAACGTTTGCTATTGTATGAGAAAGCGTTATGATTTGTGTTGGTCTCCCAGCTATTTTTTGGCTGCTCTGATTGACTGCAACTGATGACTAAGTCATGCCCCAGCAACACCAGACCCCTCGCTTGTCTATCAAGCAGGGTGAGAAGATAATAACAAGGGGATAAGAATGACATACAGGGTTTTGGTTTTCTATTATGTAACAGACAAAACAAAGAGTGTTGGATTCATACAAAAATGAGCAAGACAAGTGCTAAATATGGGGTCTTTTTACAAAGATCATTTTTATGTGAAAATGGGCATCATCACAAGAAAATTAAGTTTTTGTTATTTTCAGAATGGGCCAGCACTTAGTTATATTTACAAAGTCTCGGAGCTGAGTTTTACACTCCACTCACGGCGTAAAAGTAACGCCAGCTCAGGCTAGCATTAGGGGCAAGTATTTCAGCGATGTCCTCATATACCCCTCTTTTCCTCCCCCAATAGCTGTTATTAGGGGAAGGAAAGGGGTGGCATGTATGCGTAGACTGCTGAAATAAACATATGTGTGTAAATGTTAAAGAAATGTTTTTTTATTTCTTTTTAGTAAATTTTTAACATAAAAAAAGAAATAAATACATTTATAAAGGAGAAGTGAGCCTGGATCAGCATCATTCATTGAAAAACGTTGAGGTAAGTAAATAGACCCCAAAATCTTATTACTGGGACAGATTTGAAGATATGTAACTATACTTATTACTAAATTACAAACTACTCCAAGACAGGGTGAAATCTCATTATGCAGGAAACATGAAAATAAAAAGTAGACTCCACATCATATATAATAGACTTTGCTTGCAATATTTTCTGTCTGAAGTAATTCCTCACAAATGTATGCAGTGATGCCTATTCTTCAGCTCTGTATAGGTCTTTGATGGATGCCTGATCTCTGTTTTCCCACGAAGCTGCAACTGTCCTAGCTGAATGCATCCCAAAATGTTTGCCACCTCTATACTCATTTCTCTTTTGAGCATTTATAATCACTGGTCTGATCCATCTTAATGGTTTTGATTAGTAGCAAATTATCAATTTTTGTGTCTCTTTTTGGCATTGACTCAAATGTAGAGACTGCTCATACTAAATCCAGAGTGTGAAATCTGTATTCCCTCTCTTATTAGCGGTGTGGAAAAATGCAGCCAGCACAATTTCCTGATTTAAAGCATAGTTGCCGACTCTCCCGAAATTTGGGCAGTTTTCCCGGTATCCTGTGAGAGCCGGAAAATCTCCCGCAAAGGACTTGAGGTTCGTTGTTTCTATGAAACCACGGCCTCAAATCCCGCCCCCCTGCCTGGCAACACTAATTTACTAGTGTTGCTAGGGACAGGGAGGGACTTGATGACGCAAATTGTGTCATCTAGTCCTACTACCATCCCTATGAAACCCCGAAAAGGGTAATTGATAAGTAAAGGGGTGGGGCTTAACTGTTTGATTTGCATAAATTGTGCCATTAAGCCCCGCCCACTACATGCATCTATGGCTTCCCTCTGGGATCTCCCAGAGGGAATCTTTTAAAAGTCGGCAACCCTGGTTTAAAGGATGATTTAGCCTTAAATTCTGTATTTTTAGGAATTCTTATTAAAATATGTAGGAATAATTCCTTATTTTGCATTGCTTGCAGCTCTCCCAATTTTCTGCCAGATTTAATAGCTATCACTAACAGTATGTTGATTGTCAACAAATTATTAGCACATTCCATTAACAGTTTAAAAGGTTGTAAGGTTAATTATTTTAAAACCTAATTTGTGGTGTCACAAATGATTTTATGCAGAAATGGATTTACTAAAGAAGACTTTGCCACAAGACATGTGACGGATACTGATACTTGTACTTGTTATGAACTACGTGCCAAACCTTTGTGCAGTCCCTGAATTAGGAAAGCAAGAATTTGCTTCTCTATAATCTATATTGTCTGTCATGCCAGTTCATGTAGCCTACATTCTAAAAAAAAAAGACTTTTAAATGAAGTTATGATTGTAATAATAATTGTACTACTTTCTGGATATAAATGGCAAGCAGGTCCTCATGTTTAGGTAAAGGGCAAGCTTATTTAAACTATTGCTATGGAGGCAAATGCATTTGTGTTAATACATAGCTAGCTATATAAACCCTAGTGTAGGTTATGGCATTCAGCTCCAGGAATTTCAGGTTTTTGAATCTGAAGCTTGCAGTTACCTTTTGGAACACTTAGAGCCCATTCTGCTGAGTGAATGTAATGGAGGCTCAAGTAATCTGCCACTATGCTGTTGATTCCTGCTCCATGATTAGCCATCATCTCTCATAATGCTTCTGGTTTTAAAATGTAAGAATGCTACCACTGATTGAAAAGATTTTCATGTTGCAGACATTGTATCACGTTCCAAATACTGAAAGGTCTTTTTTTCTAATACAATTCTTAGAATTGTATTAGATTCTCTTCCCCAGGACACCATATAAATTGTGAATTGCAAAAAAAAACAGTATCTACTTAAGTATCGCAGAAATCAGTGGTCTAGATAACCTGAATATGCAGTTTTTATTGTCCTGCTTCTGAGATCCAAAACTAAAACTCTTGACAGTGTTTTGGAAAGGAAAATAATGAGAGTAAAAAGGTGACCATGACAACCAGGTCTCTCCTCCAGACTTCAGCCTGCGATTGCGACAGACTGTCATTGACAATCTGTCAGTGAAAGTCCAGGTGGTCAGAGTGACTTGTAGTGCTGTACCCCTGACCCTGCCGGTCACTGTAGTCAGGAGGTGGGGACCATGACAACCAGGTCTTTCCTCCAAGCTTCTCCCCCACGGGCCCACTCTCTGCTGTGCTGCTGATTTGTACTAGATTAGTTTTTAGACCAGAGAGGGGAGGAGTCGGGACTGGAGAGGGGAGGAGTCAGGACTTCACAGCAAACCGCCCCCCCCTAAAAAAAACTTAATCAAACTTTACAAAGTTTCATGACGTATAACATGCACTGATCTTCTGTGATTAGCAGTTAGCATTCCTTATACCTTGAGAGGCTATTTCATATACAGTTACTTTTCAGTATTACTTGGATAGACTCATGTAGCTATGCCATCCATAGCCTCAATATATTGTCATTTCCACCTAAGCTTTAGCTACGGTTCCAGAGGAAATAAAAGGACATTAAAAAAAATGTTCAATTATAAGGTAGGTCTATAGGTTACTATAAGTGTTTCACCATGTTTGAGAAATAGCTGTTTCAACCAACAATCCACCAACATTGTCTTATAGAGTTAACCTTTTCAAGCCTCTCCTTCTTAATTCAAGATCTCTAATTATTGGTGACTCTGTATGTTCTGCTATAGAAAAAGTCATCAAAGGTATAGCTTTATTTTTGACTTTCTACACTGCCTGAATACGCAGAGGAAAAATCCTGCAAATTGTCAGTTTCCATGCAGTACTGACTAGCCTGTAGCTTATCTTTTGAGATTACTTTTTAAATGTATTCATTAATGTTCCTAAATTGTTAAAGGTATTGGTGTGTATTTTCTTCCTTGGTAAACAATCTACACAATGCCTATTTATAAACTTTATCACATTATTTGCACATTCTGCTTATTAAACAAATCTAAGGGTTCCAGGGAACCAGACCCCTAACTTACCCCCATGGATTACCTGAAGAGGTCTTGACGCCTTATGTATAGAATATAAAAAAGATGCTCTTTTTGTACAATGGAACGTATGTAACTTTTTTTTTACACAAGCTACGTAGGATTTTGGCATGGAAGTCCATTACGCCCAGATTTGTAAATTGGACTTAGTGACATAGGGCCTGATCCAGACCTACACGGCTGAAAAGTCGATCTGCGCATGCGCCGGGCAGATGTTGCGATCACCGATCGGGCGTCCGTAGGAACAGCGTAGGGACACTGGAGGGGGCGTCCCCCTAGCGTCCCTACGTTAAGGTTAGTGAAGGTGGGCGGGGGGAGAGATTATAATAAGGGAGGGAGGGCTTAGCGGTAATACACTTGTGTGCGAGCGTATTACCCATTGCTTACGCCAGCTGAAGTTATGGTAGCCTTCAGCTGGCGTAAGCAATGGGAAATACGCCCACACAGGGGGAGTGTCGGGGAGAGTAAACGCCGATACAATGTGCTTTAGTAAGCACAGCGCATCGGTGTAGGTCTGGATCAGGCCATACATACAGAGGGGCATGATTGTCTTCCATACATGCGTAGATTAGTGAAAGTGGGTGGGGGGAGGCATTTAAATGGACTAATATGGGCGCGGTTTGTCATGTAAGCACATACGGAAGGAAAATACGCACGTAACTACACACGTAGACCTAAGGTTGCTCTATGGACGTGTAAGTCACCAAAAACCCGTCCGTGTGAGGGGAGTGTCATAGGTGTTGCCTTGCCACGTACGTGCGTATATTTGGAAACTTTATGCACACGCATCTGTGAACACGGCCCAAGATCTCCACCTTTTCTCCCAGTGTTCTAGGAACAACAGGGTAACAGAAACATAGAATATGATGGCTGATGAAAGCCACTTGGCCCATCCATTCTGCCAAATTTTATATTGTGATTTTTTATCTTTTTTAAACGCTGGAAAAGTTGATGAAAAAGGACGCCCATTATAAGAAACTTTTATCCTGTCTATCTGCTGATTGAGATGTAACCCATAAGTAAGGGCTGTAAGAAAGTATGAAGAGAAAGAGAGGAAAAGAAAACTGATCATAATATAAATGATTGCTCCTATCTAAAAAGAAGTCATTCCTTGCACTTTCCTTCATTTTAAAAGAGAAAAAAGACATGTCTAAGGTAACATCTGATTGATTCATGATAGTACACTTGAACATTTATATATAAGGCACTGTGGGAGAATAGGTCATGACAGATTGCTTTCATCACTGGGTTAAAGCACAATATAGGTCAGCATTCCTCCAGCATCTTTGAGACCTGCTCATCTGGTACTATGTTTACCCAAGTCAGGCCTCAAAAGATTCAAAATTCCACAATGACTTATGGTTACAAGCTATTTCAACTGAACAATTTCTAAAAAAAAAAAAAAACAACTTTTTTCTTCTTTACAAATTTAGAAGTTTCTGTAAATGATGGGAAAATGACAAATCAATGTAAAATAAATCCACTTGTGGCAAGTAAAATTAAATAAAAGTGCTACAATCTTGTATAGCATAGAATGCTGCACATGTCCTAAAATTACACAAAACTAACAATAAAACTCCCCCAATACTCCTCGTGAACCTACTGGTTTAGTAAGTAAATAAAAGATTAAAAAAAAGACATAAAAAAGGGATACATTAATTTCCCTTTTTTTTTGTTATATTATGCTGTTCAGTTGAGGAATTGTAACAAAGTAGTGACGTGAGCTAAACAAAATTAATTCAACAATACAGCTTACATGGAACTGCCTTTAATATTTTATCCTTCTGTATGGAAGCACTCACTCAGGGGAGACTCCTACTGGATTCATTCTCCCTAAATCAAATGCACAGTTCATCACATTAAGTCCTCCTCTCAAAGGGCCTGATCCAGACCTACGCTGTTGTGAGTAGCGTATTATCGCCGAACGTACCACCGATGCACGGCAATAGGCACTCCCCTTGCTCGTACCTAGTTTAGCTTCCATGCGCTCGGCAAACCCTACCCTAACTTTTGTGTTCGTACCCGCGGCCGTGCGTTCGTTCAATGCGTATTAACGGTGCTTAGCACGCCCATACTGTACGATTTAAATGCCTCACCCCGCCCTCGGTGCGTGGTTACGGTTTCGTATGACAGGCACGCCCCCATGATCGGTAATACAAAGCGGTTACGATTAAGGCCCATACGCAAAGATTTTCAGACCGTACCCTGACCGTATCATCTGCCCCACGCATGCGCAGTAAGTACAAATGGTCGTTTTTACGCTAACAATCAGCGTAAAACCGCATCTGAGCGTAGGTCTGGATCAGGCCCAAAGGACCTGATTCAGAGACTAACCCATTTTAATTTCAGGTGAAGTCAACTTAATTGTACTCTTTGCATGTAGGGATATATCTTTAAATTGCTTACTGCACACAGATACTGACCTGCTTTACTTTTACACTGATATTTAGACTTGGGATAGGAAACATCACCTCTCAACTCTAATACTGTTTGCAACAGATGAAAACTGACTCCCCTGAAATCAACATGGTTTAGCCCAGGAGTAAATTTCCTGTCTTATATTCAGTCTCTGAATCAGGTCCAAGACCTTAAAATGATAAACTTTAATTGTGCAGGCAACACCCCATAATACTGAATATATATCTGCAAACTTGCACATATTTGTGTTTGTGAAAATTAAGGCAGTTTTATGTAATGATAATGGACAAGATCCAGACTTCAGAAAAGGAGACATTTCCTGATCCATATGACTGGAATATGCTTTCTGTGTGTGTACATCTGTGAAGATCTGGATTCTTGGGATCCAGGCTTCTGTGCTGGAAGCGTTTCTAAGAGCGAGCAAGGACAGGAAGCTGCGTACACAAAGCGGGTGGGGGGCTGGTATGTAAATAGTACAATGAGGGCATGCAAAGTTCCCTCCATACTATCCAGACTTCCAGTGTGTCCTCATTTTACACGAGAACGCAGAAGGAAGTTTAAGGTTTGGGGATTCATATGAGAATTCCTTGCAAGAGGGTGGAATGACCTCCCCTCACCCCCAAGGAAGCCTGGATCCAGTGTGACGCAGCGACACTGGGCAGATGAGCTTAACCCAATATAGCTATATTGTGACCTAAACCTCCTTTTTATGTATGTGCTGACACATAGTGTCATAATAATGTGATTCAGACACACCTTGGTCATTATACTGCCATAATAATGTGATTCAGACACACCTTGGTCATTATACTGCCATAATAATGTGATTCAGACACACCTTGGTCATTATACTGCCATAATAATGTGATTCAGACACACCTTGGTCATTATACTGCCATAATAATGTGATTCAGACACACCTTGGTCATTATACTGCCATAATAATGTGATTCAGACACACCTTGGTCATTATACTGCCATAATAATGTGATTCAGACACACCTTGGTCATTATACTGCCATAATAATGTGATTCAGACACACCTTGGTCATTATACTGCCATAATAATGTGATTCAGACACACCTTGGTCATTATACTGCCATAATAATGTGATTCAGACACACCTTGGTCATTATACTGCCATAATAATGTGATTCAGACACACCTTGGTCATTATACTGCCATAATAATGTGATTCAGACACACCTTGGTCATTATACTGCCATAATAATGTGATTCAGACACACCTTGGTCATTATACTGCCATAATAATGTGATTCAGACACACCTTGGTCATTATACTGCCATAATAATGTGATTCAGACACACCTTGGTCATTATACTGCCATAATAATGTGATTCAGACACACCTTGGTCATTATACTGCCATAATAATGTGATTCAGACACACCTTGGTCATTATACTGCCATAATAATGTGATTCAGACACACCTTGGTCATTATACTGCCATAATAATGTGATTCAGACACACCTTGGTCATTATACTGCCATAATAATGTGATTCAGACACACCTTGGTCATTATACTGCCATAATAATGTGATTCAGACACACCTTGGTCATTATACTGCCATAATAATGTGATTCAGACACACCTTGGTCATTATACTGCCATAATAATGTGATTCAGACACACCTTGGTCATTATACTGCCATAATAATGTGATTCAGACACACCTTGGTCATTATACTGCCATAATAATGTGATTCAGACACACCTTGGTCATTATACTGCCATAATAATGTGATTCAGACACACCTTGGTCATTATACTGCCATAATAATGTGATTCAGACACACCTTGGTCATTATACTGCCATAATAATGTGATTCAGACACACCTTGGTCATTATACTGCCATAATAATGTGATTCAGACACACCTTGGTCATTATACTGCCATAATAATGTGATTCAGACACACCTTGGTCATTATACTGCCATAATAATGTGATTCAGACACACCTTGGTCATTATACTGCCATAATAATGTGATTCAGACACACCTTGGTCATTATACTGCCATAATAATGTGATTCAGACACACCTTGGTCATTATACTGCCATAATAATGTGATTCAGACACACCTTGGTCATTATACTGCCATAATAATGTGATTCAGACACACCTTGGTCATTATACTGCCATAATAATGTGATTCAGACACACCTTGGTCATTATACTGCCATAATAATGTGATTCAGACACACCTTGGTCATTATACTGCCATAATAATGTGATTCAGACACACCTTGGTCATTATACTGCCATAATAATGTGATTCAGACACACCTTGGTCATTATACTGCCATAATAATGTGATTCAGACACACCTTGGTCATTATACTGCCATAATAATGTGATTCAGACACACCTTGGTCATTATACTGCCATAATAATGTGATTCAGACACACCTTGGTCATTATACTGCCATAATAATGTGATTCAGACACACCTTGGTCATTATACTGCCATAATAATGTGATTCAGACACACCTTGGTCATTATACTGCCATAATAATGTGATTCAGACACACCTTGGTCATTATACTGCCATAATAATGTGATTCAGACACACCTTTGGTCATCATACTGCCATAATAATGTGATTCAGACACACCTTGGTCAGTATACTGCCATAATAATGTGATTCAGACACACCTTGGTCATTATAATGCCATAATAATGTGATTCAGACACACCTTGGTCATCATACTGCCATAATAATGTGATTCAGACACACCTTGGTCATTATACTGCCATAATAATGTGATTCAGGCACACCTTGGTCATTATACTGCCATAATAATGTGGTTCAGAACACACCTTGGTCATTATACTGCCATAATAATGTGGTTCAGAACACACTACAGTGGTCATTTGAACAGCTCTGTCACTTTTGTAAAATCCATGCAGTGTGCTGATTCCACTGTCAAGTTAATGTTGGGAAGTTGGAAATACGTTGGCAAGAGAGAGAGGAAAGTGTGGAAAGGAAAAAGGGTGGAAAGAGATCAAACATTAAAATGAAAATAAATAAATAAATACTACATTTTATTTGAAATGAGGTGTTTGGCTTTTTTCTATTATTATTATTACAGTGTCATATAATGCTGTAGAACAATAAGTTGTTGATGATTGACATCTGGATGACGTAATTGCAACATGTATTAATTTCATTCAACTAGTTACTCCTAGTTCTAGATTTACTAAGCTGCGGGAAAGGAAAAGCAGAGCTTCTATTCATCACTTTCCTATTAAATACTGGAAAATGTCAGCTAGCATCTGATTGGTTGCTATAGGCAATATCTCCACCTATCCTTTCCAGCAGCTTAGTAAACCTAGGCCCTAAACTTTAACTGACACCCTGGTATAAATGAGTCCTTTACTATTGAACAGTGGTAACTGTAATGCATTTTAAACAGACATTATAGAACATAAACATGTATTAACCATCATATCAATTTGCTATAGAGACTTGACCTCTGAACTACCAAACAAAACAATGGGCAAGATCCTGAGCTACGTACGCTAGCGTTTTTACGCTAGCCGCTGTTGTAAAATCGCCCATTTGTATTTACTGCGCATGAGCGCGGCAGTTGCTACGCTACGTAACTGCTAATGTACGTACCATCAGTGTAATTACGAATGAAGGGGCGGGTTCATCCATAAGACACCTGTAATTACACTTTGTAGGTGGAGGGAGGCATTTAAATTGTAGTGTATGGGCCGAGTTAGGCAGTTACGTACGTGAATCCATTACAGATGTCAGTACTTACGCTTTGAAAAGTTAAGGTAGGGTTTTGTGAAGCGTAAAATGGCCATAGTACGTACGAGCAAGGGAAGTGCCTAGGGGAGTGCATAGTAGATACGATAGCGTAAATACGTAACGCAATCTAACGTAACTAGCCCATATGAAACTACTTTACCATCTTT
>WWET01000455.1:484090-530229 GCA_011038615.1 Limnodynastes dumerilii | reverse complement strand
TTAATTGAACAGTATAAGAGCTTAGACTTTTTTATTATTACATATTACTATTATCATTATTACAATTATTATTATTATTATTACGTATAGTCACCAAATAAAAACATGACAAAGTGTAATCCACAATAAAGTTTGGACACCATTAGTCAGTAAATATTACTGGTTTAAAGGATGAAAGAAAATAAATAAACAAACAATTCTTCATAATGATGAGAAAATAGTCTGGTCAGTAAGCTTACCTGTCACTTACTACCATACTTCAGTGCTGTATAAACCATAAGTGATGCCCCACAGGTCTAACCTTAGGTAGCACTAGGAACTGTTACTGTTAACGTTAAATATAGTGCTGTAGCACTCTTTGACAGTAAGCGATAGATAAATCTTCTAGTCAGAGTTTTGTCCTAAGTAATCAAAATAAAAAAAAAGACTTCAAGAAACAATTAAGGTTTTTCTTTTACTTAAACATGGAAAAAGTGATTATAGAAACTATTTTTATTTCATTATTATCATGCAACACACCGTGCACAGGTTGTAGGAACAGTCCTATTGCCACCTTTGTAGGCACAATCAAGACTTGCCATAGAGGTCACTACAGGAGTAGCATCATGTGCTAAAGATAAAGTCAAGGTTAGTGGAATTGAGAAAGGCTTGAGAGATAATGAGGGGGAAGAAAAGAATTCTGGAGACATGACAAGGGGGAAGAAAGGAAGGCTTGATACACAAGGTGTAAAAAAGAGAATTCTGGAGACATAACAAGGGGAAGAAAGGAAGGCTTGATACACAAAGGGGAAAGAAGGGAATTCTGTAGACATAACAAGGCTGCAGAAAGTAATTCTGGAGACATAACAAGGTGGAAAAAGGGAAGGCTTGAGACACAAGGAGGAAAGTAGGGAATTCTGTAAACATAACAAGGGTGAAGAAGGGAAATCGGGAGACAAAACAAGGGGGAAGTAGAGAAGGCTGGTGACATACAAGTTGGAGGATAAGAAGGCTGGAGACATTAAGTGAGATAATTTAAGATGGCTGGAGACTGGATACATAAAAGTGGTAAACTTTTTTTTTTACTTTAGCTACTTTAAACAGTGTAATGTTTTAATACATTTAGACTGTATGTATGATCTTGTAATTTAAAGGTGTCATTTTAATTTTGGTACTTTTTCACTACTATTACCATTCTAAGGTATATTCAAAGTCTCCTGTTTTTTTGTTTTTTTTACTGAAAAGCAGAAACACCAGCAAGCTGAAACTACTTTTACTTCTCAACATTCTCCCTCTAACTGCACAAACTTTTTACAGCGCCACACAAAACAACATTGCCTCTATGAACACTTTCTTGGGGGTATGTTGAGGCCACTGAAAAATCGCTGACACAAGGGTCACACAACTATAAAAGTGCAGCCACAGAGAGTTTCTTACAGCATTGGGAAAAGTAAAAAGTCATGTAGTGCATGATCAGTAGGGAGCATGAAGAATCACTTCAAAGATGTTTTTACTGAGAAAGCTGCAGAAGGACCGCCCAATGAGCAAGAGTATTGTCGTAATGGAAGAGCACAGGCACACTTTTGCTGCAGTTTTTTCCACAAGGCTGGAAAGGAACTTTTTTTCCCAAAACTTCTTTGTAGTATACAGCTGTTGCCATCAAACACTTGGGGAATGCCACCCTCACTGTCTTAAATCATGACCTCAACATTTTCTCAGCACCAGTCCATGATGCATTCTCTGCATGTTTCACTCAAATGGCGATAAATGGTGATGGGTTTTAATCCATGTAGATGAAGAAAATGGATGATAATACGCAGCTCTTGGAACACAAACAGTGCTATTTTTAGTGTGCGTTTCAATATGTGGATGTGTAAAATCATATTCTGCCCCTAGGGGTAAGCTTGGACATTTGTGTGCATCAAGATCATGGACATCCTGACCAGCTCTGAAGTGCTGCTGTAAGACTCTTGCATAATTAATTATCTAGAACCTGGTCAGCCTGCTCATATAGGACTTCCTCTCTCTGAGAGGCTGCTGGTCATAATTATTTGTCTTGTGTTCCTGTTGCATGTGTGCTTGATGGTCTCCTGCCTTACTTGACACATGTGTATTCCAGTTCTGCGTGTGACCTCTTTGTGCTTTGTATTTGTGTATACTTGTATCTTTGTGTTAAGTTTAATTCTGTGCTCCATTATCCAGTGTCTTTGGTTACTCCTGCTTTGTGCTTAGAGCTCCCTCTGATTCCTGTTTATAGTCTGTAGTATATCTAGTCTTGTTTCCCGTTTTGTCATTGTTATTTTTATTGTTGCTCCCGGTTCACAATTGACCTATTCCCTGTATTATCTTGTGTTCACTAATAAACACTGTTGCTTTCTTCACTCTTGTCTGAATTTTAGTGATCAGCGACACCTAGGACTGACCTCCAGGGTTTGTGACCTGATGGATGCCTGCTGCACAAGCTTATCACCAACACCAGGGGCCCTAGTGAAGACCAGGCACCAGTTAGGTTTCACGTACATTCTATAAACCAAATTCTATAAAATAGATGGTGCTGCCATCTGTCTCTCAAAACCATAAAAAATACTACCATCTTTTAAAACATATCCCAAGTTATACCTGCTCCCATTATCAAGAAACAAAAAATTGTAGACCTTAGAACTTGAAAGCACCTTATATATTGAGTAATATTCAGGAATTATGATTTATAATAAACATTACAAAAATGGACACTGGTTGACACCAACCCTAATGATGCCGCTTTCATTGGGATGGTCACAGGTTTCTGTGTAAGACAAATTGGTGGCTATGCTTCTGAATACACCAACTAGGCCACAATAATGTACAAATACCAAAAACATTACTACATTATATTCCATCAACATGCACCCCATGACTTAAAATCATTGCAGAGATTTTGAGGATGGGCAAGCTAACGTAATCATACATGGGACACGCAAGTTCCATCAAAATGGTTAGCCTCCCCAAACTTTAAAATGTTTTCCAAGTCCTTCCCATCACTCTCCTTAAGAAAGACAAATCATCAATTCAACATTAGTAGTAGTCTGTTAAAACTGAAACAAAGTTTTCAAAATTTAGAAGTCAATTGCATCAGGAAAGACCAATATTATGGGGCAATGTTCTCTCAATAATTATTTGTCTATGAAAGTGAGTTGCTTCTTAACTTCAAATTGCAATCTCTACATTTTAATTGTGTTAACAGAATAATTAAAATAAATAAAAACCATTATTCTATAAGTATACTACAAACAATTTAGGGCTGTACTGATTTCATAATTGAGCTATCAGAATATAAGGTGAATTTTTTTGCCAGGTAGTCTAATTATAATGCAGATTACATTTTTATTATGCTAAATCAATTAATAAATCAGATCTAAATAACATATAAAGTACATCTGCATCAAAAAGCAGCATGTAAAAAGCTACTCAAAAACATCCAATAGTAATAACTATTCCTTGAGAAAAAATAGTTAAGAGGTTAGGAACAAAACAACTATGTATATTCCACCTTCGTGCTCCCATATTTAGGAAGTCGTCAGGTAGCGTGATAAATATGCATTCCATCTCTGTTTATAGAAGAATAGTACAATGCCTTTCAAAGCAGATTCCATTCCTTTTCTATGAAAAATCTTCCACCACCCACTGTGGGCTTTGTAGGAACAAAACAGTACACAGAAATGCGTGTACACAGAGGTTATGATTGTAAGACATGCATTTATATTTTACATGGAGTAAAAATATTTGAAAACAACAATTTGATTTCTCACGTAAGAAACATAAGACTTTGTATTGTGCTGGCTGGAAGAACGTGTCTAAAACAACAATGCTCCAAATGCCAGACCTATATTATATTAGAGAATTTATAAGAAACTAGTTTTACCTCACATCAATGGTTTATAAACTAATAAAATAAACTCTTTATACATTTTATTAAAAGACATTTATAAATATACTACATTACTCTGAATTGAAGTAGACTACATTTGTAGTGGAGAGTACCAAGATACTCCTTTATTTAAATAAACCCAATATAATATAATACATAAAGTATTCACAGATTTTTTTCGCCTGGTATTACGTAGGATCAAATCATTTGTATGTAATTTAGCAATTTAAAAATTAAATTATAAAATATGTTACATGTACATTTACTGTAAGGTTGCAATAAATCACATGCTCATAAATATTCTACATAGTAGCATGTTAAAATAATATATTGTAGTAGTCCCAAACATTTTCTGATGATAGCCAAGTACACACATTCGGGTAGATCCAGAACTACGTTTGCCGTACGTTTATTCGCATAGCGTATTTTCGTGCTCGTAAATTCGTTACACTCCCCTCGGCACACCCCTTAAATGTACGTATTTTGTCAAGGTACGCTTTCCAAACCCTACCTTAACTTTTGCAAACGTAACCGCATTCATACGCACACGTACGTATCGGCTAGACGAATTTACGCAGAGAATACGTCCGCTAACGGGCGTACAGACTACGCGAACGTACGCAGCTTAGCACGCCCATACTGTACACTTTAAATCCCACCCCCCGCCTACTTCACGTAAAACGCAACGTAACGTAAAATTGGCACACCCACACGTAAGTATTTACGTGAGACATACGTGAATCACCCATACGTCCAAAATTACGCTACGTGAATGTGCGTATTTTCTATGGTGCGCATGCGCAGTGCCGTACAAAACAGCGATTTTACATCTCTGCCACGCGTAAATTCGCTCCGAAGCGTTGTTCTGGATCAGGCCCATTGAACTGTTTTATTATGCTGTTGTAGCATTGCATTATTTTTCCATAAATGTAAAACAAAACTCATTTATAAATGGTCCAAAAAAAGTGTGTGACTTATTCAAAAACAGAATCTGTAATAACCACCATTGTGTCTTCTTTAATCATTAATGGCTTGGAGAAGTTTTCCACATTTTTGTTATTTTTATTTTACCCAAATTCTGGTTATTTTAGTAATATATTAGACATGATTATTCTGTACAGCACTGATGTTGCATGATGATTGCTATGTAGCACAACCCTCACATTTAAATCACACAACGTAGAAACTTTCTTAACCCATTGAGGTCTATAATTGGGTGAACAATTAATCACTTATTCATACAAACTTCTTAGTTGGTTCAGATAAATAAAGAGATTTTTGTGAAATTACCAGTCACCACTTGCACAAAGGTATGCTGTGCTTTATATGTAATTAACCTCACATTAAATTACAAAGACTGAAAATCACCCATGTAGTATTGCCCTTAAGTGTTTTACAATAATTCCAGCTGTCTGCTGCTCTTGTAATTTTACATATTATCTGTTGCCTCTGACTTGCATTTTTTGCTGTAGTTTTTTTTTTTTTAAATCATTTATTAAGAGCAGTTGAATAAAATTATTTGTAAAAATGAAAGACAAAGGACAAAACCCTTACCTCCAATTAGATTGCATTTGGATCTGCAATTATTGGACGAATGGATCAGCAATATCACTAACTCGTGGCTCTCCTCCCAACAATGGACGTCCGATAACCATAACCCACTTTAAGTTTTCAGACTCATGTAAACGTAAAATGTTTGGAACTTTACATTATAATACCAAATCCTACCCACTTGTGAGTGCAACTCAACCTCCCTGTTGCAAGTGTCACTGATTTAATGTCTGGATTACATAGAAACATAGAAAGTGACGGCAGATAAGAGCCACGTGGCCCATCTAGTCTGCCCATTTGTTTATTGAAAACTGAAAGACAAAGGACAAAACCCTTACCTCCAATTAGATTGCATTTGGATCTGCAATTATTGGACGAATGGATCAGCAATATCACTAACTCGTGGCTCTCCTCCCAACAATGGACGTCCGATAACCATAACCCACTTTAAGTTTTCAGACTCATGTAAACGTAAAATGTTGGCGGTTCAGAAGTTTGGAACTTTACATTATAATATCAAATCCCACCCACTTGTGAGTGCAACTCAACCTCCCTGTTGCAAGTGTCACTGATTTAATGTCTGGATTGGGTGGAATGTGCTTTGACCGGGTAGAACAGATGCATGTGCAGAACACAAAAGTGGATTAATGCAATTTAAATGCATGGAATGAAAATACTAGTATCTGGTTCAAAATGATTTAGTTATATTGATTTAATTCTGTAGTGTCGTGTAGCTTCTAGCAGCCAGGACATTAGAGCAGCGCAGAAGTATATCCACCAGCAAGTGCTGGAATGAGGGTAAAATGTGCCCTATAACAACACCCTGGACAGAGAAAAGAGAAAAAAAGCATTGAAAAAATGAAATGAATGTTATAAAAAATCTTTATCATACCAGATTAAATTGTTCAGTTGTACAAATAAAAACACAAGCTGCTTTTATATAATCAAAATTAATTCAGCAGTTCAGTCCAACATGTTCCAGTCATATATAAAAACTAGAGACTTGAAGACAACATGAAATCTTCAACAGTTTCTTCTAATACCTTTTTCACATCACCACCAAATACCCGGGATTTTCGTGAAAAACCCAGGTCTCTGCAAAATCCCGGGTATTTGGTGGTGATGTGAAAGGTGCACTTCCGGTCAACCCGGGTCGAAAGACCCGGGATTTCAACCCGGGAAAAAAGAAGGGTTTTCCCAGGTCCTACCCGGGAAGGGTGGTGATGTGAAAGGTCCAAGGTTGTTTTGCAACCCGGGTTTTTCACATTGCAAGCCGACTGGATGGAAAAACGGGCAGCGTATGATGACATCATCATATGCTGCCCTTCTTCAGACTTGGAAATGGCGCACTGGCGTGAAGAGGAAATCCAGGAGCTGCTAAACATAAGGGCTGAGGAGGGGATAAAGGAGCAGATATCGGGGACGGTGAAAGACGCCTATATTTACCACAACATCGGTAAAAAACTAGAAGAAAGAGGAATTTCGAAAACTCAACAAGTGAATAAATTAAAATCTTTAAAAAAAAACAATTTAGTAAATCCCACGACAGCGGAAACAAGAGTGGCAGCGGCCGAGTGACCTGGCGCTTTTATGACCAGTGTAATACAATTTTTGGATGTTCAGCCACTTGTAATCCTGTGGCTCTTTCATCGTCTATAAGTGGCCACAAACAAAGTAGCTCACAGGCAAGCAAGGCATCCCACCCTTCCTCGTCATTAATGTTTGAGGATGATGAGACAGAGCTGTGCATCCTTTAGCACGGAGGAGCCCAATCTATATAGTGCTGTTGCCAATCAAAGTGAGTAAAAGTCTAGAATAGTCTTTACATGCAATTTGTAAGTCCAGAAAAGTCTTTGTGTTAAGTCTTTTTTAATGGTAGGGGGCCGGCCCTATATTTTATTCTGTTGCTAGGAGGGGTATTCATTTGTGTATTGTTGTAACGGATGACAGGGCATGCTAGAACTTGTGGTTCTCCAAGCACTAGCATGCCCTGCCATCCTTGGGCATGCTGATGATTGTAGCACTACAAGCATCAGCATGCCCTGAGCCACTAAAACCCGGGAAATTCAGTGGTGATGTGAAAGCATCACACCCGTGCGCTTAAAATGTGTCTTTTTTTTAACCCGGTATTTCTTCTCCCGGAAAAACCCGGGCTTTTAGACACGTTTTTTTGGGAGATGTGAAAGGGGTATTAGAGTGACTTCTATCATTCTGCACCCCAGAATATCTCCACTCTTGCCTATAAAATTTTAACTGAATTTATCTTACAATATAAGCATTTCTAACACTATGTCTAATTCCCCTAATTTGTAGGGATTCTGTATAAGATTTTTCTGTTATGAGATCCTCAAGCAGTAGATTTGGAAGGATACGCAATCATCAGGTAAACAAGAATGGTAAATAGCGTGAGAAAAAGAAGTGGCATAAATTAAGCTCGTGACCACAGTTACGGTAGGTTGGTAAAATAGAAATCATATTGAACCTGATATTAGCAAGGGGTGAAGCATTCTCACATAATGTAAACCAAATTATTATTGGATACAATGTGTTAATGCTAAGACTGTGGAACACTGTTTTTCTATATTTAAAAATACATGTATACAGGTATTAATCTTAAGGCCAATAAACGAATCACATCTACCGGTAACTGGAAGGCTGAGTAACCGATATTTGACAACCTTAGATCAGTTGCTAGCTGAAAAAAAATTGATGAACCTGTCTTATTAAATGACTTCTAACTAGTAACTACAAGATTATCAGTGTAGTTGTACAGGAGCCTGTGACGCTTTGCAAAGTAATGACTTCAATCCCCTCCTCGAAGACTGAAATGACTTAAATAGTCAAACAGAAAAAGTCATTCTTGACAATCTTATAAAAAGTGTGCTAATGGAAACGTTAACAAAGCTTTCTTACAAAACCTATGTTGATTGATAAATACTAGAAAACCCAAATAACTATGCTTGAAAAGGATTAATTTTATCAAGTTGTCCCTCCCTACCTGGAACATTCCTAAGGCAATGGAATGACAGATTTACAGTAAGCCCTTTGTTTTTATCTGTCAAGTAATGTGCCGTGAAGACCTGCATCTTATCATAATAATGTCAGCTGTTGCTGCCACACCAGTCTTCTTCCCCTACACCTCAGCATTCATTTGTACCTTGAGCTAGATAAACACTGGCGGCAGCTCAGGGATACATACATACATTGCCGTTGGCGTGTAGTTTTTTTTTTCTTGGAAAACAAACATTCTAAACAATTACAGGGAAATAATACAGTGTTTGCTGATGAGTAGATGCTTTTTGTTTACTATGTTCTAGTGTGAGAGCACAAGTACAACAAGTAGAAGGAGAACAAGATGTAAAGAAAATACATTAGCGGAAATATGACTAATAAATGGGTTATATATTATATTATTTGCAGTGATGTCATTCTTTTTAACTTTCTTTTTATAGCAGAATTAATAAATAGGGAAAATGGCAAATTTACAGGAATATTAACAAAAAAATAAATAATTGTAAATAAAAGTCATCTATGCACAAATATTGATGGTCAAGTTCTTTCCGCATATTTACTATCAGCTAAATTATTATTTGAAGTACAAGTGTCAAATAGTTTATATCATAGTGGTCATCAGTTTCAACTGAGAGACCACTTGGTTAGGTACGCTAGCTCCTTAAAGCATATATCTAATCAACCAGCTTCAGTGCTAAATCTACAAAAACATGCAGACATGGTTAAGTGATTTAGTTTTTGACCAAACAATAGAATGGGGAAAAATGTGATCTGGAACTTTAATCATGGAATATTTATTTGTTTAAGACAGTGGTTTGAGCATCTCATAAACTAAACACCTGAGATTATCGTGCACAACAAACTCAGGGGCCAGATTTACTAAGCTGCGGGTTTGAAAAAGTGGAGATGTTGCCATAGCAACCAATTAAATTTTAACTGACATTCCCTAGTAAGTAATAGGAAAGGGAGAGCTAACATCCGATTGGTTGCTATAGGCAACATCTCCACTTTTCCAAACCCGCTGATAGTAAATCTGGCCCCAGGAATTCACAGCAAGTGATGCACAAAAACAGAAGTCATGAATTGACTGAAAGCTCTATGAAGAAGTGATTTCCCCAAGGCCTATTAGTAGGGCACAGGAGTGTGAAATAGCTCACAGTAGACCAGATCCAGAATTATAACTCAATTCTGTGCATTAGCCTCAGCAATGGAGGCTAATGTACAGAATTAGTCATCCTAAATTAGTCATCTCATCTTCTCCTCTTGTACATATGGGCCTTCCGCATAAGGAACCCTCCTTAAATGTTCTGATGCAGATGGCACACATACGGAATGTAGAATTGTACGTAAGGGCTTACTGAACAATCTACATTCTGGATCCCATCCATCCTGTGTATCTTGTATGCATGATGAGTGGGCTTGGCCCATATGCAGTAAGAGTATTGCCTTTGAAAGTTTAAAATGCCATTCTGAACTGTTTTTCAAATTTGATCATGGATGGTACATATATTCTGATGTGTGTTGGGTTTAGGGCAGGGGTCTGCTGTGGCTCCCTTCTAGGGGGCCACAAGTCCCGGTCCCTGGTGGTCTAGGGAGGCCACATAGTTCGGCACAGCGGGCCGTAGTCACACAGACCACGGGCCTGCGGCTCTCAGTCACAGGCGCTGGCATCTCTATTCATCTCATTACTGAGATGAATAGTACTGGGAATACAGGGCTCCTATGGGAGTCCTGTAGGATCAAATCATTTCCATTGAATAACGCTATGAGGTAGCGTTATTCATTGAAACTGATTTGGTCCTACAGGGCCAGTACTATTCCTAATACTATTCATCTAAATAATGAGATGAATAGAGATGTCAGTGCCTGTGACTGAGAGCTGCGGAGGAAGGAGCTTTAGGGAGAAGAAGATAGTAAGGTAAGTTACAGAGGTAGCTGGCACTTATAAAGAGGGCAGATAAGGCTGGCACATATAAAGGGGGCACAAAGGAGGCTGGCACTTATACAGTGGGCATGGAGGAAGCTGGAACTAACAAAGGGGGCATATAAGGAGGCTGGCACTTATAAAGGGAGCACATAAGGAGGCAGGCACTTATAAAGGGGGACATAAGGAGGCTGGCACTTTCAAAGTGAGCACAGAGGAGGCTGGAACTTATAAAAGGGCACAAAGGAGGCTGGTACTTACAAAGGGGACATAAGGAGGCCTGCACCTTTAAAGGGGGCACAGAAGGAGGCTGGCATTTATAAAGGGGACACAAAGGAGGCTGGCCCTTATAAAGGGGCACAGAGGAGGCTGGCATTTACAAAGGGGACATGAAAGGTGGCTGGACACATAAAAGGGACACATGGAGGCTGGGCACAAAATTGGCAGAGGTGGTTGCCTGGGCACAGTAAAGGTAAGTGAAGTGGGAAATCTGGGAAAGAGGGACAGGTAAAAAATGTAGATATGCATATATAAAAGGGCATTAATAAAGGTTGGGCACATATAAAAGGGCAATAATAAAGGCTGGGCACATACAAGGGGCAGTAATAAAGGCTGGGCACATACAAGGGGCAATAATAATGACTGGGCACAATAAAGGGGCAATAACAAAGGCTGGGCACATTTTAGATCTCAAAAGGGTTTTGTGGCTCCCGAGGTTTTCTTTTCTGGGGAAACGGGTCCAAATGGCTCTTTGAGTGTTTAAGGCTGCCTACCCCTGGTTTAGGGAATCACTTAAAAATACTTCATTAAACATGCCAAAGTTGTGTGCAAATGCAGAATCAGGTTAACATTTCATGGATTCAACCCATCACTGTCCCTGAACTACTTGCTTTTTATCAAAAGAGCTTCAAGAGAGAAGATAAAAAATACTTATTTTTTTAAACTGGAGTGGTCTATTTGCTTTACTAAAGCAACTGAATGAATCGCATTAGTCATTACAAAAGAATCCACTAAAATTACCATCCACAAAAAAGTTTAAATAGATGAACATAGACTAGATAATACATATATGTTTACACCAGTGAACAATGTGACAGAGTTTTGAGTAGTTAATAGATTAAATGCAATAAAACCTCTGATGTGGCTCCCGAGGTTTTCTTTTCTGGGGGAAACGGGTCCAAATGGCTCTTTGAGTGTTTAAGGCTGCCTACCCCGGTTTAGGGAATCACTTAAAAATACTTCATTAAACATGCCAAAGTTGTGTGCAAACGCAGAATCAGGTTAACATTTCATGGATTCAACCCATCACTGTCCCTGCACTACTTGCTTTTTATCAAAAGAGCTTCAAGAGAGAATAAAGATAAAAAATACTTATTTTTTTAAACTGGAGTGGTCTATTTGCTCTACTAAAGCAACTGAATGAATCTCATTAGTCATTACAAAAGAATCCACTAAAATTACCATCCACAAAAAAGTTTAAATAGATGAACATAGACTAGATAATACATATATGTTTACACCAGTGAACAATGTGACAGAGTTTTGAGTAGTTAATAGATTAAATGCAATAAAACCTCTGAGAACACATGATGTAATGTATGCGCTTGTAGATTGTATTTGCCAAGAACATTAAGAGAAACCTGTGAAAAAGAACACATGACAGCTTGGAGTGAGGATGTTGAGTTATGACTGAAATGTTGAATCTGCACGATATGAAAAAATTGTTTATAGATTTTTTTGGCACCTTCAACCAAACCAAAATTCCAGGTTATTTAGTTTTATATGTTTCTCCAAATTTTAACCACTACCATAAATTTATCTGCACAAAATAAGGATGTCAAAGCATGTTTATATATACAAACACACACAACATCTTTGCTCTTTTACGGGGGAAAGAAGGAAAAACTGAGAAGACAGGTAGGCAATACAATGGATTAGTTCGGACCTTTAAACACTTCTTAATAAAAGGAAAGGTTTAAAGAAAGCAAAACTTTCCTCCTTTTCTTTGCCTCTCCTCACAAGTCTCTCCCTATTCTAAAGCTCTCCTTCTGTGAGAATGGTTTCTTCATCGATATACAGTGTAAATGATATAGGCTTTTCAAATACAAGGCACCACAATCACCCATCCCAAAATAATCCCAATCCTTCCTCTTAGGCTTATCCGCTTATTTAAATAGCAAATCTTGCATATATCTATGGATCTGGGCCCCCTGGCTCACCTACAACTAAAATTGTAGAAGATAGGAACTTAGACAGAAAGTCCCCAAAGCAGCTTTAATTTGGTACACACTGATAGGTATTATTACCAAGTTAAATCACTCTGAAGAAAAACCTATATTCATATTAAATATCCAAACTATTAAACATGAGTAACACAACAAAATAAAAACAGTTAGCACAACAGCTGAGGTAATAATATCCCAAAACAGGAACATAATCCAGTGTGTTGAATTTCACATAAATAACAGTAATAATTTATTCAATAATTTAATAGTAATAAGCCACACTTTTCTATAGTAAATTGGTTTCACAAAAATAGCAGGTGAGGATTCCTTAGCTAGTACCGACAGGAACCTGTCCCTGGCTCCAACCCACTAGCAATCTCAAGATTGCGCTTCTCCCGTTCCCAGGAAAGTAACTCACCCTACATTGACACTAAAAAACACAACCTCACAAAGATCGATTGATAGTGTTACAATCCCTTGGAAGAAGTTTTCAGACGAAATGCGCAATAGTGTTACTATGCCACAGATGACAGATGATACACGCAGAGGATTACTGAGAGGAAACAGAATGAGCCCGTAATGAGGCTCAAGGACACAGCAACACACTCTGGCATATGGCACAGACAGAATGGTGCTGGAGACAGACAGAGTCCACGGATGAGACACACAAACACAGCCACTCAGGCTGGCAGATGACACACACAGAATGGTGCTGGAGACAGACAGAGCCCACGGATGAGACTCAGAACAGATGTACATACGTTGGCAGATGACACACACACAGAATGGCACTGGAGACAGACAAAATCCAAGGATGAGACACACAAACACAGCCACTCAGGCTGGCAGATGACACACACAGAATAGAGCTGGAGTCAGATGGTAAACAGAGTATACAGAGAGAGCTTACGGCACACACCAGAGCGAGATGCTGACAGCACAAAAACAACAGATGGGGAAATAGAGAGGACAGAAGGAGATCCAATATGGCAGCACCCATAGATCATACCAGAATCATTATTCTGGAGCTAAGAGGCAACTAAACAAAACTGTGTCCCGTGGTCTGTGCAGAATTCAGGCCTCAGCGATGAAGACTTGGAATCCAGGTGGCTGCAGAAACTCACTATCCGGCATTGGTGAGTGAGATAAGTACCACATTTTGTGATAACCAGCTTCCCTGTATAGTCTCTCTCAGACTACAATGCCTATATTTTTGAAAGCTATCGCCCGGTTTTACTTGTATATGATTATCTTATTTGCAAAAGATTGAAAAAAATAAATAAACTTAAATTTCCCACCCCAGAGACATAATATAGTATTATTAAAAGCCTTTAGGATATACAATCCCTTTATGTCTTAAAAAAATTTTTTCTTAAGTTGAAATGCATTGGTTGGGCCAGATGGGTGAGAGAAAATTGAATCAAAGAGCTGCATAAAAGCTTCAGCAGAGCAGCTGAATTTGGGAAGGCAAGCTTGAGAGTGTGGTTTTATTTTTACAATCTGAAAACTTCAGAACTCTGGTATGAAGCCAATTTCATATTCTGCACTACAGAGGATGTTTTTTTTTGATATAGAGGAGACTTAAATGATTATTTCATTTTGGATAAAACACTATGGGCCGGATCTAGACTTACTATTGCAGTGCAAGCATCCGATGGGATACCATATGTTTGACTGCTAGACAGTTCAAAACGTGAGTGGAAAGGGCTAACCCCCCCCACACACACACTCTTGCTTGGAGTTCTGCACACTTATGTTTCCAGAACCCTACCTTATCTTGTCCACACATAACTTTTAACGTGCAGACAAAATAATCATACATTAGAGGTAAATAAAGCCCTTACTGGACGATTTAAATATAAAAGCCAGCCCACTGCACATATAAAGTACACAGAGGCCTGGCTCACCCCAAATGAAGAATTGCGGGAGGTACGGAATCAACTTCAGTACATCCAGCATTATGTGTGTAGTCCAGTGTCCTGGACATGCGCAGTGCATTCAAAACAGCTGATTTATGGAAACAGCTTGAGTAAATCAGCTCGTCTGGATCCAGTTCTATGTGTGGCAGGGTGGTATGTTTTTCTCTATGCATAAGGACAATTGTATATTGAAAAGTAAGAGTAACATCCCTGGGTTTTATTTAGGTGCAAGAACACATACTGTGAGTGCACCTGTGTGTTTGCGTTTTAAATACAGCTATATAATTGTTCCTGGAACAGAATTTTTTACATACGTTCTAAATACTTCAGTACATCCTAATTTTTTCGTTACGTAGATTGAGTACATGCGGTCTTTAAAAAACTCATGTACGCAATCTACGCAAGGAAACGCTATGTAGATAGCGTAAAATAGTTACTACGCATGCGTAGTAGCTATAATCGGAAAAATAAACACGTATGTGAAAAATTTCAGGGTTGTGAATCCGGTCATAAATGTTTTAAATGTGTTAGGCACAATCTCATATTGTATTCACTTATATAGGCAGATCATCTAGTAAGATCGGAGTGGACTGGACATACTAACCTCTCCCTAGAAAAGGCCTTTCCAACACCACTGTTTGAGATGTGATGGAAAATAGTTGCTACAAACAGTCTTGAAGTAATGATGTAAAATTCCATGACTTGTTGATCATAGTGAGCTGGGTTATTATTTCCTGTGCACAGCATATCAAACAGAAACATTTGAGGGGCCATATTTACCAAGCTGCGGAATTAGAAAAGTGGAGCTGTTGTCCATAGCAACCAATCAGATTCTAGCTGACATTCTCTAGTATGTAATAAGAAAGTGAGAGAGAGAATCTGATTGGTTGCTATGGGCAACATCTCCCCTTTTCCAATTCCGCAGCTTAGTAAATTTGGCCCGAAGAGTAAATATGGAAATGTTTAACTGAAGACCCTTCCATAGATGGCCTGCATCATTTATATTCTTACTCTAAATAAATTCTAACTCAGGCAAAACTGCCAATTTTTACAGGACTGTGCTGATTATCATTGAAATAATAAATTGCAAGAATCTGTGACTTCTACATAGTACATATAATGACTCCACAGTTATGTCACTTTTACCATTGGCTTACCACCTGCCTAGTGATGTGTCATAAGATTAAGTGGTTTTCACAGGAGACAATTCCGCTACGCTTCATAGTCAAGTTTATAATATCCCCATATGCATCTTAAGTTTAAAAAAAAATAATTTTTTTTTAGCTCTGATGAGGGATTTGGCATACTTTATGCAAATTGCTTATTCTGTGTTCAGCTATATGATTTGTTTAAAACCTCTTTGAAAAATTCCTCTAAAAGCAATGATGAAATGTCTGAGCTTTAGAAGGAAAATTTTATGCCAAAAGTAAGGAGATATATTTGCCAAGAAGACTACCCCAATAATCACTCAGCATCCCAGTTAATAACTTGTGAGTTTGCAGTTTTACAAAGGATTAACACATACAGAAGTGGTTTACTTAGGTCAAAGACATAAGCATGTCCCTGTAGATCAGTATGAAACGGAAGCTTTTAACTCTGTCAGCTGTCTTTGCCTGAAAATATATGCAGGTGCATTTTAAGCATATCAGAGGCTAAGGATTGTGTTTCAATCTTCCATTCAAATCTTTATGCAATGTAATCTATAGTTCAGGCAGCTTTACAAATAAAGGTGAAAGCCAAAAACTTCTGCAGATATAGATAAAACGTGTAACTAAATTTATGTGTCTTTTAGGACTGTTGTTTAAAAAACTAAATACTAACTATAAACCATGTAGTATCCCCTACATGATTAACAAATACAGATCATGGACCACAAACTTAGGCTTCCTTATTCCTTTCAGTTACATCCAACTTATTGATAACTTAATAACTTGAAGATTTAAACCTAGGCGATGCCGAGTGCTTCAGCTAGTGAGTGTTAAATGCTGCAGGATCGGCATGTAAATCACTTACCAGACGCCTTGCTACTTGTTCCATCGGTGCCATCTTTTCTGCTCTGTTCCCTGCATACCTTCACGTGGGCGTGACAGTAAGAAAATTAGCATTAGCACATGCTCCAATCAGGGTCAGGGAGGCTGGTCCAGTTTCTGCCACCTGATTGGCCAGCCTCCCTGTAAATAGAGCGGCGGGGACACGCTTCCACCGCCGGTTATAGCGTCTGCTGCCCCGTGCTTCTCATTCTCCTTGCTTGGCTATTCTGATCGTTGCGTGCCCTTTCCTCATTTTTGCCCCTTGTGTCTTCTGTGTTCCTTGCCTCTGTATGCTTGTGCTTGTTTCTGGTCGGTCTGAATGAGCATTAGCCCTTGTCTGTATCACTGTTTGTCTGTCGTTGTGGTGACCTATTGCACTGGGATTTTCTCTCGGTTTGTCTCCGTGTCTTACCAGCACGCATAGGAGTTGCCCGCCAGGGGCCGCAACCTGCCTTGTTCTGCAGCCCAGATTGTCCCCACCATCAGGGGCTCCAGTGAACACCAGAACGCTGGTTAGACTCCACGCCCTGGTGAGCTGTCTCCTAACAGTGAGAAACCAAAAGGTTTAAAATGGTTGACTATGGTGAGTGCCCTCTTTTCTGCATTAATATAAATGTCAGGGAAGTTCGTTACATACATTTGCAAATATTTGATTAGCCACCAGCTACTTATACGTGTTTTAGTGTTACTCTGTTTTGGTGGCCCCAACTCTAATACTGTCAGAGTCCCATATATCATGTATTTTCATTATATATATTTAGCAAAATATTCCAATCTCTTAAATTAAAAGATTTATTGTCAACAAACCCCACCCAACAATTCCAATGACTTTAGAGCATTTTGTAATGCAGCAATGATCCATTGTAACAGGACACTTTCAGCAGTTTAAATGACATCATATCTATTGTGTCTCTCCTGGAGATGGAACAGTGATTCAGTAACAGCCTAGTAACAGGACACTTTTGCTGAGAAGCTGATGAAGCTAGTAGCATATTTCATTGAGCGACAGGAATTAGCTATATTACTTGTAAAATATGCCCATATGGGACATAAACACAACATTGATAAAAGACGACTTTAAATTAAGATACCTATGGTGCAGACAGTAATATCCAGGACAAGGAAAACAGTACACCATTAATAAATTGCTATCTGCAGGATAGTGAGGACTGGGCAATCGGGACAGCAAGACTTCTTCTACAACATGAGGCAAAGCTGCAAATGTATAATAAGAAAAGCAGAAATGCTCTTATATACGCAGTAATGTACCAGAAAGAGAAGCTGCTAAAACTGTACTTGGACGCACATTATAGGGATTTCAATCACATTCCACATCTTCTGGTAAAGCAGAATGCTTATCCATGTTGAGGTTATAAAAATGTATGGTATGGAGGGAGTGGACAGCCATTGCCCAGGACTTTGTAGAGAAAAGATCAATAGGACAGTATGTGTACTGCCTTATATAACCCGACCAGCATCTATTTGAAAAGGACAGTAACATTTTTCAATGGACGCACAATTTATTTGCCACCGGTGACAAAAACTCTCCAACAAGGCAATGCAAACTTAGACCAGGGAATACAACTGTCGACAAGACCTAAGGAGACTGAATGAAATTCTTCACGTACAACTTACTCCTTCATATTGCCAACCAGCCGAATCTTTACCTCCAATCACAAAGCACCCTGAAAATAGGGTGTGGGTCCCCAGAAAGAAAGTTTCCAAATTGGATGGGATTTTGATTGTTAATGCCTCGATGAGGCATAGCAATCGATCCACAAAGCATCGAACACAGTGCTACGAAAGGGGAGCATGAAAAATACCCCAACCCTTCACCTAATTCTAACCCTAACCCTCCCCTTCCATTACTCTAACCTTCCCTTCCCCGCAGCTTGACCCTAACCCTCAATCTCCCGCAGCCTGACCCTAACCCTCCCTCCCCTGCAGCCTGACCCTAACCCTGGAGAGGTTACTTACTTTTCGCGTGGTGCGGGTCCTGCGGTAGAGGCGGCGGCATTTCCAAAAAGGAATGGGCGAGTATGCGGATTGGATTCTGAAAAAAAAAATTATAAAATGGAGGGGTATTCGAAATAAGGACATCCGAAAAGGAACTTTTGGATGCCCCTATTTCGGAATTCCCTCATTCTATGCGGGGACTGCAACCGCTGAAAATATCCCAAGTGATAAATAATGAGGACATGATAATACAAGAAGAAATTATGTCTATAGGTAGGACATCATCATATAAAGCTCTCAACAAAAAAGCCACTGAAGGTATTTCCAACGGAAGAGTGTTACGAGAACGGTTACCGGGGCGCGGAGTCTATGTTATCGAGTGGTGTTCACCAGAGCCCCTGATGGTGGGGATGGAATTGGCAGCGCCCCAACAACAGGTCGCAACTCCCAGAACCAGACTCATAAGAGAAGAAATGGGAGACCAGAAAGTGAAGGAAGGCGGAGGTAAAAAAAAAAGCGGGAAACAGACCAGGTCAGAAAGGACCGACCTACGACAGACTACACTGAACACTAAACCAAAAACGGGGGACGAAGGAGGGCGTCACAGGACTGGACAAGACAGACCAGGGCTCACAAACACAGTCCCTCAGCGATACCCCCGAGGGGGTGACACAAACAGGCACATGGGGAGAGGCAAGGTACAGAGGAAAAGGTGAATACACTCGCAAATTGGAACTTTCCCTTCTAATATGGATATCCTAAATCAAACTACTATATAGAAGTGTGTAATATGTATATATATATATATATATATATACACACACACACACACACCCCCACACACACACATATATATACACACACACACACACACAAACACAATGTGAACTGCTAACTGCCACAATCCATCCATTGGAAGTCCTAGAACAGGCTCCCCGGGTTCAAGTTTTGCCCAGGGTACACCAACGGGATGTCCGACAGGGACCACAACTTCCCTAAAAACGTGTCCAGGACCACTTCACGTTGATCTCATCCCAATCAGTGCAGGGGTGTCCAAATGCATAAACAGACAAGCAGACTGATGAATTTTATATATGTAAAAATATAAAGAATATACGCAAACATACTACCATATTGCCACACCATATTGCCACACTGTAGTGTCTTAAATTCATTATATGCCAGTATCGCCATTCTTCCATACTATGATTGATCGACACCCTCAGTTTAATACCAATTCAAGAAACATTGCTACATTTTCTGTAGTGGAAGATTCGCAAAGGATTAAGGAATTATGTAACAAATGCAATTTTATTGTTACAAGCTTTTTATTACACCTCTTAAAGTGCTCCATTAGGTTAAGACAGCCTTCATTTGGAATTACATTAGTATTCACCTTGTAAATCGCAGATATGTCTTAAATATACAGCCCAGTTATACTGATTGACAATTTGGTGACAATGCAGATTATATTTTCAGGAAGGCTGATGGTGAAAATTTTACAAGCAGTATGGAAAAGATTCTTAGCCTGCACTGATGTACATAGTTTTGTAGAGTATATTAACAGTATCTCTGGCAGCAATGTGGGCAGATGTTAAAGATGAGCTTAGCACACATTGAGACAGAGCAGACAGTCATTTCATTTGATCAGACAGATCATGACAATGATTTGGGTGGGTTTGGGGAACAAGAAGGATGGGGAGAGATGGAGTAGACTGAGAAGCTCAACACTGACGGTTGGCCTTCAATGTCCAGAGAATTAAATACATGTAATTGATAGAAAAGCTCAGAATTCTCTGAGCTGAACAATGCTAATTCCTCCTAGAGGGGTGGGGCCCCCAATCACCTTAGCCTGTGACTTCTGTACAGACAATCCTCCACTGATGATAGCCCTGCTTAAGTTATTGTGTGAAGTGACTTGAGTTCAACGGGACTGTCTTGTCTCAGGTGCCTGTGTGCATTGCATACCCTGCACCCATTATAGAAACTGCTAATATACTTTTTTTAAATGTTAAAATCAAAAATTTTTCAACATATAAACAAAAAAAGTAATGTTCTAGCAATGTGCAAAATGCTTTGTTAGCCTTTGGTCTATAGTGGCTACAGCATTTGCTAGTCCTATTAGAGCTATTTGTGTTTGTGGTACCTGTCCTTGCACCTATTACATATTCTGACTTGTTTTATTTCATGGTAAACACAACTGGCTTAGTACTGCAACATCACATTGGAGCATCGCTTCTGAAACTTTGTTGACTGTGTGTTTTATAATGAAGGAAAGGTGAGGGATTTACTTAGTGTTATAACATGTAAACCTTACTGTATTAGACCAGTCACTTCTAGGTTGATTTTAAATAGAGCAGCCTGCACTTCATCTCACCTTGTTGGTTGGTGGAATGAGTGATCAAAGGGAGCCAGAACCACCTTGCATCCAATGATGGGGTGCCCCTATACTCCCCATGTATCCTTCATTACCCTGAGGGGGAACACAGTTTCGAACATCCTTTGGCTGTCATGAGTGATTCATAGAGTTTTAAAAAAGCACATACTAAGACCTGTCAACCTCCCTGCATAATGGGGAAAAAAGGCACTGCAACAAGAGGCCAAGACCAAAAGCTTCTCTATCTCAAACAGACCTGCACTAATTCCATGCAACTCTGTCTCGTGTAACCGTATCGCCTAATTCCTCACCTCCCCCACTCTGAAGTTAGTGATGGGTGAGGCCCACCCAATTCCACAGCATATTGGACACCTTAACTCTACCAGGTGATGTGGTCAATAAAATTTTATGCCACTTTGATTCACTTTCTTCTAAGCCTACTAAGACATACAGGACTAGGGCACAGACTTCAAGACCAGCTTCAATCTCAATTCGGGCCCCTCCGGTCTAAAGTAACCGAGATATCAGCCAGAATTTAAGGCCTTGAGGAAGCTCATGAGGAACAATCCTCGGTTGTGTCCCACCTTCAACAATCTTTGGAAACCTAACTAAAGAGCTTTGTGAAGTGCAAATTCATCTGGAAGATATAAAAAAAAATCGGTGCTGACATAACCTGTGGATCATAAAAATTCCTGAAGAGATCCAACCCCAGGGAACCTCCTGGGGGCAGATCCCAATGATCCCATAGAGTTTGATAGGGCCTATCGTGCACTGGGACCTAAGCCAGAATCACCCAAGGACATTATCTGCTGCCTGCACTATTTTACTGTTAAGGAAGCTATTCTACAAAGAGCCAGGATGATTGACAACATCGACTTTCAGGGTACCGTATGCAAATTTTCCAGGACTTATCGTGGTGCATCTTCTTTTAACGGCGCCTTCTAAAGCCCCTGACAGAGGTTCTTTGCAGACACCAAATTAAATATAGATGGGGTTTTGCTCTAAGCCGTAAAGCCTCTCATGAAGGCAAAACTGCACTTCTCCAATCTCCAGCAGATCTTTCTACTGTGTGTGCCTCATTAGATATTCCTCTAGTATCTCTTACCGACTGACACAGATCAGCATACTGTATGAATCGACTAACACTTTACCCCCTCACAGGCTAGAATGGCAGCTGGTCAGATATGAAAGAAAGACAAGACTTCATCGGGATTCCCACCAGTACACTGGAACTTGATCCGGCCTGGCTATTCAGCCTTCAGTTATAATTGACGGACTTGTTGCACAGTCCTTATTAATGCTCCGGTTCACCTACCAGGTGACATTTCCCCTTAGGTTTCCTCAATTGCTCCTAGGCCCTGTTCCTTTAGCTATCTAGAGGTTATGTGGAATTTACAGATTGTTTTACAGCAATAGTAATACTATTAATAGTACTAGTAATGTTTTAATAGTAATCATTTATTGCCATCCAACTTGTTGTTTGTTCTGTTAGTACCCCTGTTTAATCATTATGGTTCTTTGGCTATGGAAACTGAGGTGTCCGTCATTCCCACCTGGTTGGGTACTCATGGCACCATCTCCATATACTTCTTCTACAAGTAGCTCTTGGAAGAAGACACTTGCCATGTTATTGTATATGGCAACTGTTATTCATGTGTCTCATCTTTGTTTTGTTCCCTTACCCCCCACGTCTGTCACTCCCTCTGCTCCATTGTCCTCTCCTGAGAGACTTATCTTTTCTAATCCCCCTCCATGATGGTGCCTACCCCTGAGTGTTTACAGCTTCTCTCCATAAACGTTAAGGGCCTCAACATCCCAGAGAAACATAACACTCTCCTCCAGTTCCTTCACTCAGAGCATATAGACGTGGCATTCCTCCAGGAGCCCCACTTCAAAGACACCAAGGCCCCTATTATCAACCGTTACTATCTCACCTCATTTTACAATAACTGCTCTCACAAAAAAGTTAGGGGAGTCGCAATACTGTTCTCTCACCGCCTTCAGTTATCAGCCCTTAAACCGTTCACCTTGAGAGATGGTAGGGGTATCCTGGTGAGGGTGAAGATCTTTGAACAGACCTTCACCTTCGTAAATTTATACACCGCCAACACTAATCAACCTTCCTTCCTGCGCAGATTTTATAAGAGATGGAATCTCATCACGAAGGCACACTGGTGATAGGGGGAGATTTAAACTGGGCACTCAGTCCACAAGTCGATTTGTCTGCCAGAGCAGCTTCAGTATTGCAGCATGACACCAGAAAGGTAATGAGAACCCTTTACGACCAAACACTGGTGGACACTTGGAGGATCCTTCACCCTACAGTTAGAAACTACACCTTTTTCTCAAACACACATCACAAACATTCTTGAATTGATTACTTCCTTGTAGACCATGCCATTACACAACCTTCAAGAAGCAAGGATTGGCAATATCACTTGGTCAGATCATGCCCCAGTATACATTATGCTGCAGCTCCAGAAGGTAACTCAATGATCCTGGATCTGGGGGCTCAATGAGTCAACCCTACAGGATCCAGTGACACGTGGACAGCTTGAAACAGCAATCTTAGACTATATTGCAGTGATGATGTGGGTAATATCTATAGATTGTCTCTGTGAGAAGCACACAAGTGCATCATTAATGTGGTGGCCTTTAATGACGCACACAAGTGCGTCATTAAAGGCCACTGCATTAAACTTGGCTCCTATCTTATAAAACAAAGAGGCTAAGCAAGATAAACTCCTTAGTAAGGTACACTCTCTAGTCATATGTTGCGAGAGCCAGGACCTTATTAGCATGCAGCAGCCTTTCACCAATACTACCCGGGTTTATACAATCTGAGACCTTCTGCCCCCCCACCTCCATGACAGGGTTATCCAAATCCATAAATATTTCACTGACTGTACCTTCCCCACGCTATCAGAGGAAGTCATTGCCGCTTTAAAGACTCCCTTCATCTCACAGGAACTTGAACTAGTCATCAAGTTATCCCCAAACAGAAGGAGTCCCAATTTCATACTGCAAATCATAAAAAGATCACTTCATCCCTCTCATGTTCTCTGCATTTAATAATATAATAATATAGAATATAATAATCTCTTTCTGCCAATATCACCGTTCAAGCTACAGGCCCATATCCCTGCTAAACGTAGGTTAAGCTTTTTGCTAAACTACTCACCAACAGGCTCCAACCCTACCTCACTTACATCATGCACAATGACCAGGTGGTCTTTGTTACAGAACAGGAAGCCCAGAACAACACCACAAAGGTAATCAATCTACTCCATCAGTTGTCCACAGGTGATTCTGAGGCCCTCCTCCTTTCTATGGATGCTAAAAAAAAAGCCTTTGATAGAGTTGACTGGTATTTCCTGAATTATCCAAATTCAAAATAAACTTTGATAAGTCCATTAGGGGTAAATCTAATTACTCTTACATCCCATCCCTCCAAAATGCTTTCCCATTTAGATGGCACCCTAACTATCTTAAAAACATTGGGGTGGTTCTCACCAAAGAACCAACCAACTTATTTCAGACTAGTTTTACCCCCTTGCTAGTGGCAGTTGAAAGAGACTTAGATGCAAAGGACTTTTCAAGGCTGGGGAGGATCAACATACCAAAAATTTCAATTTTACCCAAGCTTTCTTTTTTTATAATTACTTGTAATTTTTTATTTTTACTATTTGGGGGTATTAAATAATCATTGTTTATTTATAGGGGGGCATTAAATGTTAAGTCTTTTTTTAATGGTAGGGGCCAGCCCTATATTTTATTTAGTAGATGGGAGGGGTATTAATTTGTGTTTAGTTGTAACGGATGACAGGGCATGCTGGCACTTTGCTTCTCCAAACGCTAGCATGCCCTGCCATCCTTGGGAATGCTGAGTAAAATCCACTAAAACCCGGGAAATTCCTGGTGATCTGAAATGGTCAGACCTGGGAATTTCCCGGGTTTTCGTGCCCTGGCATTTCCACCAGGAAAAGCGGTTTTCACCGGTGGTGATGTGAAAGCGGGAAACCTTTCCCACATCTTTGACAAATAAAATTCTAACTGATCTAAATGTTTAGCAATATTATATTAAATGCATTACTGCACCTTACATGCGTTTGTGTAATGCATAAAAAAGAAATAACTGCATTATATAGGTTTACTGTGTATCAAGCATATAACCTAAAGATATAGCACTTGAACAATTTTTTGCTCCTTAAATGAATATGAATAGTATGCTACATACTTCTTGTCACAGGTATGTTTATTTTGTATATAAAAAATAGGAATAGATCAAGGTAGATAACTTAAAATATGGAAGGAATTTAAATGGCCAAGTTACATTTATCAAGACAAAAATGTAAGAAGTGAATGCTTTGTTTGATTTTTTAGAGATAAGACAAAGATAACACCAGATAATTAATGTCATCACATGTCCAGGTTTAAGCACAGCACAGCTATTCATGATTACATTACCATTTTCTGCTCAGAGAGTGTTTATTGTCTGCATTTTTGCTTGTTTATACCGTGTTCACACAAACGCCCCAGCAAAAACCCGGGATTTTCATCCCGGGTTTTTGCCGGGGCACACAGCAGCACAGCAGGGGGGAACCCGTTCGCACTGCAGCATAGACCCGGGAAATTCCTGGGTCAGGCCCGTTCACACTAGTTCTATACTGCTATACTATTGTATACCCCATTCTATTCTATAGTCTATACTATTGTATACCCTATTCTATACAATAGAATAGGGTATACAATAGTATAGACTATAGAATAGAATGGGGTATACAATACTACACTACTCACCTCTCCTGCAAGTCCTGCGATGATCCTCTGTGTCTTTTTTGACCCAATCAGCTTCTTTCAGAGCGAACCGGGTTTAAAAAACCCGGGTCGCACCGTTCACACTGCCGGCGACACGGGAATACCCCTTGTTAAAACCCGTGTCTGATTCCCGGGTCTCTCGACCCGGGTCGCGGCAGGTGTGACCATTCACACTGAGCCTTGACCCGGATTGTTCGGTCTTGCCACTGCAATATCCCGGGTTTTTGGATCAGTGTGAAAAGGGTATTAGTGAGGCTTTGGATTGGGAAGATTTATATAATAGAGACCCCATCATGAACTAGAGATTTGTCAGCACTAATACTAAAGAAGAATACTTAAATGATACTTAAATGTCCCAGAATATACTGGCTTTGTTTTTTCAAATAGGCTTATCTACAATATTTATATTCCCAACATTTAGCGCCCTAATAGTGCTGAAAATTAACATAGCCGTTTTTATATACCCATTATTCAGAAGCAAGAATAGGGTAATCTTGGACCTGATTCAGAGACTGAAAATAAGAGAGGAAAATTACATGTATTCTTTGCATGCAGGGATATATCTTTGAATTGCTTACTGCACACAGATAGCGACCACCTTTACTTTTAGACTTTTACACTGTTATTTAGACTTGGGCTGGGAAACATCACCTCTCATCTCTAATACTGTTTGCAACAGATGAAATATGACTTCCCTGAAATCAACATGGTTTTATCCAGGAGCAGTTTTCCTCTCTTATTTTCAAGCTCTGAGTCAGGTCCTTTGTATCAAGAAATGTTTCCAAGTTCCCCTTAAAAAAATGGAGACGCAAGATTTCCATGTGAAATAATAGTATGTCTAATCTGTAATCCCCCAAGGGCTCTCCAAACTCTCAAAATGGTTGCAACTTATATCCAGTAGCTAAATACCAATTAGCAAGGAATTTGAATAGTTCCCAAACTAAATTTATACAACTTTCTATCGTGATAGATTTTGACCTACTCCTCTTTTGTTTGTACCTCCCTGTAAGCTAACGCATGAAACAACAACTCTCCCATGTTTTCTGCTATCACTCATAGCCTCTCACTCCATCTTCTTAAATACAAACACTTTTATTCGTCTCAAATACTTACTTTCGCTACGCCTTGTGAGAAAAAACTTTAAGATGCTCAAATTGTTAATTTGATCTCTTTTTATGCTTCCTGCTTGATTATTCTTATGATTGATAATTTTTATTAAATTTTATTCATACCTTTCATGTTCACTATATGGTGTTATTAAATCTACGTTTGTAATGTGACATTGTATAACAGTGTCTGTTGAAAGTAAAATATCCAGTCTTTGCTGTGTATAACTGCACCCATGAACATTGTTTATGCATGTGTATAACAATAACAAACTATACAATACACAGTCAAAAAGGCAGCACCAGCCACAGAATAATTGTCAGGTAAACCCCGCTAAAAGGTGCCATATTGTAGACCAATGAACAAAACACAAATACAGAATACTATGGATGAGAGTAAAAAGAGTGGTGCACACACCATGGATATTAATATTGTAATGTATTAGTACTACTATCAATATTCACTAGCAACTAAAAAGATACATATACAAATAAAATAATAATTTAGTAAACAGCCATATGATTAAAAAGCAGAGAAAAAAAATAGTCAAGCAGGTGAAAATGTTTAAAAATACATAAAAAGTGACACACAATATATATTGTCTGGTGCACTCGGAGAAGCCGCAGTATAATAGAGCTCCTGATATGCATTTCACCTTTGTCTCTGTCAAGACGATCAGTTGCATTCTTTTGAGTTATTATTGAATATTGATAGTATTATTACTTTACAATATTGATATCCATGTTGTGTGCACCTTGAAGTAAAATAAAAGGCCCCTCTGGACCTGATTCATAATTAAGTCCAAAAGGGGACTTACGCAAATCATTTACATAGGACCCCTTGCTTGTAACGTCTGCGCATGCATGCATTAGATGTTATGCAGCGCATCTCCATGAAGAGAGAACTCTGTTCAACCCCCATAGAGATCCGCCCGACAGGGTAGAGCTCGCCATCCGCAAGGCAAAATCACACACCAGAGGCGGACTTTGCCATGCTTATATGGCAAAAGGGGCGGCATCAGGTATATCCGCACTGAAAAACTTAATAATATACAAATGAAGTCTTTACTTATCCACTTCTCTTGATGAACAAATCACACTAACCTTCTGCAGGGCTGACTGCCGCAGGAAGACTTTCCCAATCAATGGTTTGCAACGGACAAGGATGAGAAGAAAACGTAGCTTCAATACCATGCCCCTGTGCAAGGAAACATCAGATGTAAAAGAAAAAGGAACAGTTTCATTATTGTGAAAGTATAAAGGTGTAGATGTATTATTAGTCAACTAGTCAAATAGTTATTAGAAAAAACTTGTTTTAAAGCTGTTACGATTAAGGGACAGACCATGGGCCGGATCCAGACCTGTGCCCAACAGGTCTCTTACGTATGCAAGGTGCGTAAGTGGCCGGTTTTCACTGGAGGGCGCATGCACATAGAAAGTGACGGCAGATAAGAGCCACATGGCCCATCCAGTCTGCCCAGTGGTTTATTTAAAACTATACTGACCTTAGGCCCTATTTTCCTTCAATTTAGTTTGAGATTTACTCGATCCTTATATTTATCCCAAGCATGTTTACACTGCTCTACTGTGTTATCCTCAACCACCTCAGATGGGAGGCTATAAAGTAACCATAGTGTTGCAAATATCGTACAGAACTATTGTTCCATATGCCCCATTTGCATACAAATGGGCTCTGCTTCCCCTCCGCCTGCTAAAGTGGGTGGGGGGAAGCACACAAAATGTACAGTGTGGGAGGGGGCTCCCACACTTGTGCGGAAATGCGGTTGTACGGACCGCTGATCTGCACAAGCACTTTAAGATAGAATCATGGCAGCGTAAGCTGCCATATAGGCCGCACGAGAGAGGGGAGTGACAGGGGGCGTGCCCTCTCCTCTCTCTCTCTGACCGAGAGATCCCCGCACGTCTGGATCTGGTTCCATGTTATTATCAGTAGGGAACAGGAAGTGGTCTTCTCTCTAGAAAGAGCATGCTACCTTAGTGGTAATGATGCCGTCCATAAGCTAAGATTTCAAATATAAACACTGCTTTTTTTTATTCTTCCATACATATCAGTGAAATATTATGTAAACATGGAACAGATATTTTTTCCTATATAACAGAGTTGTTAGTAAAGTCACCAGTTTTCATTTACCAAAACAATTGTGCCTTTACTTTTCTTTTTGAATCCTAAACTCTCCTATAATCCTATTTCCCTGGAATAATAATATTTGCAGAATTTCTAGTAGCAACAAAAACATTGCGGCAATGTGTTATGAAAAGACACATGTTTATGACACGGATCTAAATTTCCTTACTAGTACAATCTCTTTATCCATTATAAATAAATTTGTGCTTTCACACTATGAAGATTAACAGAAGCGCCAAGATGAAACATCCCAGCTGTACAGTCACAAATGCATTTCAACACCAATGTATGCTACAAAATTTAAACTCTTTAAAAAAAACAAAAAACATAATGATGATAAAAACGCAAATAAATAACCTTTAGATCAGATGTCATAAAATATTTAAAAGAAGTAATAATGCAAATGAAATAAAAGTACAAAAAGTAGAGGCTATGCTACCTGATTACTGGATTTTGTTACTACTAATAACATAATAGAAAAAAATACGCAGTTTAATGCCAAAAAATGCAAAATCACACACTTGGGGCCCGATTCAATTAGTCACAATGACGAGAAAAAACTTACGGTGCGCTTTTTCCCCATCATATACAGTAGGAAAAATAAGCAGATTTTTATGCGCACCACTACGGAGTGCGCATAAAAATCTCCAAATAGAAATTTGTGGATTTAGCTTTTCACTGCAAATAACGCGGGTGCAAAGCTAATTGAATCGGGCCCTTGGTGCACAAATAACCAAGATCTCGATATTATGGACCGGATCCAGACTTTGAAAATAAGATGAAAGTGGAAAAGTTACACCTTGGTAAAACCATGATGAATTGCACAGGGAGTCATATTAATATTATTCTTTGCATGCAAAAATTACTTTCAAATAGTTTGCACACAGACACTGTCACACTTTCCTTTGACACTTACTTTACACTGATACTTTTACATTTATTTAGACTAGGAAACTTGACCTGTAAACTCCAATACCGTTAGCAGCAGTTTACATTTTCCTCCCCTACAATTCAATATGGTTTTGCCCAGGTGTAACTTTCCACCTTTCATTAATATATGATTAGATACCCAATATATACGATAAGCTACCAGATACTTTCAAGGCTTTGCTGTTATATGATCCTAACTCTTAACAGTGAGAGTCCCTATATTAAGTCATATAACGTGTGTTTTTAAATTAGCAGCAAAGTCAGCTTAGGAGGCACCCCTTAATACCCTTAAAATAGCTTAACACCTGGCAGCTACTAATTCCAAGCGTGCTTCCATACTGAACCCGACATCTTATGTTATGAGCATCATTAATGGCATATTTAATATTCCCATCATCATGATTTGTATATAACAATGTATTTTACATATATGAGGCATAATAGGAATGATCGAGTAAGCACCAAAGTCTTATTAAATTGAATTGACTTGAATATGTTTTCTATACCCTTATTCTAGGATTATAGGAGACAGTCCAATTCCCTCATTATTCTCAAGTCCCAACTATGAAGCCAAACTTAGCTATTCTTCACATTTGTCTGCTAATACAATATTTATTTTAATGTGTTTTAAGTTTCAGCCAAAAAGAACATGGGTATAAAGCAAGGAACGCAGAGTACATATTGCTTTCATTAGTGCCTGGTTAGGAGCTGTTATTTAACAAAATAAAGAAATAGAACTTCTGATGTATACATATTTCACAAATCACGGCTCTGCCATAAACCATACTTCACAAAGATTAAACAGAGTTAAGGAGTCTTTCACTATAAAAGGCAGCATTAGGCCTAACGTTATGACTGCATCATTTCTGTTACAAGAACTGCCAGTTTAATGCAAAAATTAAAAAAATACTTCTTCTAGTTAGGCCTAAGCCATAATTGTTTGCATTAGAATGATAGGATAAATAAATTCATCCCCAACACTTATCTTTTAGTGGGGTTGCAAGAGAAGTGAATAAGTCACAGGAAGAGCAGAATAGTGTGGAAATAAAAAAAAAATGATTTAAAGATAGGACATACTTAAGCAGAAAAAAAAGAGGTGTCACATTAGGACATAGTCTTCCTTACGTTTGTCTATAAACATTTCACCTACAAACACACACAGATACAAATCGGACAGATCAGGCCGTGAGAATATGGATAAACTTAAAGCATTATGCAAGAAGGATAATATCCATAGCATATATCTTTGAATACATTTTGCAAATATTCTGCAATGATATTATTTATAGCCTCATGAAATTATGACTAGATAAATACTATTTTATTAGGATTGCTGTTTTTGCTTAATTGTTGAAGCTTTTCTGTAATCACTATGCGTTTGTTTATAAGAATTTGTCCTAAATTGTGTTTACGTGCAGTGTGATTCCAGGGACAATGCTAAATAGTTATTATTGATTTTATACACTATATAATAAAGTTGGTCTGATTCTGGGTACAGTTGCAGGGCCCTCAGAGCTTAAGTCTTGGGACAACAGCCCCGGTTCCCAATTCCCAAGAAAAAAACAAAACAAAACAAAAAACCCACAAAGATTAATCTCGATTTAAACCAAAAGGAAATTAGGTCTTACCTTTAGCTTCGTCATGGTTGGCCTGGGGCCTCCTAAGAATGCCTTTTCTGGCAATACATTCTCTTCTGCATCTGTTTTGGATGATTGCAGCTGTCCTTTGAGCTGTGCAGGTGCATCAAAGAGGTTGAGAAAGGTAACATTGCAAGAAGTAGCTGCACTACAAACACCCGGCACCTGCTGGACCCGCTTGTACCAGCCAGTTAATAGAGGAAGTGCACAGATCTTCTCTGGGGATAATTTATGGAGTGCAACCTATAGAAAAAAAACACAAGTTTTACTTTTGACAGATAAAAAAAAAAAAGAAAGAGTTCCTCTTGGCGCCAACCAGGTGCAAAAATCAAATAAATGTAACACACAAAAAATTGTGAAAAATTAATAAAAAATTATTAAACAAAAAATTAAACCACGTGTGGGAAAGATAAAGAGCTGCTGCACTTGGGGTAGCTATTCCATCAAATATCAAAACAAAATAAAGTGCTGTGCTAAAATCAAACTCGTAGGTGGTTAGCTACTTCAAAAAGTATCAAATAAGCACCAAATGTATAATAATTACTTTAATAAATAAATGAAAAAAATATTTGTAAAACAAATAACCACTTCTATGTTGTGCTGTATAGTAGCTTTAAGGACCTCGTAGTCACCCAGTAGTGATAAGATGGAGACAGTTCATATAGATCTCCAGGGTTCAATACAAAAAGAGTGGCACAGAAGGAGTGTACAATCGTCAGCTAAGAAAGCACATAGGGAAACCTGACGCTGGCAAGGAGCCACTTCATCAGAGGTAATGAAAAAGAGGCACACACCTGTGCCTTATTTATGTGCACTACATGGAAATATTGTGAACAAAAGCAGAAACATATGTTTTTGCTCCCATAGTAATGGGATAAGATAGACATTCATGAGAATGCAGATATAGGGATTCATTATACTAATAGAGATAAAAATGAATATGAATAGATAGAAAATTAAGAAGTATATATCCCTGAATAGACAAAGTACAGAGAAAACAAAACATATAAAAAATCATAAGAGAGAGAGAGAATCAACAAGGATCTAGAACTATTCATATGGATGCACACCCATCATGTATATACCTTAGGTTCATTTAAAGAGTCATCATGGATAATAGAGTGAGATATTGTTTTATTATAGCAAAGAAAAAACTAAAAAATAGATCATATTTATATGAAAATAGTGAGTGAATAAGTGTAACAAAAAATCTAAATAACCAAGTTAAATTCTCATTGAGACCCCCAGGTGTCAGTGTACCAAGTTTGTGAATCCAAAATAATTCCTGTTTTAAATCTATCACCTCCTCGGTCAGATGTAAGAATGTGTTCTAATACAATCAGTTTAAGTGTAGAAGGATTGCTATTATGTATATGTTCAAAATGACGAGGAATACTGTGATTTTTTACTTTTTTGAGGATGTTCCTCCTGTGTTCTAAAAATCTAGTTTTTCGAGATCTTGTGGTGTGACCCACATATCTCAAATCGCAGGAGAACTGTAACAAATAAATAACATATTTGGTGTTACAGTTAATAAAATGCTTCAGATAAATAATTTCCTCGCCATTTTGAACCAACTTAGTTCTATTCTGTATATACTTGCATGTAATACATGAAGTTCTACTACATTTATAGAAACCTTTAAGGGAAGGGAAAAAGGATTAGTGAGTGATAAAGAAGGAGGTTTAGATAGTTTAAGGTGCCTGGGTGCTAAACTGTTTTTAAGGGTTTTGTTTTTTCTATATATAACTATAGGTTAATCGGGAAGCCAGATCGAAGGGTGTCGTCTTGTCTGAGAATGGGATAGTTTTTCTTTATAATCCTTTTAACCAAGACTTGGTGTTGAATTTAGAAATAAATGTGACAAAGTCCTTCTTCTTATTTTTAGATTGTGTTGAAAAAAGGGACTCTTGGTCCATGTTTTTCACTTCTTTTAGAGCTGAAGTTAATAAATCGGGAGCGTATCTTCTCTCCAAAAAACTCTAAGTGACGGACTGGGCTTGTATTAGAAAGGTATCTCTAGAGGAACAATTGCGTAATAAACGGATATATTGTCCCTTGGGGATATTGGTCTTCCAAGGGACATAATGCACACTCTCATATGCAGATATGTATTTGTATCCACCTCCGTTCTAAAGGTGGACGAAGTAATCTCCTTCCCATTGGAAGAGAGAGTCAAATCCAAGAAATTAGTGGTAGAAACATTATAAGTAAAGGTGAAAGAAAGATTGTATGAATTAGAGATGATCAACAAATAATTGTGCTGAAGAAAAGTCCCCATCCCAATAATAATCAAATCATCGATGTAACGACCATAGAAAACTGAGGACGCGCCAAAGCCGCCATTCCAGATGAGTTCTTGTTCCAACTGGCCTACTTAGAGGTTCCCATGGCCGTACCCATCACCTGAAGATAGTGAGTGCCCTGAAAAAGAAAATAGTTGTGGGACAGAATGAAAGAAACCAAAGAAACCAAGAATCCCTGGTATCGACTTGTCAAACTCCCATCCTGGGCCAATGCCCTCCTGATACACTCGATGCCCAGGGAATGGGGAATGTTGGTATAAAGAGCCTGGACATCAAGCGTCAGGAAGGCATAGGCAGGCCTCCACTTCACATCTCGTAACAATGTGAGTAGATGCATAGAGTCCCGTATATGGGAGCGGAGAGTCAACACCAGGGGTTGTAAGTAGTGTTAAACATAAAATGAAAGTTTGGACGTAAGGGAATTAATACCAGAAATGATGGGTCTACCCGGGGGTGAAGTGAGGGATTTGTGGATTTTGGGTAAATAATAAAAAATAGGGGTGACAGGAAAGGGAATGAAAAGAAATTTCCACTCATCTCGGGAGATGACTCCCTCCTCCAAGGCTGCATCTAGTAGTTGTTTACAAAAAAGTGCAAAAGTGCAAGTAGGATCCTGATCTAATATAGAGTAAAAGTTTGGATCATGTAACTGGCGGAGCGCTTCCTCAATATAGGACTACTTATCCAGAAGTACAACCCCCCCCCTTGTCCGGCTCCTTGATCACCTTAGATTCATCTTCAGTTAAAGTATATAGGGCCTCCATTTCCTCTCTACGAAGGTTCGAGCAGGAAAAAGGGCCTGATTTTTTACACATAGTAGTAAATTCATCTAAGGTGAGTTTGTAAAATAGATAAATGCAAGGATTCTTAAGAAATCAAGGAAAGATTTATTTTTGAATACAGATCTATCTACAGTGGTCAAGAGAGTTGGAGAGGGAGGGGGGGGATCCGAGGAGTTACCCTCCATACATAATGACTCTAAAATATTCAAAGCTTCCAAATCTGTGGGTTCTAGGGAGAGTTAAGAGGAAAGTGGGGTAGTGGGAGGACGGGTAGAAAAATATTTGTCTATAAATAGAACTGATAAATCTATTCAGCTCTATAAAGAGCTTAAAAAGGTTTGGGGGTGTCTCTGGTGAGAATTTGAGTTCCTTATTTAAGAGACAAATTTCTGCTTCCGAAAGGGACCTTGATGAAAGGTTAAAGATCTTTTTCGATGTTATTGGGCTTTGGATTTTCTTTTTATGCATATGTTTTCCTCTTCTATTTCCCCTTGATCTGGGCTTTTTTCTCTCTTGTTCGGGGTTGATAATGATTGGAAGGGACAGTGATGACCACTCTCTTCCCTTGATTCTAAAAAACTAGGGTTAGATAGTAATGTGGAGTTAGACATGCAGCTGTTCTACCTCGTGTTGTGCACATAAATAAGGCACAGTTGTGTGCCTTTTTTTTCATCACGTCTGATGAAGTGGCTCCTTGCCAGCGTCAGGTCTTCCAATGTGCTTTCTTAGCGGACGATTGTACACTACTTCTATGCCACTCTTTTTGTATTGAACCCTGGAGATCTATATGAACTGTCTCCATCTTATCACTATTGGGTGACTATGAGGTCCTTAAAGCTACTATACAGCACAACATCTCCCTGGCTAATTAGCGTGCACCGAGAGCATCTCCGCTTTAGGCACCTTTACTCAGACTCCGACAGAACCTGCTCTCCCCTAGGCAGATTACAAGTCAGTAAGAGGAACTTCTCCCTTATCTTGGATCCCAAACCCTGCAAACAGTTTGGTATATAACCCCTATGCAGGATTTATAATTGGACATTGAAGGAATCTTTATCTGCCTCCTCCGTGAGACTATTACTCGTCCACTCTGATATAACAGCTGGGATCCTTTGCTATTCACCGTTCCAGTTGAACCAACTCTCTCTGGGAGAATAACAATACATGCTGCTATATACTTTGGCCTCTCTTCCCTGATTGAGGAGACTCTATTGGACCTTGTATCCGGGCCCTAGCTGGTTACTGCGTTCGCGCAGTTCTAGCGGGTAAGACTAATTGCTTGTTTTTGAGATACATTTTATATTTATACATTTTTGTATACTACTCTCTTACATTTACTATTATTTTCCATCTTTTAGTGACCGGTCACTCTAGGAATTGCATGGAGTATGCTTCATAACCAAAGCTAATTGTGGTGCTATCTCCTATACAGATTTGTTGTGGGTTCATACCTATATTGGTATAGAAGTGGTTATTTGTTTTATAAATATTTTATTCATTTATTTATTAAAGTAATTATTATACATTTGGTGCTTATTTGATACTTTTTGAAGTAGCTAACCACCTATGATTTTAGCGCAGCACTTTATTTTGTTTTGAAGTTTTACTTTTGTAGAAGTTTTTATATACACATGCCTAATTAACTATATTTGATATTATTGTGCAAATAATTATGCAGAAAGGGACTGTACAGTGACTTTAAGTGACTCGATAATATGGTACCATCAACATTTAGGGCTCGATTTACTAAACTGTTGCAAAGTAAAAGTGGAGATGTTGCCTGTAGCAACCAATAAGATTCTAGCTCTCACTTTCCTATTACATATTAGAAAATGTCGGCTAGAATTGGGTAGGTAGCCCTTTGTGTTAGCACATTGCTAACATATATATTATTTTATTTGTAATAAATTGTTTAAATACACAATATTTTAAAAGATCTAAAACTCTAAAAGATCTAAAAACTAAAACCAAGAAAATAGATGCCTAGTACAACTACTGTATACTATACTGACATCACTTGTTAGTTAATCTTTACTTTGCACATTGCAACTTGAAAGATGAAAGCGCACATTCTAAGGAAATCAATCAATAAAATGACATGGGTATTTTCAGACTAAACATGCACTTTAAGATAACGGGTTGGAAAATATTAATCTGACTCGTTACTATAGGATATTTAGTAAGAGATATGTTTCTTTATTTAAAAAAATGACTAAAAACAGAATTATCCCCCTATGCCTAAATGTTCCAATGAGCAAGAGTGTAATCTCCTCACTATATGAAATATTATTGGAATCTTCATTGGATGCGGGTGCTAGGCATGAGCAAGAATTGGAGAGAGACCTGGCCCCTGCCCCCCCGATGAGGAATACTTGGAAACTATTAGAGAAGTGGTATCTTCCTGCTCTATTTCTACACAAATTAAGGGGAATGTCTATAAAGTGTATTATAGGTGGTTTCACATTCCTGATAAGCTAGTCACAATGTACCCAGATGTTTCAGCCGGATGCTGGCAGGGCTGCGGACGGAGAGGTTCCTTCCTCGTGGTCCTGTCCTAAGATTTCGCTCTTCTGAGAGGAGGTGGCGGCTCTATTGTCATCCTTGCTGTCCATCACAATTGTAAAGGACCCTTGGGTATTCTTGCTATGCCACCCTGTAGAGGACTTAGATCGCCCTTCCCAAAAGTTAACTAATCATGTGTTGGCAGTTGCTAGATATCTTCAAATTTTGGAAAAAGAGTGAAACACCTCCTTTATCTGCTCTTTCCTCTTCAATATGGCACATAGCCCACATGGAACGTATCACGCACTATCTCCGAGATAAAGAGGATACATTTACACTTATTTGGTCACCATGGTTCTACATCAAACCCCACCACCAATTTTTCTAACTTAAATTAATCCCTTCCCTCCCCAGGCGACGACCTCCTCCCACCTCCTTCCTTTCACCCTGACCCCNNNTCCTTTCCCCCGGGCCCCCCCCCCCCTTTCCTTTCTTTTGTCTCTCTCTCCCTGCTTACATAAAGTTTTCTATTTAGTTTCTACTTCCATAAGAAGGAAACATAAGGGAGATATAAATATTAAAACTATTTAGAAGGGTTTTTTTTAATCTGTATTTCTTCCCCAAAGACACACACTGTATGTGCAGCTATTTAACCTTGTATCTCATTTTCATTTTTCGGTACAACACTGTACTTGTTATGTTTATATGCTTTGACCGCTTAATAAAACAAACTTAAAAAAAAAATGAAAAAAGACAAAATAACTATTGCATTAAGAGCTACTTGACACATCTTAAACTGGGTTGCTTATTATTTTTACACATTTCATCCTATGTGTCCATCATCAAACAAATGCTGGAATGGGTAAACTCACAAGGAAAGCATGTTCATTTTAGTTATCATCTATAATTCAAAGTATATAGGCTTGAAAGGCAATGTTTTGGAAACACAAAAAGATATACTGAAATTGCTAATCCATATTTAGTAATTAATAAGATTAAAACCTTGAAACAAACATAAATGGCTGTTGCAGAATGTAAAAGGAATGCTTCACTTATGTACTTTGCACTGAGTATTCTGCCATTATCGATTTAGAATTCTGTGCAATGACTGTAAGGATGCTGTGACTTGAATCGCCCTATAAACTATGTGTACTGGTGTACTATAAAATGTTACCCTCCTGCCTTCATGTAATCTAAGAGCCGTAATTCTGTGTCTACATTTAACTGGCAGATGAGTTTCGGAACTGTCAGAGACTTTAAAAAGGTGATAATGATTTGTAAAATGACAGCTAAGGCAAACTGTTCATACTGAAAAGGTACTTAATTTGTCTTGCTATCAGTTTGCTTATTAATGTCTGTTTTTTTTTTAAATGGGTGTTATTCATGCAAAAAATTGGGGTAGGTATATATTGTCACAATACAATATTTAGGAATCAGGAGATGTTGTATTAGAACTCCATTTTAGCCTCCGGAACAGTGATCAGAAAGGTTTGGTTTAGGGGGTGTTCTATGGAATTGATTCTGAACTACAAAAATATTTAAGTCAAAATAAGTCATTTTATACACCATGACCAACTGCATGTTTGCATTTGCCCGGCCTTGTCCAATAATCCAGTTGTCAGGCTGTACTTCCTGTAGACAGGATTTTATTGAGAAAATGTATGAAAATATGTTTAGGTGTAAAACTATTTTACAGGAATTCTCCAGTTTTCATTCACAGTCTATTAAGCCCATCTCACATGTTCAAGAATGGTAGGTGATTTCTGGAGTGGCCCATGTAAGTGGATTAACTAGGAATGTATTGTGAAGCGAGCAGTTGGTGAATAGGTATACAAAAAAGTTAATCTGTACATAGTAATATTTTACAGAAATTTGAAGAAAAATGTACATGTAAAAATGTACATTTTTTCACTAACATAATCATGCTTCTACTAAGAAATAATACACGCTTAAAAATAATAAATTAATTTAATCCAATGTTCTTTAACTACAAACTGTGCTTCCAAAGTTACCATAATGACCCATGACTTAGCATGTTTGCCGCTTCTCTGTCTGAGAATTGATCTTGTATATAGTCTAATTAATCCCTGCACTTCAAAATCCATGGTACTGTTTAGCCTGATCCTGAGCACAGCCATTACAGAGAGTCTCAGTCACTGACTGATTTCTAGCACATTCTGCATTCGGCATAATCTTCCCAACATTTTCTTCATTCCTGCGTTCAATCAATCCTTGGTACACCTATTACTTCTTTAAATCGCATACATCAGCTAAGCTTATGAGACAAAAAAGCAAGATAATCCCCTTTTACAGTAACACTCCAAAATATTTAGTTTAACCCACCCTGACAGTTACAGTAATATATACGATATTCTTTTCCTCCCATCTATCCCCTTCACTTTACCTATACCACCAAACATTGCTTCTTTTACAGTTAACAAAAAAAGTTTGCAAATCTTTGACCATTTCATTTTGTCATGATAACTTTTTGTTTTATAAAATGCCTATTTGCTTCACTATCACTGCTTGTGTGACCTGATATTCTCTTGAGAAAACAGAGGCATACAAATTAAGCAGCCTTTTATATTTATGCCATATTCCATTTTGGAAAGACTGCTAGAAATTTCCTCTGTAGCATCCTATATGACTTTCTAGTTATTGTACAGCGGTCAACCAAACATTAAAACCACCTACCTATGTACCTTGTGACACCATCGAGGCATGGACGTCACAAGACCTCTAAAGGTGTTCTGTGGTATCTGGTGCCAAGACAAGCAAAAATGTTTAGATTAGATGGTATGTGCCATAGTAACTTCCACGTGATCCAAGGTTTCCTGTCAGAGGTGTTAATGTTGTGGCTGATCAGTGCATAATGATAGTGAGTTGCATTCGTCATGACAGCAGTCTGAACATTTGACACCAGAAAGCAATAATTATTGAAGAAGGTCTCAGCTGTAATTCTGGAGCCTCTGTGTCTGTACACTCTTTTTTGTCTTTTATTTTTTTAAACCGACATGTCTGCCCGTGTCCCAGTGAGATAACCTACAAGATCAGATCAGATGTGTCTTGTTTCGCTGTAACAGTATATTCTATGGTAAACATGTATGAAATATCACCTCCACAAAACATAGAACGATGCCATACAATGCATAAGTAAGTTTACCTATTGTACAAAATAAGTTTACAGATGCAGCTGTGTTTTGTATCACCAGCAAACAGTGACAGAATCCATTTTTTATCAAACATTTACCATATCTGTCATTTATAAATATCTTTCTTCAGCCAGTCCAGGTCATTGTATCTAAATAGTAAGTTGCACATACCATAGTGAAAAGTAAAGAGGGGAATGATCACATAGCAATATATCCTGAACTATAGAATGCAAGTTGTGCATATGGATAAGTATGATCTCAACAGTGATGTAATGGAAAAAGCTACACTAGAGTAATCTGTTGCCAAGCAATGGGAGATGCTGGAACAGGCAATGTTTCCTAAATTTGGCATATACCCTGAATTGTGCATGTAATGGTTTGACTCATCTAAAATCCAGTGGCTGTGATGAAAGGTGTGAAAAGCTATCATATTATTAAAACAAAAACTTGGTTAAACATCCAGGGGAGGGGCAGCTATTATCATTAAACAAAAATAAGGTTTTTTATATTATGTATATGTTGCAATAGTTGAAGCTACATTTTAGACAGCTGTGGGTAAATTATCATTCACTAATTCAAAAAATCCACTAAGATAGGTGAGGCATTTAAATCCAGTAAGTTCGATTTTTCAGCTATGCATTAGGGCCTTGTAGTCTTGGAGAAAACAACAGACTGTGGCAAATTATACTGCATTGTTAGGCCACCTTGGTTATGGTGGCTAGTAAACTTAAAGATACCAACTGAACACTTGGGCGGAATGATCATGAGGGCTGCTTCTCCTTCTAGAAATCTTTTTCCAAAACATATCTACTATCTCTAGTCTAGCAAAAGTGATAATAGCTGTGACTTGGCTCACAGTCCCTGTGGACACAGTGCAACAGAAAAACTTCCCATTAGTAGAGCGTTCTTGTTGCCTATTATGCTGGTATTTCATTAGGTTGCCGCCTCATTCTTTCTCCTATATGTTATCCCATGAGTAACTTCCTACTTGGCACTGCATCTCCCTCTAGGTTTTACAGCTGTTATACTGTGATGCATGTTTCAAAATTTTTGGGACAAAAATTTATAAACAGTTGTGTTGACAAAATGTATTATTTCTTACCAGGAACTGATGAATACATGGCAACAGAACAACATCAGTAAGGGTAAAGTAGAGGCCCTCGGCAAACACGTGTTCAAGAGGAGGAAGGTCTGCATTATTGGCTTTCCTGATATTGGCAGGTTCTCTTGTGGTTCTTGATGCAGTTTCTTGAATGCTCAGTTTAGACAGAGCTGCTGCCATCTCCAGGCTGGGAGGTTTTGGAAAGATGTTTTGCGAGGGTTCAGTCTCTATTTCACCCATGTTTGTAAGCACATCTGACTTCATTTGTTGCTGCAACTTTTGTCGCCGTACTTTATCATCATTGTGAACCTTGACTGGCTCTCCTAGCTTTCTCTCAAGCTGCAGAACTTCTGGAGGAATACTGGCAGATGGCACTTTCAAAAAGGTCTCCACAGCCATTGGGATACTGATCTCACAGAGCCTGGTCCACTGACTTACCTATTCAGAAAAATAAAAGACATGACTCATAAAATATGACTATCATTGGTATAATAGCTATAATAGATTGACTCGTTTTAGTTGGCTTCCCCAGAAAATGACATAAAAAACTACTGGGTCAGGGATTTCAGCTCATGCTCTCCACACTGACTAGATGTCTCTTCATGGTTTTATTACCATGTGATTTTTACCTGCAAGGTACTACTCAAATAAAGTATAGTATATTTCATGCACGTTATTCAATGGTCAATCATCATAATTATTTGTCTTGTCTTTAACAGTGTAGACTAAAGTAAGTCAGCGACATCCATATAGTTTCATAAATGGAAAAGACAAGCATCATGGACCAGATTCACACTTACGATTTTGCTATTTTCTCTGTGCATATTTTTAGGTACAGATGAACTGCACATGCGTAGTAACTGTTTTTACGCAAGCTACGTTGGATTAAAATTCGTGCTTAGTGAGATATGTCCAAAGGGGCATGCCAGGATGTCTCTTCATGGTTTTATTACCATGTGATTTTTACCTGCAAGGTTCTACTCAAATAAAGTATAGTATATTTCATGCACATGTTATTCAATGGTCAATCATCATAATTATTTGTCTTGTCTTAAACAGTGTAGACTAAAGTCAGTCAGCGACATCCATATAGTTTCATAAAAGGAAAAGACAAGCATATTTTTTCTGTGCACATTTTTAGGTACAGATGAACTGCACATGCGTAGTAACTTTTTTTACGCAAGCTACGTTGGATTAAAATTTGTGGTTAGTGAGATACGTCCAAAGGGGCATGCCAGTAGGAAGTTCGGTGAAAGTGGGTGGGGGGAGGCATTTAAATGGCCCAATATGGGCGCGGTTAGGAAAGTACACACGTACCTTAGCAACTAAAGCACAATTATACGCACGTAGAGTAAAGGTTTCCCTATGGTGGTGGAAGTCTTCTAAAGTCCATAAGTGTGAGGGCAGCGTCATGGGTGTTGCCTTGCAACTTAGTCGCGGATATTTGCGAAACTGTACGTACATTTTTCACACTTAAATGTGAATCCGTTCCCATATCCCATTTTCGCTTAAGTGGCTGAGGCGAACTTTGCACACAGCCCAACCTTTCAATAATACGATAGGTGATGTAGCTATGTTCTGTCTATGAAATATCTTCACAGTAAGGTTGGCATATGACATACTTTAATAACAAGTATCTGTCATGGAAAAGGATACATTTTCAGATATTCAATACTAGCATTTGAGAAAAAAAAAATTCAACAACTGTAACTTGACATTGTAAGCAGATTAATTCTTGACGTCTCAGACAAACCTAAATGTAGCACACTAGACATAATTAGAGGTAAATTAAGGTAATGTTTTCACAGCACAGGTGAAGGATGTTGCTACATGCCTGGCAGTATTTTAACAGTGCACATGCTTAGTGCAGGATTGTCTGGCACGACATACATAAATACCTCCCAAGTCACAACATATCAACATGAACTTAATCAGATTAATTAGTTATTTTTTTAACACCAGATACATTGCAGTAAAAATGTTGTATTGTGTAGAAAAAACATGTTTGTTAAAACCATAGATAAACCTTATACACTACACATGATTTGAACAGAGTATTTGTAGTGTGTTCTCTATACTTCCATGCAGCACAATGCTCTCTAAGGACCGAATCCAGACTTGCGTCTGGCGCCCCACTTATGCACACAAAGTGCTTAAGTGGGGTGTTTTGACTGAAGGGTGCATGATCCCTCCAGATGCTACATGCATTTTATACACGTAACTTCTATCGTACAGAAGTTTTTTTGAAAGGGCTGTGCTTCCCCTCCGCCTGCCAAGGTGGACAGTGGAAGCATTTAAATTGTACAGTATGGGAGGGTTTTGACATTTATGAGAGGATCAGCGGTCGTACGGACAGCTGAGCCGCACATTTCACTTAAGACAGTCTTATGGCAGTGTAACTGCCATAAAGCCTGCACAAGAGAGGGGAGTGACAGGGGGAGTTCACTCCCCTCTCGTTCGTACTGCCAGACCCCTGCATGTACAGAAAGCGTACGTGGGTCTGGATCAGGTCCTAACTGCCTTGCAATGGGAGGAATCTGGACTTGGCCTCAAACCTCAAGAATGGGCTGAAGTAAAGCTGCAATACAGAAAACTATCTTCAATGCCATCCATCTCAAAGATACCTGCTGCAAAGGCTCATATAATTCCTTTATCAAGACCTAAAGACTAAATTGATATATTGAACCACCAGTGACCGGATAGTAAAGGTGGCCACACACTAGAGAGATTACACACAGCGTGTTGTGGCCAATATTTGGGATGATTTTCCCCTAGGGAAAGGTCCTGATATGGCCGCCACACACAGCAGAGGCTGGGAGCGATAATCTCTGAATGAGATCATGCAGCTAGCATGTTCTTGGAAAGACTGCCAATACATAGAGTAAAGAATTGACTGGTAATGCGGTCTACAATGCAGAACCTGCAGATCTCTTCCTTGAGGTGGTCTTGATATTTTAAAGACATCCCTCCTGGGAAGCTGGGTGAATTATATTATGTATCCCGCTTTGAAATACTCAAGACCCATTGATCCAAAATTTACAGGAAACATTCCTTCCATAAAAGCGAGAGATGTCATCCAACTGTGATGGACAAGACCAAATGGGGATAGTCACGGAGGATTTCTTTAATTTACTCTACTATCCTTACCTCTAACCTAAGGGCCAGTTCCTTATTTCACTTTTCCTGGAATGGCAGTATCTCAACTTCACATAATGTCTGCACTTGACCAAGTCGCTTCTGCTGACTCATGTGCCACACGATAACTTCACAGTTCGCTATGGCACACTAAAACTATGTGACCTCAATAAACGTTCCCAGAAAGTTGATGGCGCATATCACGTTCTCGCAATGACTTTTTAACTTATAACACTTATCTAAATGCTTTCACAATGACAAAGAAATCTATTTGTGTTAGGGAGCTTAGACTGTAGTTCCAATGGGAAAGGGAGTAACGGGAAATATTCTCTGTAAAGTTCTACATAATCTGATAGCGCTACGTAAAAACCTGTTAATAAATAATACTTCTTGTTGCTACACTAATATTGTCAGCAATGGCTGACAATAGCCCTTATTCCAGCTCCCCATATCCTGCTCCCAAACCATTGTGCCTGCTCTGTCAATTCCATATTCCTCATGATTCCAGATACAGATTCCTGCGATCTACTGTTACCATTTGCTACTGTACTCAGAAACTCTTGGTATTTCCGGTATCTCCTATTGCAGCTGCTCCAACTACCCCTGGCATCTCCTGTTCACTGTCTTTTGCTAACAATTGTTCCTGCAACCCAGGTGTATCTGTTGTTACCTGTGTTCTGTCTCCCTTATCTCCATGGGCCGGATCCAGACCTACGTTCCCTTTAAGTTTCAATGCGTAACATATTTACGCTTTCATAATTACTATGCACTCCCCTCAGTCACACGTACTTTTGCCGTTTAACGCTTTCCAAACCCTACCTTAACTTTTACAAGCGAAACCGCTGTCGGCCATAATGAATGCCTCAGCACGCCCATACTGTATGATTTAAATACCTCCCCTCCGCCTCCAAAGAGTAAGTACAGGTGTCGTATGTCTGGCACGCCCCTTTGTCCATAGTTACGTTGTTGATTGTAGGCTCGTAAGAACGTTCAGAGTTTTGGGTCGTAACATCTGTCGTGCGCATGCACAGAACATGCAAAACAGCGTTTTTACGATTCCGGCTAGTGTAAATACACTAGCGGTTGTAGTTTTGGATCTGGCCCAGTGTTTGCTCCAGCCATTGATACCTGCAGTATTTCTTATTGTCATCTGGTGTCATTGCTTCTAGTACCTCCCAGTATCGGCTCATGCAATCAAGCTACCCGTTCCACCTCCTACTGTATCCCTGTGTCCGGTCTCAGTGGTTATATTAACGCTATTTGTTCAACCCTTCGTGCACTCCAGTATCCATTGTGCACTCCATTACTTTCTGCATATTCCTGCTATCCTCGAGTTCCCCAGTTTGTTCTCAAGCCCCTGTGGACTTTAGTTACCCTCTGCCCCTGTTATTTCTATTCACCTTACTTTAATAGTTCCACTTTTTTTTAGCACTTATTGTGTGCCTGAATTTCTTAATAAATACCTCTGATTGGCATTCTGGTCTCCTCATGGTTCTGATCCTAATAGTGGGTTTGACTAAGGCCCAGGTTTAATTTTTAATGTTTAATATTTAGACATGCCTCTTATTTCCCTTGCCAGTTGTAACGTCGACGGTTCAAAATGTTGACAGATGATATTATGTTAGAATTACACATATATATAT
>WWET01000455.1:471069-481748 GCA_011038615.1 Limnodynastes dumerilii | reverse complement strand
TATTCATGCCCTTGTGTTCTATTACACCTTTTCTTTTGAATAATGGTACCCTCCTCTAGCTGGTCACAACCCTTGATGTATTTGAAAGCTGCTATCATGTCCCCCCTCTCCCTTCTCTGCTCCAAGCTATACATGTTTAGTTCCTCTAGCCTTTCTTGGTATGATTTGTTACAAAGGCCATGGACCATTTTAGTTGCTCTTCTTTGATATAAGAACTTTTACAACAGACATAAACAATCTTAGGCATGCATTGCACAGGTTAGAAAACAAGGATGTGTTCTGTGGCATAATCAGACAAAACACAAATGTAATGATCTCCTCCATCAGGTGATGGCACTACAGAATTTTATTCTTTCGAATGTCTTTTGGAATCCAGAAAAACAAATGATATTGCTCTTGGCGCTGCTGTCAGTTATGCAACAGTGAAATCATGTATTCTAGACATGATTAGCAATACAAAGTCTACACGGTGCCACTGCTTTGTCCGGTGGATAATCTAAAATTGGATTTCATTTCTAGGAATATAAAACTAATGTCTTTCATGAGGTCTTAAAATTAAGTCTCATAACTGCTGGATATAGAATATAAAAAATACAGTATGTTCTGCCAGTGTTTGCTTCTCTTACTAAGAATAACTGAATATGGGGTGTTTTACTGAATTCAAGACTGTGTCACACGATAGACTATGGTGTAAGGGGATGCTAAAATGAGGCTCAAATGCTGCCTATATAACTCCCTAGTTACTTGATTAAATTAAATATGTGACCAAAAAATGCTGCTACCTTTGCATCTTTCTATCTGCTGGATTCTGCGCTTAACATTACTACAGTGGTCTTTAAATGGTCTCAGATCAAGACACCCTTAATGATTTTTTTAAGGCGTCCCTAAGCCAACAGTGATACTGAGCACCCAGCACCGGTTAGCTAAAAATGTGTTTCCATCATAAATAAAATAACAAAATCAATCAATCAATCGACACGGAAAATACTGCTAATGCTCGAATACAATGCTACACATTTTCCCCTTTAATTAACTATTGGTGGACGGTCAGAGCCCATACAGATGACCCAAGCCACCTAAGCATAGCTGACCTCAGATGTGGGAGTATGGATGACATGACTACCTCTCTGCATCGGAATGCCCCTGTTCCTATCTCCTCTTCTACTTGTACCACTCACTGGAAGAATGACAATCTCAGCTGTGTCAATTTTAGCTACCCTACGCTGCCTATACTTACTGTTTTTGGCCACTGTTTTGTTTATCTGTCTGAGAAACGGACAAGAATGCAAAAGAAAAAAAATACATACATATTTTGTGGCTAGTTACAACTATCTAAGAGCTTTCTTCTTCAATACATTTTTGTACTTGTTATTAGTGAGAAAACAGTTAATGGTGTATTAACATTTGCCACTAGATGGCACTGTGTATTAGCATTGAATCATATTTAAATATTTAATGATAACACCATAAGTTTAAACATATGGTGCGATGGGCAAGATAGAACAACTGTATGGGACATTGTCCAATAAAATACTCAATTGTTTTACAAGGTGGGCATATCAGTTTATTTCAAGATATTTACTGGACCGTGTGTATCTGGCAAAACTAATTTCAATTAGGGTTGCGTTAATGCAGTTAAACATCAAAATTCACATATTCTGTCAGCTTTTATAAACTGGCTATTTATTTTTGCATTAATTATAATGAAACTACCACTGCAGCTAAAACTACATTGGACATACACATTATTTTTATTGGCAGTTTATTTATAGCGGATGATTAGATGCTTTTTGGTAATTAAATACAATATGAAACTTACATCAATAAAAATTCAACATTTAAGCAGGGAAACATTTTTAAGCTACCTTATATGTCAATTAAATTATATGTTAAACTATAGAAAAATACTATGGACCGGATACAGAGTTAGTAACGTTATGCCACTTACGCATGCACAAAAGTGGACAGGGCGAGGCATTCTAATTGTACAGTGTGTGGTGGGCATCCCACACTCGTGCTGATCAGCGGTCGCTGATCCACACACTTTACTTAAGGCAGGCTTATGGCGGCGTGAGCTGCCATAAAGCCTGCATGAGAGAGGAGAGTGACAGGGGGCGTGCACTCCCCTCTCTCTGTCTGACGGACAGACTCCTGAACGTACAGAAAGTGTGCAAGAGTCTGGATCCGGTTATGAAATACTCTTCCCGTAAACATTATGTATACAGAACATATGTATTTATGGTAATAGCATACACAGAGTGCTTCTGATAAGCAATTAGAGGTTAAAATTAGGCAAAGAAAGGAACTGTCAGGTGAGTGGGTGGGACTGCAGAGTGGGTGAGTTATGTCATGACTAGTTTTCTATTTATACACAGTCTTGGCTGTCTTTACCAAACATCTATCATTGTCTGTTTCTGAGTACATTTGGGCTCTAAACTGGTATATTGTAAAATAACAAAAATGGATTTTATAGCAAAGTATGTCCCCCGGTCACATGTACTGGACATTATTGTGAAGTTACATAGAGCAGCATGATTAAGAGGCCAGGTAGTAATCCAAATTCATGTGTCCTCAAGATGACACAAAATGCATCAAGTAAACCACAAGCAAAATCATGTTGTCTGCTAATGCATAAGGCTTTGTTTCAGGCGTGCAGAATGAATGCAATAGAAATGATTCTCTTCAGTTGGCACAATTACATCTCACATTGATCTTCTCATAAACTCAGCCTGTCAAACAGAAAGAGGCGATATCAGCCTGTGTTTACTATCAAGTCAATATCCTGTCTAATCCGGGGACGTTTATTGTTCAGTTTTATCATGGCTCCCTTTCACAGGCTCTCTATCTCATCCCACAGCATGGCTAAAATGGGCAAAGAATAGAAAGGCAACAAGATGCAGAATAAGGTCATCAAATCCTTGGCATAAACACACTGACATGTTAATCACACACGGGACGAGAGTCATTCGTAATATTATGAGCTAAGGAGCAATTCACTAATATTCACTAATAAAACAATACATGCTACTAAATTATTATTTATACAATTATATTATACAACCTCATCACATTCATGGACTCTTTCACAGGATTAGCATATAGTGAAAATCAGTAAGAACTGTCGGCCACTGCATTCCTTCAAAATGTTTTAAAGGAAGAAAAGAAACCTAAAGCTGCTAAAGGAAATAAATTAATATTAGATATGTATTTGCATTAAAAAAAAGAAATTAGTATGCAGATACATGCTGTACATAATTAACTATTTATTTTATATCACTATCAAAGTTTGGCTGGTGGTGTGCTTCTCTTCCCGTTCCAATCCTTTTTTCTATAATAAAATTGTAATGATAAAAAAACAACAGCATACTTATGGGCAGTGCTTTTTGTAAAAAAAAAAAGGGCTGGATGTACAGCTTTTTCTGTACTAATATAAAATTTAAAAAAATAATAGCCATAGCAATTATTGCAGACAAGCAGTAAGAACAGAGGACCAGATCCGGACTTACGAAACTGAACGTTTTCCCAATTCCTAGGAAAATGGACCTAACAAATCAACAGTACTGTGAGTAAAAACAAATCATATGTGCTTTATGGATGCGCATGCAAGTTTATATCATAGCTGCCGACTTCACATTTCTTCCCTCAGGGAGATTTTGGAGGGAAAAATAAATGCAGATATCAGGGCGGTGCTTAATGACATTCATTTTAATGCAAATCATGTCATGAAGCCAAATGTTATGGATGGGGTGGAGCTTGATGTTACTCATCTTTAGTAACAATAGGCAGGGAGGCGGGACTTGAGGCAGTGATTTGTATTAAATCATTGCAGGAGATTTAATGGCTCCAGAATATCAGGAGCTATGCCCGAATTTGAGGACATTCAGAGAGTCAGCTATCCTTATTCATATATAAGGTTAATTTCTATGGCAACTTTTCTGACTGATGTCACTATACTGGTCCATTGCAGCAGACGGGCCCAGATCCTGGGCTCCGGCCGACAGGGGAATTACGTACATGGGAATTACGTACATGCATGCGCACAACCTGCTTATGACGTTGTAAGGGCCGGCGTACTCTTACGAAAAGGAGGCTTTCCCCCATTACAAGGAACAAAAGAAGAGCAGCCATTTTTCTTGCTACTGTTTAGTTTCATTTGGGAGTTTGACCCCTCCCCAAACATGGCCGCTGCATACTGTTCAAATGCAGGTAGTGTCTTAACAGAGACCTCCTGCGTACACATATAGCAAATGGATAGGGACTCACCTACAGGAGGTGCCTTGACGCTGGGCAGGTGAGCTTAACCCAATATAGCTATATTGTGAACTAAACCTCCCTTTTATTTATGTGCTGACACATAGTGTTATTAAATGTATGTTTGGTGCGCTGGACCTTTTTTGTTTAGTTACATAGTGGTCACTTTGGTCCTTGGCTGCACCTCAATATTTATATACACACTTGCACACATTTAATTTGTTGAACCAGAAGCGCAGCCATTTTTCTTGCTACTGTTTAGTTTCCCCCATTACGACAAGAAAGATGTGTAGGTTTGAACGCAATAGGGTTAAACTGTAAGTTCTTGTCTCTTCACTGTTCTTTAGATGTCTGTATTATATCAGCTTCAATAAAAACTTCTCAATAAATGTCTCAGTTTTACAATAAAGCGCTATATGCAAACTTCTTGAGTACTCAAATTCTTTTCCAACAAAGTCTCTTCAAAAAAATTTTCAAATCCCTCCAATAGAACACAGAGTGTGGTATTTAACCCTTTTTGTTTCCACGTGATCATCTCATAAAAAAACAGAAATATACAATATAGTGTGATACCGTCAAGGCTTCTATGAAATAATTAATTCAGGGTTCCACTCACATGTATCTCCTCTTGTATGATTGCTCAACAAATATGTGGACGTTCCGATGGTGTCCTCTTCCAGGGTCCAGAGATACTCTCCTCTGTCCTCAACGTATCTCTCCCGGGATATTGATAACAACAGAGAATCACACTGTGTGGTACCGTTTGTAAGAGAAAGTACCTCTGTTGCTAATGGTGATTGCACTCACCTTGTGCACCTCTTGGTGTATTCACGTGTATATGTAGTAAGTCGTCACCTTGTTGTTCACTCCCAATATCTCTCTGCCCGGATCCGCATAACAAAAAGACACTGGATATGCAACAGCCCTATTATCAGAGGAGGTTCGCACTTACCTTACCCACCTCTTGGCGGGATAGCAAAAAACAATCACTCTCGGAGACCAATCTTACACGGTTTCTCCTTTATTTCTACCACACTGTCAGTTGCACCTATGCGTTTCCACCTATGTACTCTGTCTTTTTCAAGGATCCGGACGGAGAGATTTTGGGAGTGAACAACAAGGTGACGACTTACTACATATATACGTGAATACACCAAGAGGTGCACAAGGTGAGTGCAATCACCATAAGCAACAGAGGTAATTTCTGTTACAAACGGTACCACACAGTGTGATTTTCTGTCGTTATCGATATCCCAGGAGAGATACGTTGAGGACAGAGGAGAGTATCTTGGGACCCTGGAAGAGGACACCATCGGACCGTCCATATATTTGATGAGCAATCATACAAGAGGAGATACATGTGAGTGGAACCCTGAATTATTTCATAGAAGCCTTGATGGTATCACACTATATTGTATATTTCTGTTTTTTAGGAGATCATCACGTGGAAACAAAAAGGGTTAAATACCACACTCTGTTCTATTGGAGGGATTTGAAAAATTTTTGAAGAGACTTTGTTGGAAAAGAATTTGAGTATTCAAGAAGTTTGCATATAGCGCTTTATTGAAAAACTGAGACATTTATTGAGAAGTTTTTATTGAAGCTGATATAATACAGACATCTAAAGAACAGTGAAGAGACAAGAACTTACAGTTTTAACCCTTTTGCGCTCAAACCTACACATCTTTCTTGTCATTTGGTGGTTTTCCCTAATTGAGGGGTTAACTTTTTGTAGGGTGGGTGAGTGATCCCCCGGTGTTTGTAGTAGTGGCATTAGGGGTACGCAGTGGGTATTGTGATTTGTTCATTGTACACTTCCCCCCCATTACGCATGTCGTATCTCCGCTGTAAAGGCGGAGATAGACATGCTATTTAGGGGACGCGGTGGGAGAAGCCCCATTACGATCAGCTATGCGACCACTTACCTGATCATAAAAGTTAGGGTAGGACACGTAAATGTCCAGATTTAATACCAACAGCGAGGGGTGCAAGGGGCGTGCACTCCCCGCTACAATGCCGGCCGTACTGACCTCGGGTGTAGAGTATTAGAGTATCAGAAGTATTAAATTTATAGTGAAATAATTACTGGGATTTCCAAATTCTTTAATGTATTCTTTTTAATTACTGTATTGTGAGCCTACCAAGACTCACCCGAAGAGAAATATTCAGTCCGAAAACAAAATGTTACAATTTTGCATCAGAGAGGATTTTTCAGGTTTTTAGTATACTAAGAGAAAATTAGTAATATATTACATGCAAATTACATAACCAGTGATGTCATTTAATGCATAAAGGACAAGCTAGAACTCAAATATAAGGAAAATGGATTTATACAGAGGACATACACTTTTGTCCTCTGTATACATCCATCTTGGGTTTAATGTTTGTATTCTTTCCCAACCATATTAAATATATGCTAAAGACAAAAGTAAGCCTCTTATTTCATCTTTATGGAGACATTCCTGACATGTAACCTATTTTAAATAATATTCAAATTGAATGATGCACAACAATTCTGTGCCTGTCACATATCACATGAGGTGTAACGTAAAAAGCCTAATCAAATCTAAGTATTAGGGAATGTTCTTTTGTAATAGGTTCCGCAATCTCAGTTTGTAGACTTTGATCCCATTATTATCAGAGACCCAACTGGCAGAACACAGACTCTGTCAGACACAAGGGTATTATTAGCACATTAAGAATATTCAGAAGCCAGTCAGCCAAAGCCTCGCTAATCTGTGATTTTTAATTTTACCTGCTGCTTAATGAACCACCTTTAGTGCATGTTGTTCAGAGCCCACAAAGCAAAAAGAAAAGGATGGAAATATAGAAAAATCCTTGAGAAAAATATAAATTACACTTTAACAATAAGACTGTAATCCGACATGACAAGTGTGTGTGTGTGTGTGTGTGTGTGTGTGTGTGTGTATATATATATACACACACATATATACATACATACATATATACATACATACATACATACACAAATACAAGTTATACATTGCTCAAAAAAATATAAAGGGAACGCTTAAACAACACTATGTAACTACAAGTCGTCAATCACACTTCTGTGTAATCAAACTGTCCACTTAGGAAGCAACACTAATTGACAATCAATTTCACATGCTGTTGTGCAAATGGAATAGAGAACAGTTGGAAATTATAGGCAATTAGCAAGACACCCCCAATAAAGGAATGGTTCTGCAGGTGTTGACCACAGACCACTTCTCAGTTCCTATGCTTTCTGGCTGATGTTTTGGTCACTTTTGAATGCTGGCGGTGCTTTCACTCTAGTGGTAGCATGAGACGGAGTCTACAACCCACACAAGTGGCTCAGGTAGTGCAGCTCATCCAGGATGGCTCATCAATGCGAGCTGTGACAAGGTTTGCTGTGTCTGTCAGCGTAGTGTCCAGAGCATGGAGGCGCTACCAGGAGACAGGCCAGTACATCAGGAGGCGTGGAGGAGGCTGTAGGAGGGCAACAACCCAGCAGCAGGACCGCTACCTCCGCCTTAAGGTTCAGAGGCAGCATGGCCTGACCAGGAAGGGGTAAATTTTTTTCACTGATCTTGCCATTTAAATAGCTTTGGCTCTGCCTGTGCTTGTTGTATTTTTTTTTGTATCTGCATGCACCCTGATGAAAACCGCCATGAGATCCTGAGCCATACTCGAAAGGTTTCTTTCGAGTATGGCTCCCTGTTACGTTCTCTACTAGCCAGTGCTTGGATGAGGCATAGCAATCAATCCATGGAGCACCAAACGCGGTGCACTGATAGGTAAGAAAAAAACAAGCCGAACTGTTTCCATAATTATAACCCTAACCCTCCCTTCCCCACAGTCTGACCCTAACCCTCCCTTCTCCATAGCCTAACTTTAAGACCTCACTTCCCGCAGCCTGACCCTAACCCTCCCTTCCCCACAGACTGACCCTAACCATCCCTTCTCTATAGCCTAACTTTAAGACCCCCCTTCCCGCAGCCTGACCCTAACCCTCCCTTCCTAAGAGCCTAACCCTAAACCACCCACCAACACTGAAAGTCCCCGGAGAGGTTATTCACCTCTCCAAAGCTGTCAGCAGCGGGACCCATTCATAAAAAAAAAATTCTAAAAGGCTGGCATTCGAAATAGAGACACAGGGCACATAATAAAAATAGCAAAGTGTGCCCTGATAAAAATTGTGTCTTCCAATTGAAACGTTGGACATCGCATTAAATGGCGTTTTTCTGGATTTAATTAAAATGTGATTATTTGCATCATAATCAAGTCTCCAAGAGTGCCTTCCTTTGGCTTGGATATGTTTATTTGACAGACAGTGCACCAGGAGCCAATACTTGCATTATAGGTTGGAGTCCCGATATCAAGGTGGAATATATAAAGCCTTGGCGGCCAGAATTGTAGTTATTCCAAAGGAAGGGAAGGATCCCTCCAATTGTGCCCATTATCGCCCAATTTCCCTCTTAAATGTGGACATCAAACTATATGCAAACATTTTGGCTAATCGGCTGAATGGGGTTCTTCCCTCACTGATACATGCAGACCAGGTCGGCTTTATTCCTGGCCGGCAAGCCCGGGACAATACTTGCCGTACCATAAGCGTCCTACACTCGGTCAATGAGCGTCGCTCCCCGACACTGCTATTGTCCCTAGACGCGGAGAAGAAGTTCAACTGCATTGGTTGGCCTTTCATGCTTGCCACTCTCCGATACCTTGGCTTTGAGGGAGATTTTCTTACGGGGATCCAGGTCTTGTATTCTTTGCCTACCGCGCGGATCTCGGTTAATGGGGTCCTCTCCGAACCCATGATCATCACCAACGGAACCAGACAGGGATGCCCCCTGTCCCCTCTGATCTGCGCACTAGTAATCGAGCCGCTGGCAGCGAGGATCCGAGTGTCCGCAGAGGTGGTTGGGGTGCGGGTGGGGGGTGGCGAGTATAGAATCTCGCTATTCGCTGACGACGTCCTCCTGACTCTGTCCTCCCCACACACCTCCCTACCTGCACTGCACTCTATTCTAACCACGCACGGGTCTCTGTCAGGCTACAAGGTGAACGTTACGAAGACAGAAGCACTTCCGGTCCACATTCCACTCCCTATTGTTACCCACTTAGAAAACAAATTCTCCTTTAGTTGGCAAAGGGACAAAATCAAATACTTAGGCGTCTACATAACACGTTCATACCAAACTCTATATGATAGAAATTTCCCTCCCCTCCTGCGCAATATCAAAAATGATCTGTCCAGGTGGCAACCCCTATACATCTCTTGGCTTGGGCGTATTATTGTCATCAAGATGAATGTCATGCCTCGTTTGTTATACCTCTTTCAGACGCTACTGATCTCGGTCTCCCGTAACATCCTTCCGGTCTCCCGTAACATCCTTCTCCAAATACACAAATGGTTTGTTCAGTTTGTGTGGAAACACAGTCCCCCAAGAACTAGTTTCGCCAATTTGAAGAAATCTAACGATAACGGGGGCCGTGGTTTCCAAGACGTACGACTCTATTACCTAGCATCTTACCTAGGCCAGGCCATAGCCTGGTTTGCTATAGATCCCCGACCTAGATGGCATCTGCGTGCGAGTCCTCTTCCTTAGCCTCCGCTCTACATCTCCCACCTTCTAAGAGGTCCCGCATGACCTCCTCTCCCCTGTCGTGCGGTTTACATGCTCTATCTGGGACTACTGCAGGACCTTCTTTGACATTACCTCCCTCCCCTCCCCCATTTGGGACAATCCTGACTTCCCCCCAGGACATACTTCTACATCCTTGACTAATTGGCGGACAGCAAACATCCGGGTTGTGAGGGACTTACTGGACGGTGATAGATGTGCAACTCTGGAGAAACTGCAGCATAGCTATGGGCTCCGGGTGACGGGTCTTTTTGAATATTTGCAAGTGCGTCACTTTGTGAACTCTCTACCGCGTGCCCAAATCATCAGGCCATTATCTTTAGTGGAGTCTTTATGTCTCCGCGGTCCATTAGTGTGGAAAATGATTTAGTCTCTATATACCTACTTGATCTCACATAAAGAAGCCCCCACGCCAAGGCACGAAATTGCCTGGAAGAGGGGCTTGGGGGCCCCCCCGGAGAAGGACACATGGTCAACCATACGTGAGAGACTAGCAAAGGTCTCTTTATCTACTCTTGTTCAAGAAAATATGTTTAAAATCTACAACAGGTGGTATCTAGTCCCTGCCAGATTACACCGTATATACAGCACGGTCTCCCTGCTATGCTGGAGGGGCTGCGGGGAGGTGGGGTCCTTTCTACATATTTGGTGGGATTGCCCCATAATTTCTGGTTTCTGGTCCATGGTGGCCATCTCTCAGGTTCTAAATATGCCAATTTCCAAATGCCCCTGGTCCTTTCTCTTAGGTGCCCCTATTGATGATTTAGACAAAGGTGGAATATATATATATATATA
>WWET01000455.1:442674-460879 GCA_011038615.1 Limnodynastes dumerilii | reverse complement strand
CGATTTCTGTAGTTCATGTTGTTTATTTCATATGTCTTTAATAGTAAACCATATATATTTCTTGGGTCATTTTCTAGTTATACATGTAATCTGGGTAATGGTTTTTCATGTTGTTTATTTCATCTGTCTTTAATGGTAATCCATATATATCTTGGGTCTTTTGGTAGTTATACATGTAGTTTGGGTAACGGTAGGCAGACGAACATTCATGCGCAGCTGCACATTGATATATGCCCATAGCTTTCTTTACCAGACATGCAGGTACTTTATTCTGTAGTCATTACAAGATTCCATCTTTCATTACGGGTCACGAGAGATAAACAGGAAGAACGATATCTACATCAGCATAGCCACATCCTACAGGGGTGGGGATAAAGTCAGGAAAAATCGGCTGAAAAATTAACGATTATCAAAAAAGCCCACACACTGTCCGATATCGCTAGCGATAAATGATCATTTTTATTGCAAACCCCCCGATCGGATTATCGGACGGCAGCCATTATTTTTTGATTATCGTCCGTTTCTGACAATAATCGGCACCATACACTACAGCGATAATTCGACCAATCCACGATAATTCGAAGATCGGAACGATAATCGCTCTAGTGTATGGGCAGCTTTAGGTGTGAATATGGGCCTTCATTACTATATTACTACTATACTAAGCTGATATGGTGTTATAGAGATGGGGAAACTCCATCTAGGCAGTGTCACACACCACTGAAAGAGTTTCTCTTTCAAGAAGCCAATCAGCTAGCTGAATGGGCCTCCTGCCAATAGTAGGACCATGTAATCAATCCGTGTCTCAGGAGACCTTCCCTTTTCAACCAGCATTATCAGTCCCAGCAGGAGGTGAGTGGGTGCCAATATCAGGACCTTTACCTGGTGGAAAATCGTCCCATTTATCAGCAACCTCCCGCTGGGAACAAGAATTGCTCTTCTGTATGCCCAACTTTAGTCGGGACTCCTCAGGCTGCCTTAAAACATGGACCAGATCCAGACCCCCGCACATCCGTCCGTCCCACAAGAGAGGGGAAGGACGGGGAGTTCACTCCCCTCTCTCATTTTGACAAGTGTGACACTGCCATAAGGCAAACTTAAAACACACTTGTGGATTAGCTGTCTGTTCGACCACTGAGCTGCTAGTATGTGGGTGGTAACACTCACACTGTAAATGAACATGCTTAGTATAAACTAACATAACATATGAAGGGTGCATAAGTGGGCAATCGTTCCTATGTGTGGATCTGGCCCCATGTTAGTAAGGCCCTCACCTCATGCCAGGTGTGACCCCATCAGTTGCCTCACTTTATGCCAGTTGGGATACTACAGACTGCATTAAACACTCAAGATGGACATGATGAATGGGTTTATGTTGGTTATTAATGATACTGACAGTACAAAGCACTAGTACGCTTAAAATCATTACCTAGTCCCCTCCGGTAGCAGTGATGGTATCAGACTCAGCGTAAGGGAAGAACTCTGAATGCAGCACGTCCTGCTTCTATCTATACACAGACCTCCATGTGCAGCAGATACACTTCCGCCCTTCTTGTGGAGGCACAAAACACACCCGCACCAGCCATGACAGCAGCTGTATATTTTATTTCATGACCTAGCACCAGCTCGTGCATTTACATCAAGGTTTACAGAGACTCATCGTGGCAAGAGACGCGGCACAGCTCTGCCCGCTACACACAAGCGGAACGTTCAGCAGCTGCTGCGGGAAGAGAAGAAGAACGGACAGGGGACTCCTCCACCCGGAAGTGGCCTGTGATCCTGTGTGTGCCGGGTGTCTGGTTAGGTATTCAGCTTTATATTGTATTATAATGGTCATCTCTGGGAAATAATACATCTGCTGTTAGTTAGTTAGTCTGTTGTGTAATATAAAAGGATCAGTTCACATAACTGTCAGCCCTAGATCCTTCCGAAGCATTGGTGTTAGTAGTTCTTTGATAGGGCATAAACATTATAAATGAAACTAATTTGTATGTACATTTTCAAGTATTGGAATTCCAGCCTTGACATTTACATACTTAAGAATTTTTTTTTAATGCTGTAGAAAATTAGCATTTTGTGTCATTCTAAATATTACTAGATCTATAGTTATTTATTACAGCGCTACATGCCACATTTTTATTTGATAATTTTATTAAATTTGTTTAGTAGATAAAAGCCCATGTAAGATTACTAAGAAGTTAACTCTGTCAAAATGAAAATAATTACCCAGAATATTTGCAGTTTTAAATATATTCTAAGTTTTGCAGTCATTTTTTCTTCTCATTAATTCCATAATTTTCTTAAAACTGATGTCAGTGGTCAGAAAAGATTAGTAAGTGTCCACCATTTTCTGTCGCTAGAAGAAATATTTTACTTTACATTTTATTAATATAATCACTTGGATATCTTAAAAAAAAAAAATTATTGCCATGCATTTACTTATTACATTTTTTGTTAACTATCAATGAATGTGCTCAGTTTGTTCTTGGAAGAAAAGAAAGAAGAAAAGTCCATATGTATATATGTAAAGTATGATATATGTCATTATAGCAGTCTAGTGTTTATGGATTCATGCCATTGCTGAGGTAACACTGGTTATCAGATTTTAATTGAGGCTCTTTTTATTTTAGGTGACCAAACATGGCGGCTGTGATAAACACTGAGTTGGATCCAGTTTTCCTAAAGGCACTTGGGTACTTGCACTCTAAGAGCAAAGATTCTGCTGATAAGCTGAAGACTTTACTGGATGAGTCTCTATGCAAGGGCCTGGATTCTGGCTATCGGCCTCCACAGAAGGTCTGACCTTCTGTAATAACTATATAATGTGGGTTTGCATGTCAGTTAGGTTGTTCTGATATCACTGACCCTGAGGATCCAGTATCTAGTAATCACGATCACAAAGTATTGGATCCTCAGTTCTTATTTTTCCAAATTTCCATGCAGCTGCCTGGCATTTCTTCAGCTTTGCATTCTTCACGTGCTTGTGGTAAACAATCACAGCACATTCTGGCATATCCGAACTTAAGTATAGTTAGGGTATTACAATGTATAGTATAGGTGTGCTTATCCGCTACATACCGAATTACGAGCGGCTACAATTTTATTTTCACAGAAGTCAAAAAAGTTCCTGAATTGCCATTAAATTCTGTGTGGTCACATTCTTCTATGTCTGTTTGTGCTTTCTCATACTTACCGCCAGTTACACAATCCGCTCTATATAGTCTTCTGACAAACAACACTTCTACCGTGTGGAAGGTTGAATTGCGCTTGCAAGAGGGAAATGTTTAGTGTTAACATTTTAATAGACTGTGTACTTCTAATCTACCAAGTTGGAAAATTTAAGGTAGTATCCAATAGTGGATCCATGTGCATTCTGCGTTAAGAATTCAGAAAAATCGGATCTTAAGGTGCAGACCAGTTGTGGAGATGCCACACCTTCAGATAGACCATTGCTGTGGAGCTACTACCTGTGTGCTTTGTATTCCCTGCTTTATAATAATGTAAAGTCCATTTCTTACCAAACATGTCAACACAAAAATAAAAAATCTCTTTGAAGTGCTTTATTTATTTAAAAGCTCGCATTTGTTAAATTACTTACAATTTAAAATGGTTCCATTGTGAGGCATTACTATAGGATATGAATCTAAATGCTCCAGGCCAATCTTTGCAGAGTAGCAACAGCTAGAGTAACACAGTGGAAACAATTTGTTTAAGGACTAGATTTTCTAAACTGCTCAAAAGGAAACGTGGATATGTTGCCCATAGCATCCAATCAGATTCTAGCTGACATTCTCTAGTATGGAATAGGAAAGTGAGCGCTAGATCTGATTGGTTACTATGGGCAACATCTCCATTTTTTCCTTTTGAGCAGTTTAGTAAATCTAGCCCTAAGTGCACATTTAGGACCGTATTCACAGATCCGCTTTTTCCGTGGGGTTGCGTGCGTATTTTTAGGAGCATATTAACAGCGCATGCGTAGTAACTTTTTCCACACAAATTACGCAGTATTTATGCACGTAAGTACTTTAGGCACGGACTTGTGAATCGCACTTAGGGACATACATATGGAGAGGCGTGGTGGTTTTCCGTATGTTAGAAGTTACGTGAAAGTGGGTGGGGGGGGGCATTTAAATGGACATTTGAAATACGTATGTAAGTAACATATGCGCGTGAGTACACACGTAGAGATAAGGGTGCACTATGAAGACAGAAGTCACCGAAAACCCGTCCGGGAGTGTCATGGGTGTTGCCTTGCTTCGCGTGTACGTAAAAATGCGCACGTAGTAAATACGGATCTGTGAATCCGATCCTTAGTACCTACTGAAATAAGTGACATAATTCAGCTTATTAGTATTTGTACAAAATTGTGGTGAGTATCGATGAAACATTGCCATGAAATAAACTAATTTCTGTTATCTTTTGTGTTGAAAGGACATGGACCAGCTTAAAGTGACACTACCTAAACCCAAGTTAGATGTCAAGGTCAGCATCAGTGCTCCATCAAGCAGCATCCCAAGCAAACCACTACCACCAGAGAAGAAGAAGGAAGTAGAAAAAAGATCATCAGATAAGGTAAGACTAATCATGGTGTTAAAACTGGAGTCCTCTTTTCCTGTACATGTGATTAAACTGCATTAAGGAAACCTCTCACCAGACAGATTCCCCTCTTTCAGTAGGGGCTTTATTGTAATAACAATGGGCCGCATCTAGACCCCACAAACTCTCCGTATGCTGACTCCCCTCTCCTCACTCTTATGTGGACTTTATGGCGGATACACTGCCATAAGGCAGCCTTAACACAGACGTGCGGACGGAGGGAAGGAAATAGCATGGAATCGCCCTGTTCTGCAGATATCATATTATATGGAACTACGTTCTGTACGATAGGTGTTGAGTGCAGAAATTGCATGTAACATCTGGGGAGCGCAATGCCCCCCCCCATACACCCCACTTTGCGTGTGTAAGTAAGTGGGGTGTCATGCTTATCTCTGCATTCGGTCCAATGTCTTTAATTCTTAGTTTAAATTTAAAATAAAATGAATAAATTACTTTTTTGTACAAATTTCTACATTGAAAGCACAATTTTAGTTTATAATCAATATCTTCCTTTTGTGTTTTTGGTGATAGATGAAAGTGGATATTATGGACCCTGTGGAATTGCCAAAAAAACCTCGCTTAGATAAGCCAGAGGCTCGCTCCTCTCCAATCACTGATCAAGGCAACAAGGACCTGCCCATTCCAGATCTCTCCAGTTTTGATGAAACCAGTGCTGATGACTTTGCTATGGAGATGGGATTAGCCTGTGTGGTTTGTCGGTAAGTGGTCATTGCTTTTGTTTCACTATATTAGCCCGTCTTTGTTATTCTGCCAGTGCTAGAATGAGACTTTTTGTTCTCAAATACTACAACTCTTTTATGCTTGGCATAATAAACTAGTTTATAAAACGCCTGCCTGTTCCACGGGTTGCATGTGCCGCTTCGGAAATCGCATTTTCAACATACAGACAGCCAACAGCTAATTGTCGGCTGTCTCTATTTCAAAAATGTGTTTAATTAGAAACATTTAATAATAAATGGGTAAGTATGCAGAATGATCTATTTTTCAGGTATGTATTCATTACGCAGACAGCTGTGCAAATTGACCAGGCAGAGGTAAGTGGACCCTTATTGTTGGGCTATGGGGAGGAGATGGAGTTTAGAAGGGAAGGTTAGGGTCAGGCTGCTGGGAAGGGAGGCTTAGGGTTTGGCTGCAGGGAGAGGATGGATTGGAGAAGGGGAAGGTTAGGGTCAGGCTGCAGTGAAGGGAGGCTTAGGGTTATGCTGTGGGCAGTAGATCGATCATAGAAGGGGAAGATTAGGGTTGGAAGGGGAGGGTTAGGGTGAGGATAACCCATCTCTGGCAGGGAAGAGAAATTCACTTTCAGTCCATCGTCGTAAATACATTGGAGAAAACTACTCTGACGTAAAAGGTCCCTTTGATGCAGCGTGCCAAACCCCTATTCCACACAATCATAGTTCAATAGGCTGCATGTTGTTTTCAACTTATTTAAGTTGAAAACATGCATATATTTTACCAAGCAGTCTTGTAAAGTTGACATTCTCTTTTATTTTCTTGATTCCAGACAGATGACAGTGTTCTCTGGTAACCAGCTGGTGGAATGCCAGGAGTGCCATAATCTCTATCACCAGGATTGCCACAAACCTCAAGTCACTGATAAGGATGTGAATGATCCCCGTTTGGTCTGGTACTGTGCACGCTGTACTAGGCAGATGAAGAGAATGGTATGCTTCACTTCATGCTGGTCTCTGGTATTTAGGCATTTTAATTAAGGTCTTGCCAAAAATTTTTATCATTTAGGAACCAAGCATTTTGTCAAAAAATATTATTCAGACAATCATGTGTAATGTGTTCTATTTAATATGCATTACAAGGTTTGATTATTTTGTTTATAACTTTTAAGCTGGGTAATTTAGCATCTGGTTTCCTGATGCAACATAGTCAAAAATCCATGTCGTCGGTTTTACATGATTTGTTTGTTTCATACAGTAATTATAGTTTTAATTGTTTAGTTGACTTTTTTTTTTTTCAACCAGGCACAAAAAAATCAGAAGCCTTCACAGAAACCAGCTCCATTGGCTGCATCCATAGCAATTCCAGTGGCAAAGGATCCATCCGTTATCAAACCTGAGATGAAACCCAAAACGGAATCTGCAAATACGTTTTTGGCTTTTAAGAGGACAGAAGTTAAGGTAATGTTTTATATTAAATCTGCTACTCCACTATCTGATCCATGAAAGTAAGCAGGTTATTACTGATGACTTACAAATAATGTCATGTACACAAAAGCCTTAATAGGGTTCTATAAATTCACCATTTCCTCAACATTCTGGACCATAATTTATTACACAAGTCAGTTCATCAAACTATTTTTAATAATTGTTTTATTAAAGTATTAGCAAAGAGTCCAAGAACAATACAGCAGACTATATAATGACATCAAAAACAGTGGAATTTGTCAATGACATCACATAATAAAACCTAGGAAGAAAATAAAGAAAATGAAATGGAACATTTTTTCCAGCTCCTAGATAAAATAGCTAGATATGCAGGGATCACATATATGAATGAAGCTTTTTGTTCAGAGTTTAATAATATTTTGTCAACATGGCCAAGATACAACAAAGTTGTATGCTGACTGTAAAGCAGATTGGAGTTCTGTGCAAGTATATAGGACAGGTTTCCATTATATATGTGCACAAGCATAAACCTTTCCTTTCATATATCCCAGCCATTAATAATCCTGTTCCACGTAGACAGAAGCTGTGACCGCATCAATTTGCCATCTGGCAGGCAATATTTTGTTTAGACAAGATAACAATGGAGAAAAGGAGATAATGTGTTCTCAGTACACCATATCTGTATTTTCTTTGTCAATATTATTCTGTGCTGGCTTCTCTAATCATAATTAGATGTGAATGTTGATTGTTAATAAAGATATGCACAGAGCAGTGTGTGTGTATATGTATGTGTGTGTATATATGTATACATACATACATATATATGAATATCTATATCACACACACATAGTGTATGTGTCAGTAGGTTCAGTGACATAATAAAATATATCCAATAACATAGCACTTAGATGAATTGGAAATATGGCCCAAACCATTCATATCTTAACAATGGAATGCTCAAGAGTTCTGTTAAAAAGAAAAAGTAGCCATTGCTCCAGTTTTCTGTTCCCATCCTCAATGTTTTCACTGTTTCTAAAATTTTTGAAGCTGATTTCTGATCATTTTTACGGTCTTTAATATCAGCCTTAACCCAAAAGAATGTATGGCACAGAATGAGCTGCCACCATAGTGAGCCCATTTGTATGTTATTTAACATTATGGTAATGAGTGAGAACTATGGGCTGCATCTGGCCCCGTATGGGTGAGGGGAGGTCACTCCCTTTGCTTGTATGGAACTGCGATTTGAGGACCCTACCTTAAAATTCTGCGCTGGAAATATGCATAGTACAAAGAGTGCTTAGAACGACCTCAGTGTACAGTCTACATACACACACATACATTTCTTCCCTCCCACATAGCAGAAGCGCTTCCCTTCCTGCCGTCGGTAATGGTTTCAGGGTGAAACTCTGGATCAGTGTATCAGTGTGCATCCTGCTATTGATGTTTGTAATAGCTAAACCCTAAAGGATGCTTGTCCCTTCATAATATAAAATGTATTTGTCCTATCTCATACACAAAATGTGATAGCAATGCAGTATCATGAATCATGAATTTTAAGTAATGCAGTCATAGAACAATAACATAAATCTCTTGAAATAAATAAAAAGGCTGTAGCAATACCTGTGATTGTCACTGCCATTAATAATATGTTGAAAGAATTAACTAAATAAATAAATAGGGCAGTATAGGCTGCACTAGTTTGCTGTACCTCTATTGTTTCATTTTGATCAACTTGAATTACAATTTGAAATGAATATGTGAGAAGCCAAACTATGTAATGCAAAGATCAGATACTGATTCAAAAAGTCTTGTGTCCTTATCAGAATTTAGGCTAGTTTTTTTTCATTCACATTCTTAACTGTAGAACAATGTCCCAATTAGTGAATTTTACAGTTAATCTTTCTCTGAAAATTGTATGGTGATACTATCTCATGTAGCAGATAACTGAAAACTAGCCTTTCCCTAATTCTAAAATATTTTTCATCATGAGTTTCCAGTCTCCCCAGTATTCCCTATTCATGTCATTCATTCCAACTCCCAGTATCCCCATCATGTGTCTCCAGTCCCCCTAAAATCACCCATCAAGTCTTTCAAGCTTACAGTGTTCCCCATCATGCCTGTCCAGCCCCCCAGTATCCCCCATCTCCTGACACCCAGTATCCCCCCTCATGTGTCTCCAGCCCTTCCATTATCCCCCATCATGTGCCTCCAGTTTTCCAGTATCCCCCATTATGTGCCTTCAGCACCCCAGTATCCACCATCATGTGTCTCCAGCTTCCCAGTATCTCTCATCATGTCTTTCCAGCCCCCAGTCTTCCCATCATGTCTTTGCAGCCCCCCATTTTTCCCATCATGTGCCTCCAGCCTCACCAGAATTCCCCGTCATGGATCTCCAGCCCTACAGTATCCCCCATCATGTGCCTAAAGCAGTCTACAAAATAAATAGACAAAGGGTGTGCTCCATAGTGCAGTATATTAAGCTATTTTATTTACAAAGTATAAATTCTCAAATACATTCAGTGTGCTATAAAATACTCTTAGTCCGAGAGTAGGAGAACAAAGCATATGACAATGAACAAACGGTTAATAACAGCACTATTTACCCGCTCTCGGCTTCAATCAGTCCACCGCCTTTCTCCGGCTCTAGAATTTCGTGTGTCCAGGGTAAAAAACCCTCTCATCTCATCCCTGAGGGACTTCGTCAGGAGGTGTGATCAAAGATGTCCCATGTGATGTATTTATGGGCTGTTCACTAATTAATTAAGCAAACACTGCTCATTTGCAGTTCTGTGAAAATCGAACCTCTTCGACTAATTCTTACTTCACATAAACACTAGGGGCCGGATTTACTAAGCTGCAGGTTTGGAAAAGTGGAGATGTTGCCCATAGCATCCAATCAGATTTTAGCTGACATTCTCTAGTAGGTAAAAAGAAAGTGAGAGCTAGAATCTGGTTGCTATAGGCAACATCTCAAACCTGCAGCTTAGTAAATCTGGCCCTAAGTACCTTAAACATAGCAACATATACCGTATGTTCATTGCCATATGCTTTGTTCTGCTTTCGGACTGAGAGTATTTTATGGTACGCTGAATGTATTGGAGAGTTTTATACATTGTAAATAAAAGAGCTTGATATACTGCACAATGGAGTGCGCCCCTGGTCTATTTTATTTTATCAGTTATATAGATATTTTGTTTCGATTTTAGGTTTATTTGTGATATTCATAAAAGGTCTTCGGATTACTTCTAAGTTATTCTTGTACATTGAAGTTATTCATATACAGTGCTTCTGGTATTGTGATTGAACACAGACCCTACAAACTATGTTTATATATTATTATTTCAGTCTAATATTATTTTTTATTATGTGTTCACCTGTAGGCCTCTGCTTCAGCCTCTGGCAACTCCTCCAATTCTGGAGCATCTTCCTCTTCGGTGAGTGGTCTTACAGGCTGGGCAGCATTTGGAGCAAAGACTGCTAGTGCTGCACCTGTAACCTCCAAACTGGGTAGCACAGTGCAGACAGGCAGCGGAAAGCTTCCAACACTCTCTGCTGCAAGTCAGAAACCTCTGGGCACAAGTGGCCTGGCACCTGTTAAAGCAGGATCTGCCTCTAAACTAGGATCTGGGAGCAGCAACACAAACTCTGTTTCACTAAAGTCGCTGCCACCTCTAATATTAGGGAAGACAAGTCTCAGTCGGTCTATGAGCAGTGACAACGTCAGCAAAACAGGCTTGCCCAGTCCTAATCTAAGCTCATCTGGGAATAGTATTGGCAGCCAGTTCAGCAATAACAACGGTGGAGGGAACTCTGCAGGAAGCAGTGGGAGCTCCAGTAAGTCACCTGTAGATCCAAGCGCACAGCAGTCTGGAGCCAAAGGTCCTACGTCTCAAGAATCTCAGCTAAATGCTATGAAGCGGCTCCAGATGGTGAAAAAAAAAGCTGCTCAAAAGAAGCTGAAAAAGTGACATTGTGATCAAATGACTTCAACATAAACATACTTTTTATAAATGTAAATGTTACCAAAGTGGTTTAAAGAAATTTGTGCTACATTATGGGCTGCATTAATTCTACAATAAGGTAATAGGGCTGGATCCAGACTTAAGTAAGTGCTTGAAATTAGTTACTCCTGGGCTAAACCATGTTGATTGCAGGGGAGTCATATTTCATCTGTTGCAAATAGTATTAGAGTTGAGAGGTGATGTTTCCCGGCCCAAGTCTAAACAACAGTGTGATAGTAAAGCTGGTCAGTATCTGTGTGCAGTAAGCAATTCAAAGATATATCCCTGCATGCAAAGAATACAATTAACTTCACTCCCACTGAAATTAACATAGTTTAGCCCAGGAGTAACTAATTTCAAGCACTTAAGTCTGGATCCAGCCCATAGAGAGCAATGTCCAAATGTGTCCCCACCTCTCCTAACCAATGAAATCCATGATATTAAGTTTGCTGTTACAGGTATGACTTAAGTTATTAGAAATGAATACTTCTGTCTTCTTTTCACACTCGGAACAAATTCCTATCTGCTTGCGGAAGTCAAGTAATTTCCTACATTGGAACTCATCATATAGTTCTGTATGATAGGTTTTCAGTGAGGAGGGGCATTAACTTAAAATCCGCATGCCCAGAGAGGTGGGGATAGCATGCAGAATAAGGAAAGGGGGCTGCAGAAGGATGATCTGCATTTGGACGGATGAAGATCCATGCAGAGATTTCAAGGCAGGGTTCTGGACACAGAACCTTTCACATGTGGGGCCAGATTTACTAAACTGCGGGTTTGGAAAAGTGGAGATGTCCATAGGAACCAATCAGATTCCAGCTTTCAGTTTCCTATTACATTGTAGAGAATGTTAGCTAGAATTTGGTTGCTATGGGCAACATCTCCACTTTTCCAATCCCGCAGTTTAGTAAATCTGACCTGTGGACTTCCTGACCTCCATGCAAATGGAAAATGCTGGAATGTCAGGATTAGGTCCATAATGTTTAACAAACTTCTACACATATTTTCTAGGATCCATGCATGTTGTTGAGTGGAAACTTGCACTGGTTTGTTGGGTTGTATTACCTGAACCCCATCATACAGCCTTCGTTCTATTTACATACAGAAATATAAACATAATATTGGGGAGGGGGAGAAAGGGCCAAACTGAGGAAATAAAAGGAATGTAGGGGTACTAGAGAATATTAGCTAGCATTTGGTTGCTATGGGCAACATCTCCACTTTTCCAATCCCGCAGCTTAGTAAATCTGACCCGTGGACTTCCTGACCTCCATGCAAATGGAAAATGCTGAAATGTCAGGATTAGGTCCATAATGTTTAACAAACTTCTCCATGTATTTTCTAGGATCCATGCATGTTGTTGTGTGGAAACTTGCACTGGTTTGTTGGGTTGTATTACCTGAACCCCATCATACAGCCTTTGTTCTATTTACATACAGAAATATAAACATAATATTGGGGAGGGGGAGAAAGGGCCAAACTGAGGAACTAAAAGGAATGTAGGGGGTTGTGTTAAACATAAACTATGCGATTAACAGTAGTGCATTATAACAGTAGTGGAGGAATAGTATTAGTGAGTAAAAGGTTAATTGAAACCTTGTGAGCAGCTCTCATTATTTTCCGACAGCTTATTTAGGCTTCTCATGTAATACCTACCCTACAAGTTAATCACTAAGGAATAGTAATGGTAACTGCCCAATCTCTGGCAAACCACAAAGAAAACTCTCCTTCAACGCATTGGCAATTCTGTTAAAGCTCTAATGCCAGCTCATTGAAGATCACCCTTCCCACCCAGAATGAGAGAGTGGTTTACCTGAATAGATCATGATATAACCATGGAAGACGTTATTTCCTCAGTATCAGACACATGCAGACTTTAGACCTCAGAATACCAGTATCTTTATAGCATCATTCAAGGACCTTGCCATATGAGTTTGTCATTCTTTCACACACTCCAGGCATGACTCTTGGCTTAGAGCCTTCACCCCACAGACCTCTTCCTCACCTTCACTCCCTGACATAAATAGTTCAAGTGATTAGTCTTCATTTAATATAGGGCCACCCTTACCACACAGTAATGAACCATTTATACCCTAGCACATAAATTATGATCAGTTATAGTCCCTGAGCTAAACTGTTATTTGTACATGTGATGGTGTTTGTACCCCACAGCATTCTATTGTATTTGTAATATAAAAAAATAATAAATAAAAGCTGCCTATGCCTACACACCATGAAGACTGCCATTTACTGAATGTGCCTATAACCCTGGTCCCTAATAGGAGATAATGTATGCACAGTAACTTCTGTGATGAACAAACTGACCAAAACACAAATCAGATTGAGATTTACCAATCATCAAGCATCGTGTGGGCCGTAGTTGTGTGGAAAAAAGTGGGATGGCCTGCATGCAATCTTGACGTGCTCCTTAGTTGCAGTCAGATCTGAATCAGTCGAGAGTGTGTGCGCAGAGAAACGTCACATCAGCTGGCATATGATCACCACTGGGCAGGCCTAGAATAGTGTCTTGACACTGCTACACGAAGCTACATTTGGAGAAGTATGAGAGGTCCAGTAATCCATGCAAAGCAATATGTAATATAAGTGAAATGACATTACAAAGTAAATTTGTTCTCTATATTACATGTCATCTAAACATTCATTAAAATACACAAATGCAATGATTGAAATATAATAATTTTATTAATATATATTAAGCTTTATGCATAAATCAATTTTTATTATAAATTTCTATTTGTACAATTATAGGAGAACTTTAGGGAACATACGGTATAACATTTATTTCTATCAACTGCTGTCATAAAGGTTCACACCCATCTAGCAGGTTATCCTTTAATAAAGAAAGTATTATTAATATAATGACACTCATGATCATTACTTGTGGAATGTGGACTGCACATCTGCACATTGTACATATATGGCAAAACATTCACAAGGTGCTTCATTCCAGCAGTTACACTGTTATCAATACTCAATGTATATTCATTGGCTTTCTTTTATACATAAAATACGTTCACAATAGCAAAATAAACTCTAATGCTCATACAAGTATTTTAACAGGTCTTTTGAAAGACAATTGTTTAAAGTACAAAACAGTTTCAGCTTCATAATATTACCAGAACAGTTATTTTATAACCAAACAGGCAAAACTCAGCATCGCACAGCAGCATTACAAGTAATTAATGTGTTGCTCAATGAGTTGATTAGCCTTTGCCTCTACAGAAACCATGACAACAGTAATAAATGGGGACCGGTGACTTTTCAGACTGTGCTGTTAATCACGGTCTCCACATCTTGTCTGATCACGAAGGTTCTACAATTATTTATCTTTAGAGAGGCAGTAAAAAAAAACCAGTCTATTACACGGACAAAACTGGCTTAGAAGAATGTAAACAAAAACATGTATATAATAAGTTATTTAGATAAAAAGAGCATGATTTTATTTGTCAATAAAGATAGACTTTCATTTATATTAATAATGTTCACTTATAAAAATGAGTTGGATTATATAAATAGATTTTACTGTTATTTTCTGTTTGTCCTGTAACGTATGAAATGTAATGTGGCAGAAGGCACCCTTACTATGATTACAGCCACTGATTCAATCAGTGACATTGGGCCTGATCCAGAGCTACAATCGCCCGCGAGCGTAGCGAACGTGCGCCCGGGCGTAAAAACCTTCACGCCCATAACACTCCCATTGATTGTACCTGCTTACGGCGGCTGAACCCTACCCTAAGATTTTCCAGCGTACGTGCGAATTTTCGTACCCATACGCTGGTCGTACTGGGCTTAGCACGCCCATACTGTACAATTTAAATGGCTATCCCCGCCTCTGTGTAGTAACTCGCGCGTCCAGACTATCGTCGTACAAAACGCACGCCCCTTGAGCGAAAAATACGCTGAAAATACACTCGCTGTACGCTCATGTCCTTCGGTCGACCGGAAGTTGTCATACTGCACATGCGTAGTGCGTTTTTTTTCACGAATTTTCGCTTACGATGGGCGTACGATCGCTTGCGGCCGTAGCTCTGGATCAGGCCCATTGAAAATAACGGAAACCAGGAGTAAAACAGAACTGGTTACACTATTGTCATTGCTCCAGCTCTTACTGTATTTTAGGAAGTAGGCTCTAAAGCAGGGGTTCTCAGCCCCATCCTCTAACCACTAATGGTCCATGTCTTGTAGGTCTCCCTGCAAAACCTGTGGAGCTTTCATAATGTAACTGTCAGTTATGAGCACACCTCCAGCAAGGAGATTTTTAAAACTTGGACCTTTAGTGGTACTTGAGGAGAGGGTTGAGAACCCCTGATCTAAGGGAACAAATCAAAATACAATTCACAGATTAATTCATTTTACTTATACATAGTTTCCCAATTAATTTTTTTGTATCAGATGAGTCAGATATAGTAACCGCTGTAACTCTGAACCTGATCCTAAGATTCCATTATTAATGATTAGGCATCGGAGCGCCGGGATCATGAGCATCTACACATCCAAGCCATTACTCTGCTAAACACTGCCCATGAACGGACAGACTTCCGATAGCCCTGCCCTACCTGAAGTTTCCTGACTCCTGCGAATGTAAAATAGTGGCGATGCGGATGTCTGGGTCGGTACACTATCTGTTGTCACGGCAATACTGTACATTGTAATACCACGTTACACCCGCTAGTTGCAGTCGCAACACGGCCCCTTATGGAAGTGTTATTATGCCAGATCCAGAGTTCTGACCACTATTCGCTCAGAACTCTGATGAAGAGTCCCCATTGGATGCAGTCTTTTATGCGGACAAGTCTTTTATGCGGCCACTCCCCTTGCTTGCGTGGGCTTATCGTCACAGGCCCTACCTTAAGACTTCCATGCTGTCCTTGGATAAAATGGGAATGGCTTGGAAGTCTATATAGCAAGAGCGCTTAGCACTCTCCAACTGTACAATTTACATACTCCCCCATGTGCACACACTTAATGGAATTAATCTCTGCATCCTGTCCCACCATTTGAAAGGTTTCCAGTACGTGACTCTAATACATACTGAGAATGCAGATCACGTGCAAACCCGGTCGCAAAATGCAGGTGTTCTGCTATCCTAGTGTCAGATAATGCCCCTAGTGATCAGAGAGGCTTCCCTCTGGTCAGGACACTTGCTGATAGATATACAGATACTAGTAAGAATCAGTGATACTCACTGTATATAGCCGATTCCTACTTGTGTCCGTCCCTGGCAGGTGATACTACAGAGTGCCCATGCACAGGGAAAACCCTCCCTGAAGGTCCGCAGCGCCCCAATGTGATGTCACACGTCATGACATCACATAGGGAATGGGACGCCTTAGCCCCAAATTTTCTGGCAGCAACCCAAGATAATGGTAAGAATGCAGTGTGCAGCAATATGGATAACAACACTGGAAATGAAATCAATGTATTCTAGGGCATTGAACTGAATGGATAATGGTGTTTCTCTGCACCCCATGTCAGGGCACACAACCAGCATGATAATAGTTGCAGGATGCACTGATAAAGTAGTGCATTGCACACAGCCCAGCCGATGTATGTGATGAGAATCCTAATTATCCCACAGCAATTATATCTTTATTTTTTGCATTTTTGTTTTTTGGAACAAAATACTGTGCCAGATGCGAAGTTAAATATTGGCAGCAATCCACCGGAGACTGTATAATGTCAGACATATACAAGTAATGACATTATTATGCTGTTCTAGATGTATCAGGGCAATATAGCTAGGATGGTGATCCATTTCACGGGCGCAACAGGTTGCTCACACTTAACCAACGCTGATTTAAATGCATTATATTGCATTAAAGTAACTTTACCTAAATTGTATCATTCAGCTAAACAAAAAAATAATCTACTAAAACTTGCAACCATCCACAGCATTACTTTTTGCAAAACTAAACTTGATTTGTAAAACTATTATTTCTCTTAATTAATCTCATGATTTAAATGTAAATTAAATGTTGCATAAATACTATACTTTAGTAGAATAAGAAATAAAGTACAATTTTTACCTAAAGTCAGCTGTTAAATTCTCAGAATACATGGAGTGGGGCACTTATGTCGGCAACATCAGAGAAATGGAGTTGCATTTCAGATAATATAACCATAAAGAAATAAATAACTTAGTAGCATATGAAATATTTACCAAGAAGGGGAGACAAAAGCATTCAGAGTTAAGCTGGCCATACAAGTGGGAAAGCCAGATTATTGGACCTGTACCTCCACCTCCAACCTGTGTGACTCCATAATTATTGGCAAGTGCAGAACTGATGGAAAGCTCTGCGTTCTGCAAGGAATGCAGTGCTCCCATTACCAATTACTGCTATACTTGTAGATAATTATCGGACACCTCCTGCTGGGAGCCATAGGCATCAGAACGGGAGGAATGGGGTGAGCGGGAATCTCACCCCCCCCCCCAAAATATGAAGGAGGTGCCATCCAGTGGCATCACTGCGGGGTATGCCAGCAGAGGACTGCTCAGAGACAGTTCCAGGCACTGTCTGTGCAATCCTCTATCAGCTTTGTCTCTCCTCTGCAGCTCCCTCCCATCTGATTTACACTGGTGTGACCCCAAGGTTGCTTCATTGTGATTCAGTGAGGTGAGAAGAGAAGCTTCAGTAGGGTTAATTTGAAAATGGGAGGGAATGCCAAGGGGAGGGCTAAATTCTTGCCCCATTCCCTCTCCCCAACAAAAAATGTTGTGACGCCCCTGCTTAGAGCTACTGTCTGTCACCGTATTGTATGGCCAGCTTAAAACGTATTACAGTGACAGCAGTTTTTTGTTACACTTTAGAGGTGTAAGAAAAAGAAAGTGTTGCTACTATACTGTACTGAGAGAAACAACAGTTGTAAATGTGGTCATGGATATATTATCTTGAATAAAACAAATTATGTTTATGAGAGACCCACAAAACATTTATATTATTAAAGATTTTTTGTAACTCGTTTTGTAACGCGTTTGCGTTCTATGTACATCATATTGCTTTGTCAGCACACACTATTTCTTTAGTAATTTATAGGCATCGCAGTCCTATCAAATGAATAAGTGCTTTAAAGTGAAAAGTATATTTTCTCCACACAGCTTATAAGTAGCCTGTCTGTAGACCCGTATGAGATCAACGAATGTTATTTTTGCCATACTTTGCAAAAATTTGAATATCAAATTAGATTGATTCCTTCATATTGTATAATACAGGAGGCATCACTACAACTAAGGAAATGTAAAATTCCACATTCCACATGTTAACATTTCTTAAATGTCCTTAAAAATAGAGGAAAAAATTACGCGTACGTCATCTTCCCCAAATAATTCGCTGGTACGTAGCCTCTCTGGCCAAGTGCTTCTCCAAGCCACCACTCCTTGTTTCCACTCAGGTCACAGAATTTTATTATTTTTACCCTCTGATTCTCCTCCAAAGTAAGTTCCTG
>WWET01000455.1:399980-410141 GCA_011038615.1 Limnodynastes dumerilii | reverse complement strand
CAGCATGCCTTAACTGCAAAAGCATAGCGGATACCTGACAAAGCATGATGGGAATTGTAGTTTCACAACACCTGGAGTGTCACAGGTGGTTAGCCATCACTGAGCTATACCTAAGCAAATGAGCTGGTCTGGTAGTTGTAGTTTCACAACACCTGGAGAGCCACAGGTTGGCCAGCCCTGTTATATAGCACGTAATTGGAAAGTAAGATACTTTTCCTTACAACACCAGGAGTTTCACAGCTTAACCAACACTGGTATAGCCGATAACTGACAAAGCATGCTGGTAGTTGTAGTTTCACAACACCTGGAGAGCCACAGGTTGGCCAGCCCTGTTATATAGCACGTAATTGGAAAGTAAGAGCTTCTACTTTTCCTATTCTGTAGTTTGGAAATTCAGCCCTTAGTCTCACTTTGTATATGAATTACATGTAGTTATGTTTGACGCTGCTGTTTGGTGCAGGTCTATTACTGATTAAGGGTCACTTAAAAATTTTTAACCCATAACTGTGGAATGTTTTTAGTAATTTTGTTGTTTTATAAATGTTATACATTTCATACTGTGTAGTGTTTGAACCCATTTACCCTGTAGCGCTATAATCAAATTTTGCTTGTGATTTTCATTGATGAACTGAAGTCACAGCATCCAGGTAGAGTCAGGCGCTCTCAGGGATAATGAACCTTTTTTATTATCTGTAATCAGCTTGCCTAACACACACTGAGTTTATCAATATACTTTTTTACGATAAATTTTAAATGTTTAAATTATTAAAAAGGTAGATGTACTTAAGTTCAGATTGTAAGGCTCTAGTCAATTAAAGCTGGCCATACAATAGAGCGATTATCGCTCCGATTTTGCAATCATTGTCTTATCGGGATAAATTATCGTTCAAGTGTATGGTAACGATTTTTTCGCCGATCATCCAATAATCGTTCAAAAAACCCCTTTTCACCCCCCTTTTTATTGGATCTTTTTACATGTTTTATTTAAATCGGGCCAAAGTGGAAGATAAATTAAAAATAAAATCGCACAATGTATGGGCATTTCACGATAATCGTGACATCGTCGCCAATAAATATCTGTTGACGTTAGGACTTTTGTAGACGTGGGGTTCTGAGGTTTTTCACATTTTATGACGATTTTTGGTGGAAAATCGTGTAGCGTATGGTGCAGATTCCGTTTCGGAGTCTAGAGGACTGTTGACGAAAAATCGTCAAGATTATCGGGAATTTTATGCGATTTTCGATAATCGCTCTAGTGTATGGCCAGCTTTAGAAAGGAAATTTTTTTGTTTAATTTAGGCTTCTGCGGTTATTCTGAGAAGACTTTTTAGCATCTGATCTAGAAGTGGAAGCAGATAGTTTAACTGTCATCTGACCCCACAATCTGTAAACTGACATTACATTATTGTGTTCCTCTCAAACATATTGGTGATAATGTATGTTACTGTGAGTCAGATACATGTTATGCTTTTTTTTCCTGTTGGGTAAGACACCTATACAGGTGATACATACAAGCTGTTACAAAAGTGAAATTACCTGTTCTCCTCCAGTTAGTATCTTCAGATGGCTGGTCACTCTCTTGGACTTCTTTGTAATAGAGTGAATACTGAGCTTGGAAAGTTTGTCTTTCAACGATTCCTCTTCATCTACCCTCCTGTACTTCAGCACTGAAAAAATATCAGATATCAAAAGGCATCAAATATTACAAGACTGATGTTAAAGGGCAAACTCTCTCTGTAATGTTATATTGACATCCCTGCCAAACACAAAGCACAATATTCATAGAAGATGAATAAAATGGATGGAGCTGCGGACTTTGGGAATGAAAGTACAAAGCACAGGTAGTGTGCAGGAGTGTGTTGTGTTGTATGTATCTGTGTGATTGTGAAACTGGAATATATATCATATCTTCAACAATAAGAATAAGTCTGACAATAATAACAGCTTTATTAAATAGAGGCATTGGGCCAGATTCACAGTTAATACCGCAAGGGGACTTACACAAGCTGCGTGAATAAGTCTCCTTGCATGTAACGTCGTCTGTGCATGCATGCACCAGATGTTACGCAAAGATCCCCAAGCGGACGGAACGTTGTTCCATCCACATGGAGATCTGTGCAACTGTACACATGGCGGGATTTACCATGCGGATTAGGCAAATGGGGCAGCCATAAGTGGTTCCGTGCAGTAAAGTTAAGGTTGGTTTATGGACAAGGGAGTTCACTCCCCTCTTCCATGCGTAGTTCCAGACCCCCACATGTATAGAAAACGTGCAGTATCCAGTCCATTACCTCTAATTTAGAAAAGTACATGAGCTGACAATGTGAAATAGATAAACATGCCATGGTTGAATGCTTACAGGAGTCATTTTGTATGAACTGTATATTAGGTCAAGATTTCAGTGAACACTTGAGAAAATAAGGGTAAAAATAGAAAATGTGCTGTGTCTGAATGTTTTGTCCTATCTTTGGTCAATTAAAAACCTTTAAACACAATACAAGAATGTATTAAAATATATAGTAATATAGGACCAGATGCAGACTTGCCATATTACATTTGCACGAGTCAGAAAGCTTAAGGTACATTATAACAATCAGAAATGAGTTGTTGCCACGAATGTCTGGATTTGTCGGTCCTCCTGCATCCGATAATCACAGAGCCACAGGCATACAAATCAGTAGTCTTGATCTGGTCCATATATATGAGACGGAAAAAACATTATTCATGCCAATTTAAAAAATTACCATACCTAAATCCTTCCTCCTCTTCAGCTCATTAATGTTGCCATTAATGTCTTTGACAGCTGTAAATGCATCCTGTAGTGTCCTGTAGTCTGGGTGACATGAAGGCGTGGAGTTCAGCAGTTCACATAGCAACAGGGGATATTTCATCACTCGCTGGATGGGTTTAATAATCAAGGATCCCATGTCTAGCAGATTTGGCTTACTCCTAGAAATGAGAATATGAACAGGTTTTCTATTGCACACAAGCATCCTTTCATTAGAAAGCTAGTCATTAAACAGCAATCATGCCTGACTATTCTTAAAGAATGTGTCTCACTGGAATAGAATTAGCTGTGCATCATTGTACATATGACAGGTAGATATCATTAATTTCCATGTAAGATCACATGTAATATATTAAGGACTGCATGTAGTTTCCAATATATGCTGACTTAAATCATCACAGACATGACAGAGACTAATTGGACTGGTCATCTGACTTTGGGCACAATGTATGAATGAATGCCCACCACTTGGTGTCCCCAGATACTGCCTGTTCTCCAGGTTTCTGCTATTACAAAGATGTTCTTTGTAGTGGATTAAATCTTTTGAAGGCCAAGCAAACAATAATATTTCCTAAACAGTTTGTTTTCATATAAGACAAACATGAAGGTCATTAAAGCCTTGATTGACATGAACATAATACATCTAAAACTAAATGAAGCCACTAAAAGAGTTATGAAAAATGAGCAAGTATTCATATTACAGACAGGCACAGAAATTACCAATCTGTAACAGGAAATGGCACTTCTATCCTATACACAGATATTGGTATAGTTCTAGTAAACACTATGATACATAGTGTCAGCATGGGCCGTATTCAGAGAACCGTTTTTGCGTGGAGTTGCGTGCGTATTTTTTAGGATCAGATCAACTGCGCATGCGTAGTAACTGTATTTACGTATGATACGTTGAATATACGCTTGTACGTGCCTTACGCACGGGCATGTGAATTGCACTTGGGTACATACGTGCGGACGAAGCACATATACGCCCGTATATACACACGTAAGGAACAGAGTGGGCTATGGACTCATAAGTCCCTAACAGCACGTCCGGGAGAGGGGAGTTGCCGGGGTTGTTGGTGGGTGTTTCCTTGCTCCGGTCGTGCGTATAATTGCGTACATGAAAAAAACGGATCTCTGAATACAGTCCTATGTTATTAAATAAAATAAACTGGTTTTAAAAAACACTTATTCTGTCTATATAAAGAGAAAATGAGCATTTTCCTAATTAACTCCTTACATGCTGCTGTTCCTAATACAGCTGGCATGAAACGTGCCTCAGTGTGAATGGCTAGCACTTAAATTGACAGCGATGGGTTAAATTCTATACATTGCATTAAGATATTAAATACACTTTCAATAAACTGAAATTTCTCTTTCTTATTTTATTCCTGCAGATATTTGATTATATTTTAAATGTATTTAATGCTGCACTGTTCAACCCCTCTTGAATAATTGATTATAAATTGTAAAATATTACTTACTGTTCTTCATAGATTTTTCTGTGAAGTGAAAAGAGATGGAAGATAGTTAGACAACAGCTTTTCTCCCAATTAATTTGTAATTCATTTTCGTACACTAAACTAACTTCGGGATTGTGACATTATAATAACCCCTTAAATTAAAATAAATGACATTTTGTGAATATGCTTTATAATGCATACATTTAGGTAACACTATTTTTGCTGTTCAGGAGGAGAACTAGACACTGTCAGGCCCCATAATTACTTTTAGCTGCTGGGCTTCCCACTCCCGATGCATTGGTCTCAAAAGACAGCAGAGAGGAGACTGTAATGCCCCTTTCACACCAAAATCATGGGATAAGGAACACGGGTTTAACCAGTGTTAAAGCCGTTCACATAGCACCTTTGTCCCGAGTAAATCCCTGGTCACTGCCTTTCACACTGGACCTGTGACTGCAGAGGCAGAGAGTAATTCCCATCCCCAACTTTGCATACAATGAATAGAATCCGGGTTGAATAACCCAGGAACACCCTTTCACACGGCAGTGTGTCTTGGACCCAGGGCTCACAGCCCGGGTTGACTCACACACAAAAAAAATTGTGAAAGGGGTTTTAGTGAATGGTAATTAAAGCAGCATGAGAAGTGGTGGAAAGGCATAACACCATATACCACCTTGAATACTGATACAGGCAGCAAACATGATATCAAGTGCTTTAAGCTTAAGTCCTCTTGTTTAAGTGGTCAAGCAAGAATAACAGAAAATGTTCATTACCATCTATAGGCTTCTGGGACCAGCATTGGTTCACAGCAGAGCATGAAGTGGGGCAGTATATAGAGGTATGCCATACAGCACTTTTCCCATTGATGTATTTGAAAAACTATAAATCTCTGTTCACTTCTATTATTTCTATATTTCCATACCCCTAACTTCTAAATGCCCATACCGCCATTCTAAATTTCCACTGTAATCCAGGGTTGCCGACTCTCCTGGAATATCCGGGAGACTTCCGGAATTCGGGTAGTTCTCCCAATATCCCAGGAGAGCCGGCAAAGCTCCCGCAAGCCCCGACCTGCTCAATTACAATGGTAAAATCCCTAGAGTTACTAGGGATGGGTGGGGCTTGATGATGTCATCATCACTAGAGATTTCATGAATGATTGGCAGGGTTTAATTATGTAATTTGCATAAATCGTGTCATTAAGCTCCGCCCCCTTGCAGCAAGCTATGGCTTCCCTCTGAGTTCTTCCGGAGGGAAGCTTTACAAAGTCGGCAACCCTGCTGTAATCACTGATTCACAGCATAAGAAAGTATCATTAGAAGCAAATATTCCTTGAATCATTGAATTTAACAGAAGCATACCCATTACAGCCTGATTTCTCATACATAACAGAGGTCATGAGTTTGGAATTTACATCCCAGTCTCCGAGGTGCACTAAAGAGATGCCTGACAGACTGAGTTATCGACTCACATGGCCACACAAACATACAGCATGTATAGGATCTGTAGAGCTCTGGGATTCTGTGTTCACTGTATGTATATTATGATATTATGTGTGCAGATCAGGTCACATGCACCCCTGATACAACATGACAATAGAGTTGATTCAGTATGAATGCGTTTATTAAGAATATTAGTAAAATAATAAATTGCAACAGGCATATGGGTTGCAAGACCCCTGGAGTAAGTACGAATGATGATGGGCTGGATCCAGACTTAAGTAAGTGCTTGGAATTAGTTACTCTTGGGCTAAATCATGTTGATTGCAGGGGGAGTCAAATTAATTGTATTCCTTGCATGCAGGGATATATCTTTGAATTGCTTACTGCACACAGATACTGACCGGCTTTACTATCACACTGTTATTTAGACTTGGGATAGGAAACATCACCTCTCAACTCTAATACTGTTTGCAACAGATTAAATATGACTCCCCTGCAACCAACATGGTTTAGCCCAGGAGTAACTAATTTCAAGCACTCACTTAAGTCTGGATCCAGCCCGATGATATTAGTGACCAACAAACACACACACACACAAACATATATACACCAGGGCCGCCCTCAGAATTTCTGGGGCCCGGGACACACCAACCAGGCCCTGCCCCCTATGTGACATCATCAGTGATGTCCTATGGGCGGGGCAAGGCAGACCTGCGTTACCATCTGAAATTCTTACCTGCACATTGGCCCTGTAATGATAGCGGGCCCCCATCAGCTGCAGACCCAGGACAATAGTCCCTGATTTACACACACACATATACGCACACACACACACAATGGAACCTAGGAAGGTTTTCTCAAAAATATAGCAACCACTGAGCACCCGATTCAATTAGCCTTGCACCCGTTTAATTTGCGGTGCAAAGCTAATTCTGAGAATTTTTATGAGTGCCCCATAGAGGTGCACATAAAAATCAGCAAATTTTTGGAACAGAAAAAGCACACCGCAAGCTTTTTCCCCTCATCGCGGCTAATTGAAGTCAGTATACTGGTTCCACTTATATGATGTATACCACGTTTTATATGATGTATACCAAGTTTTTATTCTTTCTTTACCAAATTTATTTCAAATCATAAAATAAACTATATATTAGTTTATAGCCTTAATCTTCCTTAGAACAAGAACTTCTTGATAACATTAAGTTGCCAGATATTTCTCAAAGAGAAATGATGTCCCTTGGCCTGTAATCACCACTATCTATTACTCATTTAAACATCAAAACTGAGTTATGGGGATTTTCTGCAACCATAAGTTTTAGGGGAATTTTACGATATGAGAACACACAATATTATGGGAAATGAGCAATGTCTGCTTGCTATTTGTCATGAGTAGGGCAACAGATTTTATTATCATCACTACTCGTGCTCCATTCTCGGAATCCATATAGAAAGTAATTAGTGTTTATTATATCTGCGTTATTTTTGTAATAATATATGACTTAACAATAAAAATTATTGTTGAGTTTATTCAGCACCAAAGGCAATGCAGGAGTAAGTTTACTCCTGGACAAACCATTTTCTACAATGAGAGGTGTAAATATATTTCAGTTGCTTGTTAGCATAGAAATACTGGCTACTTGCATAAATATTCACCAGTTTTATCCTTAATCTTCCATTTTGTCATCACATTTTACACATGACTCCCTTGAAGTGCAACATAGTTGCACCACACTGAAAATTTGCTACGTTTTGGCTTTTCTGCTAACTTTAAATCAGCCACTAGGGGCCAGATTCACTAAAATGCGGGTTTGAAAAAGTGGAGATGTTGCCCATAGCAACCAATCAGATTCTAGCTGACATATCCTAGTATGTAATAGGAAAGTGAGAGCTAGAATCTAATTAGTTGCTATGGGAAACATCACCACTTTTTCAAACCAGCAGCTTAGTAAATCTGGCCCCATGTGCTTCAGTTGTGTACAATAGGACAATCCTCAGCAATCCCCTACCCTCACCACACCACAGTTTGCAATCACACTTCAACTCGTTCTCTAGCTGCTTACCCATATGTCAGAAAAACAGTGCACCCTATCTCAGTGCAGAAGTACTGTGGCTTCATTGAGTCTTATATTAAGGCAGATTCTTATATATTAAACAAACCTTCCCTGTGAAATGATGTAAACAGTGCACTATCAAGTTACATTCACTTGTGCATCCAAATCAACAGTACAAATAGATCCTTAGAGGTAAAAATGTGTGTTCACTATGGTATCAATGGAGAACAGCTAGCAGTGTTTCTATAGTTACTGGTGCTTTAAATGTAAATAATCAAGTTTTATGAATATTTCAATAGGAACATCATTTTGACACACATCCCCCTTCTTCAGCGTCCCACAAAAGCCTACATTCTATAATGAATAACCAATTTGAATGTCTAATTAACATTTTACTAAAAGCCTGCAATTTTATATTATTAACTTTTTTTTTTACATATTCTTTGATTACAATACCAACTGGGCCGTGGTGTCAGAAAAAGGCACATTTTATAGCTCTGTGAGAAAGCTCAGGCCATTCCTGTGATGTGGTTGGAATTAGCAGATTGTTTGCTTTGGGAAGAACCTCTGCAGGCAACGCAGATCTCTAGACAAATACAGTGGGAATGGACTTCAAAACAGACCAAGGTGTTCGTACATTACCCTTGTAGAAATATAAACACCCAATAAGCTTTGAAGCACAGGTCATTATATAATACCCCATAGCACAGAGATGAAGCAATTATTTTTTTATTGAAATGGTAATTATCTTCATACTTAAGAATCTACTTATGGCTGTATTATTGACTATCACAAAAGAGAACAATAATTGCATTTTTTTTTTTCATTTACTTCTGTAATCTTTCAGCTATTAATTAAAGTGCTTCCAGAAAAACATGAACATTTAAACCTAGATTGTAGGCTTGGAATATACACCCAACATGCATGGTTATGATATTAAAGAAAATCATATTTCTTCCAGCATGCAGTAGAGTAAATGTACTCGTTGAGCTAGCAGTATTATTACTTAATAATGTAAAGATGCTTATATGTTGCTGCAGGTATTATCTGATATCTTTAGGCCATAGTTAAGATAGGCTTGGATGGAATATCAGTGTTGCTAATTCATCTAAAATGATTGGGTGCCTTGCACCCAATGGCAGCTTTGTGTTGGAGCGATCATGTGACAGATGACAATAAAGAAACATGTTCCATCTATTCATATATACATAAATGAGGTCAGCCCTTGCCTTGATGTAATTCTCTAGAGATAATAAATTATTTACAACAAATTCCAAATGAAATTATGAGTTTAGCCAACTATCTAAAATAACAAACATATATGACTTCAAGTATTATCATTTAATTATTTGATGGTTGATAAATGGTTTTATAGTGATAGTTGAGTAGATGATTAACAATTACTTAAAAGGTAAAAAATAAACAACTCTGCTCTCTGTATATGTTGGGAACAGTGGTGTTTTGTGCCATACTCTGAGAAAGATAATAAACAAACAAACAAAAAACAAACAAAAGCAAATCTTACTTTAATGTTTGTGTATAGTGTCTTAAAAGCTCCTTCAGCTCTGGGTCTTTCTCATAGGACTCTAGTACAGTGTGTGCTTCATCATGATGATAACAATAGATTTTATACACATCTTCTAATGGACATTTAATCTCCAGAAACAATTCACCTGTAAACAAAGAGATAAATACATTTATAAAGACAGTACGTGCTGTGGTTATTATGTTCATATAATAGGTTATTGCCTGTCAGCTTACTTCTCTGTTACAAAGAACTGGCAGCTTTAAAATTGCAGAAAACACAATAAATAAATAAACAAACAAAGAATATTATTTTCAATGCCCTTATTTTCTCCCTGCTTTCTCCATGCTACAGACATAACCAGGAAATCACTGGATAGATTCGGCAAACCTCTATATACAGAATTTATGGGGAAATGCGCAGATCTATATGGCTCACCATATAGGTTTTCAGGCTTGTTCTCTTCTAGAAAGCCCAGGACACATATTTGGTTTATATGCTCCAATAGCTAAGAATATCCAGCTGACTAAAACACAGTATTTGTGGGTATTTGTTTATTGGCTTTTTGTTATTTTTGTTATTGCTTTATACATTATTATTATTATTATTATTGTTTATTTATAAGGCGCCACAAGGAACATGGAACTCTAAGGTGCAGATTTAATTGACCACGATGTCTGGTCGTGGTGCTATTCCCACAAATTTACACCACAGATTTTATCTCGCACCTCTCAGAAATGCTTATTAAAGTCCACTAATTTTGCTTACTGTAATAAATGGAAATATACATACTTCAATCTTAATTCTTGCTTCATGGTCAATTGCCTCTGTCCCTAAGAGCCTATTTAAAGTAGGTTTGAATTCATATAACCATTGTGGACCAAATATATAT
>WWET01000455.1:386989-399874 GCA_011038615.1 Limnodynastes dumerilii | reverse complement strand
TATATATTTATTTATTTGGTCCACAAATATATATAGCCTTAAAATGTGTTGTTTCCTAACCCAAGTCTAAATAACATTGTAAAAGTAAAGCTTATGATTAGCATCTGCGTCCTATAAGAAAAATGAAAATATTCTGTACATGTTATGTTACACATCAGAGGAAAGGGGTGTAAAAATAGTGCAAGGTAGTATAGAACAGCAGGTTGATAGCTGAAATCAAGACAAGGGAGACAGACAAACACAAACAGGAAAAAAAGTGTCTGACAATACAGGGGAAAAATAACACACTTGCTCACACTCAGACTGGGTAGTGGGGGTGCAGGAGAGAACAGGGCAGGAATAGGAAAGGGATCTGGAACTGGAGGGGAATCAAGAAGAACACATAGGAACCACAAAAGAATACTCAGAAGTCATATCAAAATACGACAAAAGAAAGCAGGATCACATAGAAGATGAGCTACTTGTAAAGGCTGCTGGACAAAGAGGAGCAAGCAGATGTCCTGCCTGCAACATGATTGGCTGGTGTCCTGGCCGCTAGGCAACAAGCAAGACAACAATACAGAAGGCATGCAGCATCCTAAACCTTTACGTGCCATCAAGATCAGCGTAACGGTATGTAATGGAAACATGAAGCTGAGAAGAAAGGCATTGTCTGGAAAGGTAATAATTTACACACCGTTACAATAAACATGGCAGTGTGTAATAGCCTGCATGCTAAGAAAAACTATAATATGACTTCCCCTGAAATTCAACATGGTTTTGCCCAGGTATAACTTTCCAATTGATTTCCTCTTATTTCCTCTTATTTTTTGATTGTTGAGAAAATATTTAATTGAAATCCCCTGCACATAGCCATAAAACTGCTAAACAGAGGGACCTACGTAACGTATGTGATGTAATTGAATAGTGAGTTTGATTCCCGGACTAGGCCTTATCTGTGTGAAGTTTGTATATTCTCCCATTGTCTGCGTGGGTTTCCTCTGGGTGCACTGGTTTCCTCCCACAAGCCAAAAACATGCTGGTAGGTTAATTGGCTGCAGACTAAATTAACCCTAGTCAGTGTGTGTGTAAGTATAGCTCCATACACACTACAGTTTTTTAAACGATGGACGACATTACAGAACATTTTTATTGCCAATCAGGCTGCATACACACTACAAACGATTTTCTGTTGAGCCTTCAGTACTGAATGGCTTTATCGTTTATATTAAACTTTTCAAAAGATGCGATCAAACGATTTTGTGTACTTTACAACGATCAGGCATGATCGTTGCAGCGTACACACTTGCACGATATCGTTCAAAACACTACTTTCACCTGTGTTTTGAACGATTATTGTTTAAAAAAACTGTAGTGTGTATGGGGCTTATGTCTGAATGTGTTAGAGACCTTAGTATGAAGCTCCAATAGGGGTAGGGACTGATGTGAATGTATAATGTTCTCTGAAAAACGCTGTGGTTTGTGGCGCTATATAAATAATCGTTAATAATAATAAAAATAATAATATCACTTCTTTTAAGAACAAAAGTGCATAAAATTGAAACACACAAATCTATCCCTTAAAGATGTTGCAGTTAAAAGCAGGTACACTGGATCTTAAGACTATATAATTGATGCCAATTTTAAAATTAAAATTAAAACAATTGTTGCGGTTAACAGTTCATCTAAACAAACAACATAAAAGAATAGTAACCAGTAAAATATTTAGCTTGGCCTGACTAGAGAAAGCACTGTTACGTTAAACACAGCAAGAACCTTTTATGTTGCCAACATGGTAACAAACTTTAGGACAATTTGTTCTGTGTGGTTTCAGGTGCAGTACCTAGTTGTGAGACATAGGTGGCACTAATGAAGCAACCCAGTTTTTTTCTGTAATATGGGAAACACTGATATAATAAAAATAATCTGTATCACAGATCTTAAGATGAAACAAATGAATCTGTAATGTAAGCAACACACTCTATAATATGTTTTTATGTATCTATTGCTTGTTGCTATGCTTTGTTTTCCAATAGATAAAAGCTGTGTATATATGTGTCTCATATTGGGTTCATGAGGACCAGTAATTGGCCCACCTGCCTTTTAAATTGTCCTGTATGGTCAAGAGTCATCCTTCAAGGGAAAACATTTGCCAGCCAGTTCTGCCATGCACCATAGAAAATGATTTATATTTTATTTATTTGGTTGGGGTTTTATTAATTAAATGTATTCATTAAATAATGAGTTCTAATTTCATATCTTCATTAAATTGATATATTCATCTGAGATATTGAGATGCAGATTACAAATAACATAATTGCTGTAATACCTATCAGTTGCTGCTCAGGGTCCACATCTGTTGTTGCTTCTTCAAGCAGGGACACAAGTTTGGCTGATATTTGACAGACAGACTCGATGTTGCTGAATAGGGCATCCACATCAAAGCGTTCTGACTGGGAAAACACAAGCAGCAAATCACATTTATGTGTATTGTGCAAATGTAGCCTGCCAGCCTGATCGCCTGCTGAAACTGCTGACTCAGTCAAACATATGGAAAATGCAAGACGTAAAGCAGGGAATCTAAAACCTCAGATTACTACTAAGAATGCTGTACTGAGGCACACTGGACCATAGATGTAACAGCTAAGACATACTTTGATTCTGGTCTATTATCCATTTAGGAAAAAGAATAGAGCACACATACTGTATATTCAATATGAATTTTATTATACATTGCCACCCTTCTTTAGTTTTCAATTTTTCCCTGAATGAACAGTGGACAGCACCATTACAACATTTCACTTACAATTTGTCCTTGCTTTTAAAAGAGCATTTCCTAATAACACATTATAGCATATACTTAATTAAGCAGGCTCATAGAAAGCGACCAAGCTTTAAGCCGTATAATAACATGTGAAGCGAAAATTGATGGGAAGTAAGGCAAAGTAAACACTTCTCACAAAGTTCCTTCTATAACACTCTCCACCCTGTTCCCTCTATATCCCTCTATGTCATTGTATCTCTATATGCCTCTCTTCCATTGTAACCTCTATACCCTTCTCCACACTGTTCCATCTATGCTCCCCCACTGTCACTCTCTTCAGCCCTATCCACACTGTTACCTTTATACTTCTCTCCAAACTGTTCCCTCTATACCCCTCTCCACCCGGTTTCCTCTGACCACTCTTCTCTGTATATGCCTCTCCAGTCCAGTTCAGTCCAAGTCCAGTCCAACCTGATCCAGTCCTGTCCAGTCTGTCAAGTTCCTATCCATTACAGCATAGCTCATGAGCAGACCCTATATAAGGCCCTCAAGCTTCCGCTACCCTATTGAACCCTTACATCACCCCCGGGAACCCAGAACGGACACCCAATCCAGTCAGTCCGTGATATCCTCAATGTTATTTCTATACTCTTCTCTCTAGTGTTTCCCCTCTACCCATTTCTGCACTGTTCCTACTAATGTTTGCTCCTTTACCCCATTTCCTTTGGCCCAAGCTTCATTGTTTCTATCACCTTATTTCATTTAATTCCTTTCTGAGCTTCTTTTCCAGTCACTTTCCCTCTTGCCCCACATGCTAAAATATATGTGGCTTATATTAGGGGTCTGGGACACTATATACTGTATATAGTGTGCCTTTCAAAAAACCTAATATACTCCACATACATTATAGATGTGGTTTGTGCCATCTTAGAACTCTGATATACTGCACATGTACTTTTTATAGTATGCCATTCCCAAACCCTAATATACTCCACATATATTATAGTATGTAGCTTTGTGTCATCTTAGAACCCTGATATACTCCACGTATACTTTATATAGTGTGCAATTTCCAAACACTAATATACTCCTCATATATTATAGTATGTGGCTTTGTGTCATCTTAGAACCCTGATATACTCCACGTGTACTTTATATAGTGTGCCATTTCCAACCTCTAATACACTCCACTTATATTATAGTATGTGGCTTTGTGTCATCTTAGAACCCTGATATACCCCACTGAAAATCCAGACACATAAAAAATACTGGCAAAATAAATTACCGGCAATTTAAAATACTGTCACAAAAAATCCAGACACATAAAAAATACCGGCAAAAAAAAAATTACCGGAAACACTGAAAATCCCGACACATAAAAAATACCGGGAAAAAAAAATGACCAGCAACACTGAAAATCCCGACACATAAAAATACCGGCAGAAAAAAATTACCGGCAACACTGAAAATCCCGACACATCCTGTGCCGGGAGCGGTGTCTCAACGTCCTCATTAATGTCACCAATTACTGCCGATAACACAGTATAGATGTATCATTAACGCCAACAATGCCCCCAAATGTCACCAATTACTGCCGATAACACCTCAAAAATGAGCAATGTGAGTACAGTCTCTTGAGGTGTTAATGAATTGCTGTTGACACTTGTAACAAGGTAATTGTTGTGGACTAGATCGCAACAAAAGTATCGTTATGTTTACTCAACATTGTATTTACATAGTCTTTGCTGCCCTAATCCACAGAAAGTGTCACTTGGTAATGAGTGTGCATGCAGAAAGCACCTCAGATCAACACACACAGGCTGCATGCTACTGGTGACTACAGGCATAGGTGTATCTATAATGGGTACCCAAGGTTGGCAGGGGAAGGCAGTGGCACACCCAGGCAAAGCTAATTTGCTGTGTTTTCAGGCTCCAAAAGGTTTGCAGCTATGATAATATACCTCACATGTATTACACGCATTGGAAACCCCCCTTTCAAAATCCTGCGTTTGCCACTGGAAGGGGGCCCGTTCAGCATCTATTTCTTCCCTCTAATATATTCCAGAGGGAAGAAATAGAGGCCAAATTAGTCCCCCCTTCCCCTGCTGTGGGACTCTCCTGATTTGCGGGCAAATTTGGACAGTCCTGTATCAGGTAAGGGGGGTTTGGGGCCCATGTGCAAATCCTGCACACAGGCCCCCTCACAAACGCCCCTGGGTCTTAAAGTCTGCACTAAAGACAGTCTGTTACTCCCCTTTCTTGTGTGGACTTTATGGCAGACATGCTGCTATAACACAGACAAGCGGATCACGTGGGACGCCCATGTAAAATTTAAATCACCTTGGTGGGCGTGGGGGAAAAACTGCCCCTTTGTACGTAAATCCTATTGTATGTGAATCACACATAACATCAGGAGTGAGAATATGCCCACCCCTCCAGACACCCCACTTACGCACTTGCATGTGTAAGTGAGGGTCATTCTTAACTCTGGAGCCGGTCAAGGGTTATGGCAGCGTAACTCCTCCATGAGAAGGGGAGTGACAGGAGAGTTCAAACCCCTCTTCTGTGCGATCTGCTATGAAACATAAACCTAGATTTTAGTTTTCCAGTAATATTTATATGTTATCTCATGTTTTAATATTCAGTTTAACTGGGTTTAGCATTATTGCTAATTGTTTAATAAGTTGGGGGGAGGGGGGGGCTTTACATGTGATATTGGTATTATTTTGTAAACAAACTTCAAAATAGATCTATTTGTATTGATTTCCTATTGAACATACAGCACTAACATACCTTGTCCATCCAATAAACATATCATTATTTCATACTAATATCCTGAGGCATTTCTTGTTTTTCAAATCAACCCAAATATTACATTTATAAAGGCTAAGAGAAATGGATGTGCCAATACCGCTGCAGCATTATAAAAAATAGATTTTCCAAGAAAACCAGCATTAATTAATCATAGGTTATAAGCTACCTCTGTATATGGCATGTATGCCTTGTTTTCCTGAAAGGCAATCCACATCATATATGCTATGTCATTTATAAAGGAACCTGCATCTGCTGTGGATGAATGTGAATTGTAGGAAACTACATAAATAGAAATGGAGGTGTGAGTTTTAAGGCGCTGGGACCATCCACAGAGAGAGGGAAATGTGGATTGCGCAGTTACTGTTCCTGGCGACATGAAAAATGTGGGACATGAAAAATTTGAAGTCCCGAAAGTAAAAAACACTCAGGGCTGGATCCAGACTTAAGAAGGAGCTTGAAATTAAGCTACAGCCATCAGCCTGCCCTGCCTCGTTGTTGTTCTGTGAAGTCAGTCGGGATTCTAGCTGTCAGTAGTTATTGTCGGGTCTTGCTTAGCGAGAGGGATTTTAAATTGGCGTTAATTTTTTTTTGCCGGTATTTTTTATGTATCTGGATTTTCAGTGTTGTCGGTAATTTTTTTTTGCCACTCCCCTTATATTATAGTATGTGGCTTTGTGTCATCTTAGAACCCTGATATATTCCACAAGTACTTTATATATTGTATACTTTTTATATTTCCTGACCCCTAACATACCTCACATGTCATGTCATTAGGAGTCTGAAGACACAACACTTACCTTGCAGCAGCTTCCTTTCCTGGCCACAATGTGATGCTGCTAGGTGTGTATGTGTATACTACTGTACAGGGATTCGATATTGGAATCTGCGCATGCTGAGTTCAGGATTCAAAATACAGCAAAATTGGATATCTGGAACTGGTCCTAGGTGTGACAAAGTGTTTTCCAGCTCAGCCACTTTTGTTTTTCTTTCTCTCTTATTGTAAATTCAGTAAGAATGTGCAATTTATACAATAACAGAACCGTGTTAGAAAGGCCACACATTGAGCTATGGCCTGTTTGGCTACCAAATTTGACCCTTCAGGATAAATTTTGCACTTTATGGTTTCATTACAGCTATATATGACAGAATTATGTAGAAACACAGAAGCCATGTATCATTGCCTTTAAAAACATAGGAATGGATCCTTAGATTGCACCACTGCCCTCTCACTCACAGACCTAACTAGGGTCTACCATAATTTTTACGGTTCCTGCCAATAGAAATTCATGGTGTTTAGATCAGGGTTGCCTACTTTCTATCTCTCTTCTCCAGGAGATCTTGGAGGGAAGAGATAAATGCCAGTATAGGGGCGGGGATTAACAATGTGATTTATGGAAATCCTGTCCATCACTACTGTAATTCATAGTGTTCCTGAGGTGGACAAAAATCATGTGATTAAGTCCCACTTATCCCTAGTAACACTAGGGATACTATAATCTCTACCCTCGGAAACCCTGGTTTACATCAATATTCAAAAAGAGAGTAAGTATATTCTGTACTTAGTAATAAGAAGTCCCGTCCACTTGCCCTCACAAATCTGGAAGTCTGTCAGAATGTTTCAGAAGTATTGTTTCAATTATGTCAAGAAGAGGCAAAATGTGCTCCGGTTACACACGTTGGTGGAATCCAATCTGAACAAATGGAAAGTAGGGGAAAAATGCACCTGAGGCTCTGGCCTGTGATAGGTCAATGTTAGAGAGGTAAAGGTTTTTCTTTCATTTAAATGAAAATCCATATAATGAATTGAAGCATCAATTAGCAAACAACGATCCTGTCCCAATGTTCTCTGTATTACTTTACAGTCAGTGAAAACCATAGGATATGCCTTTCACATCTATCATGTTACATAGCCCAGCCATAGACGATGCACACCAATAATGTGAAAGTCCACACAACAGGTAAAGTGATCTAAGCAACATGATCTGTCTGTAGGGTGACAATCTGTTCTGTTTAATGAGATAATACTGTCTTCTTGTATGTTATATACAATAGTTCTTCTAATAATACCTTATTGCATGTAATTCTTTATACTTCTGCTGTCCAAATAAAATGAATATCAGGGAAATTGTTATAGCACCATCAAGGTGCGGCACCAAGAGTGGTGTGTCCTGTGCCATCAAAGGCATGTGTCTATCATTACCTATGGGTGTGTCTAGTACCACCAGGAAAACTATTTGTCAGTAAAGATTGCAACATCAGCAATTAGTCATTGTTACATTGGCCCAGATCCAGACCTACGCTCCTATTACCTTTCATCGCATAGTGTATTTACGCTAGAGTATTTTCTATGCACTCCCCTCGATCGTACGTACTTTGGACCAGATCCTAAGCTATGTACACTAACGTATTTACACTAGCCGGAGACGTAAAAATGCTGTTTTGTATGTACTGCGCATGCAAGCGGCAGATGTTACGCCACGTAACGCTGAACGTACATACTCGTATCAACTGCGTAACTACAAACGAAGGGGCGTGACAGCCATACGACACCAATAATTGCGCTTCAGAGGCAGTCATGAGGCATTTAAATCGTACAGTATGGGCGTGCTTAGGCACTTACGTACGTGTAGGCCTTATGTACGTCAGTAGTTACGCTGTGTAAAGTTAAGGTAGGGTTTGGCAAGCGTAAAACGGCCAAAGTATGCACGAGAGAGGGAGTGTCTAGGGGGGTGCATAGTAATTACGCTAGCGAAAATATGCTATGTGATGAAACGTAACAAACTCTTGGGCTGGTTTTTACGCTTCCCAAACCCTACCTTAAGTTTTCAAAGCATAACTACTGATGTACGTAAATACTTCACATACGTTAATGCCTAAGCACGCCCATACTGTATGATTTAAATGCCTCCCCCCGCCTCCGAGGCGTAATTACGGGTGTCTTATGGCTGTCACGCCCCTTCGTTCGTAGTTACGCTGTTGATACTAGGCTGGTACGTACGCTCAGAGTTACGTGGTGTAACATCTGGCGTGCGCATGCGCAGTAATGCAAAATAGCGTTTTTACATCTCCGGCTATCGTAAAGACGCTAGCGTACTTAATTCTGAATCTACCCCATTGCTAGTAATAAAAATGTAGTATTTTTGATCTGATGACTGCTTCATCTTTATAAAAAAAAAAGCTAAAGGAAGGTGACATTGCAGCTGGTTAACAAGAGAACAAAGTACATGTTTCATTTCTGTCTCCATTATTCAAGCCTTTGCTAACTGCCAGTCTTTGATTACATCCTGGCCTCCATGAAAATGGCTGCCTCCATAGGCCTCAATGGAACATAATCAGCTCCAGGAAGATTGCCAAACACTTCATGGAGTTAGGGAGATCACCCATTCTTCAGGCAGTTCCCCTGATATTCAGGGAGAGTTGGCAATTATGACCTAACACCTACATTATTATAGGTTTGCAGTGTCACTAACCTCCAAAATGTTTATTTATTTCATTTATTTGTTTATTAACAGGTTTTTATATAGCGACAGCAGATTACGTAGCGCTTTACAATTTTAACAATCATTTTATACAGACTGGGTGGTAACAGACAGACTGGGTAGGTAAGAGGGCACTGCCTGCAAGATTACACTCTTTGGGACATTGGGGATTGATACATAAGGACAAGTGCTATATAGCAACAGAAAGGTAAACCGGAGAGCAAAGTGGCTATAAATGGGGTTGACAACTATTAAGCAATAGATTGTGCAAGTTAATAAGCTTGTCTGAAGAGATGAGCTTTACGTGAGCGCTTGTAGAGGATAGTCTTATTGGATAAGGAAGGTTATTCCAGAAAGTGGGTGCAGCACAGGAGATGTCCTCAGGAATCAGAGCATTTGTCTAGTGTAGAGGAGAGAAGTAGGTCCTGTGAATACCTGACATACTTTCATATAATCAGGGTTGCTGACTCTCCAAGAATATACGGGAGACTTCCGAAATTCGGGCATTTCTCCAGGTATTCCGCAAGAAATGTGAATTTCATCATTAAGTCCCGCTTACCCCCTGGCTCTAGCATAGGCTATTAGATTAATGCCTAGGATGCATTAGCTCTGAGGGATGGTGGGTGTGCCCAGGGTACCCAGTGGGTTTGGCTGTCAATTTATTGCTTAACAGGTTTAATCTTGCACCAAATTAGTCCCTGTAAGGTCTGTTTTTGGAATATTTTAATTAACAGAAATATAAGTAAGTCAGTGAGCAGCAAGTTTCACTTAAACCGCAGCCAGCTTATCTCTCCCCTATTTTGCTATATTCAGATATACAGATTCTTTCTTTTCTCCTAGGTCTGATAATATATATGTATAATCATTTATAGAAATGATAGGATAAATAATACTCACATGGTGCTTCCTGAGTGGCTGGACAACTTCTCTGATGCAGAACTGCAGGTCATTCAGATAATCCTTTTCTGTCTGAATCAGTTCCCCAATAATCTTAGCCCTTTTGTTCATTTTCCTTATCCGCAGCTCTTCAGTATCTTGAATTGGCGATGTTGGGGCTGATTCTGAAATACTGGGAGCCATCTTCTCTATAAAAAAAAAATACATATGCTATGTAAAAATCATCATACAGATCTGTGTCATATTACATATAAACGTAACTTGTAACTGTAAATCTACCAATTAAGAACAACATTAGCATTAATCCCAACAACATGTTTTCAATGTCTATGAATCATTGTGACGTTTTTCACATAGAAAGAGAACCAAGGGTCCCATAGGTGTGAAGGAACATAAATGGCAGGTTAGGGTATCACTCTATTCCATAAAGGTCCAGGGTAAGTGGTTTATGTATAAGTGGAAAGGAAGAGTTAGATAGAGATTGAATTTTAAGCCTCCCTTCCTTCACTCTCCTTCTTATGGCAAATATTGTTTTTGTGTTCTGTAACTTGTTATTTATTGCTTACACAGGACATAGTTTAAAGATAGTAGAAGGGGGTCACTTTGTAAGTATAGGCACAATGTGAAAGTCATCATGGTTACTGGTCTGCAGAACTAGACCATAAACTAGACCTTTGTGATTGGGTTTCAGGTGCTAGGGTAAGCAAAAAAAATGATAGAGATGGTGGTGTATTCTAGTTAATGAAAGCCAATATATGATATCTCTACTGACCTCCATCTGCTGTTATGCCACCTATTCATATCTGCCTGATTACCATAGTAAACAATTCTGATTTTGCCACCAATTAATAAACAATGTCCCAATTTAAATGCAATACAAGTACCTGTGTCATTATTTCTTGAAGTTGTGCCTGATTGAATAGTGCCCTCAGCTGTTTGCTGTTTGATCTGATTTACACATGACATGCTGAGAAGTAGCCCATACTCAATGAATTTGTCTACTTCTAGAACTGTCATCCGCTTATGAATTGACCATGCCACTGCAAACATGTGTATAACTAGCATGATGTATTATTTCATACTACCCTGCATCACAATTGTAAGGTTATTTATTATATGCATGTCCAACATATATACTTTAAACACCATTCCATTGCAGTAAAATGCAAAGGGATGGTATTATATGGGGATGTCAGTCAAGAACGTATATAATATGGGAAGAATCAGAACATATGTGGCATTATATTGGGGAAAATTAGAATAGGAGAGGCATGATATGGGGGAGAATCAAATAGCTGAGGCATGATATAAGGAACATTCAGAACTGGATTGGCATTAAAGGGGAGAAGCAGTCCAGGGGTGACATGATGGGGAAATAATCAATAAAAGGGTGACCTGGTACATATGAGAATAAGTAAAAGGGTGGTATCATATGGGTGTGGGTCGGTGTGGTGTCCTGTTCAGTCTCTGTGTTTGGTGTGCGTTGGCGGTACCTCACTTCAGTGGGAACCGTCAGCCTCCCTTTCTCGGTGTTTGAGTCGCATCCATCCAACTCCAGCCCCATTCTGAGTTTACCTTCTCTCAGAGTGTGTGTGCTGTATGGGAGCCTTCTCCAGCGGTTCTCTGTACCTCCAGCTCGTTCTGAGTTTCCCACCTGTCAGAGCGTGTGCTATGTAATGATCCTCCTCTAGCAGTTCTCTGTATCTCCAGCTCCATTCTGAGTTTACCATCTGTTAGAGTGTGTGTTCTATATATTAAGCCTTCTCCAGTGGTTCTCTGTATCTCCAGCTCCATTCTGAGTTTACCATCTGTCAGAGTGTATGTGCTGTGTGTTAGCCTTCTTCAGCGACTCTCTGTATCTCCAGCTTGTTCTGAGTTTCCCACCTGTCAGAGCGTGTCCTATGTAATGATCCTTCTCCAGCAGTTCTCTGTATCTCCAGCTCCATTCTGAGTTTTCCATCTGTCAGATTGTGTGTGCTGTGTGTAAGCCATCCCCAGTGGCTCTCTGTATCTCCAGCTCCATTCTGAGGTTTCCATCTGTGTGCGATGTATTGAGCTTACTCCAATAGCTCTCTGTATCTCCAGCTCCATTCTGAGTTTTCCATCTGTCAGAGTGTGTGTGTGCTGCACTATTGAGATTTATATCTTTACACCCTTTGGGTATCTGGAATACTCCCCTGGCTCAGGCCAGGCTGTGTACTTACCTCTCCTGCCTGTTACCAGGTCTGGCAACATTCTGGGGATTGTTTTGGAGAGATCTGTACCGTTCTGTCCATCTGTTGTGATTCACTCTCCACCTCATACTTACCTTTGGTCCGTGATTTTCTCGTACACTTGTTGTACGCTTGGGTTCCTGTTCCTGATAGCGGCCTGCCAGGTATTTCCAGGGACTGTCATTGGGGGCCACAACCTGCTGGGTGTCCTGCAGCCAAGACTATCCTCACCATCAGAGGCTCTAGTGAAAACCAAGCCCCAGGTGTCCCGGTGTGGGACTTGGGTACCCATAACAAATATATGATATGTTTAGTGAAAGGAAAATACTTCTTAGTCCACATTTTATTCTTTTGTAAATGGGTACTGAGCCTGAATCCGGATTGGTAAACTCACCAAAAACTATTAAGAAGAACAGATATAAGCACCATAAACCTAAGCTAGTACGTACAGTTCAGCACGAGCATATGTTCACAAATAGAAAGTAGCGTAATTGTGAGACATATGTCCTCGGGTTATATGAACTCATATTTTCCTGCTCAGTGTACTACATGTTAAATCCTTCTTTAATAATCATCTGACTTCCTAGTCACATAAATTAAAAATGTAATTGTCTGATGTTACTTTCCTAAATAAACTTATTTTACAATTGTGTTATGTAACCTCTGTTCCCTCATTTATAGATATTTAGGTATGACAAACAGGAGATTACTTTTCAGACTTTCTTCCAAATCTTGTGTA
>WWET01000455.1:345433-356541 GCA_011038615.1 Limnodynastes dumerilii | reverse complement strand
GTGTGAGTAATATCTGATGTGTACAGTGTAGTGTGTGAGGGGAGTATATTTATTATGATTAGGGGGAGTGTGAGTAATATCTGATATGTACAGTGTAGTATGTGAGGGGAGTATAGTTCATGGTTGCCTACTTTTGCAAATGAATATCAGGGAGATTGTAAGAGCACTATCAAGGTGCTGCACCAAAAGGGTGTGTCTTGTAGTACCAAAGAGGTGTGTCCTGTGAATAGCTCCACCCATAGATGTATCCAGCACTGCCAGGAGAACTATTTTACAATAAATATGTCACTATTTATTGATTATTAAATTGTCAGTGACTACTTTCGTTACTATCTTTATAGAAAAGCTAAAACTGACGCTGCAGCTGATTAACAAGATTCATTCATTACATCTTGGCCTCAATGAAATTGGTCATCTCCATAGACCTCAATGGATGAAATTAGAATCAGGGAGATTACCAAACACTTCAGGGAGTCAGGGAGATCACCCAATCTTCAGGGAGTCTCCCTGATATTCAGGGAGAGTTGGCAACTATGACATAGAGATGTTGCCTATAGCAACCAATCAGATTCTAGCTTTCACTTTCGTATTACATACTAGAAAATGTCAGCTAGAATCTGGTTGCTATGGGCAATATCTCCACTTTTTCAAAATCTAGCCCCTGGCCTGCAAAGCCAAACACTGTATTAGTTAAGGCTGTACTAATGACCTATAAAGTAGAATTACTACTTATCTCTTTCTGCTACTAATTCTTCTTCCTTGTCTTCTTTAATACCTGTTCGTCAATGGAAAGACTAGCAATTGTCTACCTTGTATCAATACAATGGGCCTGATTCAGACTTAAGAAGGTGCTTAAAATAAGAGAGGAAAGTTACTCCTGGGCTAAACCATGCAGATTTCAGGGGGAGTCAAGTAAATTGTATTATTTGCATGCAGAGATATATTTTTGAACTGTTTATTGTACACAGATGCTGACCAGCTTCACTATTATACTGTTATTTAAACTTGGGCTGGGAAACATCACCTCTCAACTCTAATACTGTTTGCAACAGATGAAATATGACTCCCCTGCAATCAACATGGTTTAGCCCAGGAGTGACTTTTCTCTCTATTTTAAGCACCTTCTTAAGTCTGAATCAGGCCCAATCTTCCTATTTAAATTTGGTCACTTCCAATCTCTTTATTTCATCAATATTGAACAAAGATAATAGTTATAATGATCTGCCATAGCCCTGTCACCCTCACCCTTCCGTTAGCTTCTGGCAAGTGTAAGTCTGGTGATGTAAAGGAAGTGGTTTTACCCTGCTCAAATGGAAGGCTAGATCCAGAGGGGGCATAAGCCTGGTTCTGGTTCAAAGTCATTAGAAAGAGAAATATTGCAGAGAGGGAAACATAAGATACATGCTCTAAAAAACAAACAAACAAAAAATACAGCCAACAAGAAATAGAGCTAATTAGAATAAATAAATAAAAATAACATCAAGATTGGCATCAAGATATTTAATATAGTCACAGATTTGCAAACACAGCACGTAAGCAAGTAATGCTATAGCAATTAGTAATGGTTTGTGCTATGATTCTTCATTCAGGGCCAACACACTGTCTAGGTGGCTAGGAGCAGGAAAAGAGGAAAAAGGAGATATTAGAAAAGAAAAAAGAGAAATAAAAAAATTGAGCATTAACCTATGGCATCTGTGGAACTCAGTAAGAAGAAACTAGCAGTAGAGATAAGAGGACATTGAACAAAACTGGGGCAGGATGCAGGGAGAGTTGGATGATAATTCTGAGAGTATAGGTAATATAATAGAGTATTAAGCTGGGTATACACTTGGGGCCAGATTTACTAAGCTGCGAGTTTGGAAAAATGGAGATGTTGCCCATAGCAACCAATCAGATTCTAGCTGACATACTCTAGTATGTAATAGAAAAGTGAGAGCTAGAATCCGATTGGTCGGTATGGGCAACATCTCCACTTTTCCAAAACCGCAGCTTAGTAAATCTGGACCTTAGAATTTCTGTAATGATCCAACATTATTACAGAGATTACTCCCAATTCTGCAGCTGATCTTTGTACTGTCCAGACTGAAATGATTCTGTGCTGAATGGTTCAGTACTTGACAGTACGCTTTGCAGATAGAAGCAGACATCGGGCATCAGTCTTCATGGTATCGTTTAAAATCTTACTGAAAATAATTTTGAATGCTGTCTGTGGTGGCTCAGTAATTAGCACTTGTGTCTCACAACGCTGAGGTCATGGGTTCAATTTATGGACTAGGCCTTATCTGTGTGGAGTTTGTATGTTCTTCCTGGGTATTCTCCGGGTGCTCTGCTTTCCTCCCACACTCAAAAAACATGCTGGTAAGTTAATTGGCTTCATAGTATGTAGTATGTAGCTCATCAACAACTGATGTGAAGTTGAAATATTTTCTGTAAAACGCTGCGTGATCTGATAGCCCATCATAAAAGCCTGTTAATAAATAAATACATTTTGGATATACCCCTAACATGAAACGCTTTACCCACCATCTACTAAATAACAACTTACCTTTCTTATTTTTTTTCTTGTGGCCTTCCTGATTTGCCTGCAGCATTTAAAACAAAGACTGCAAGTGCCCTGCCAATGGAAATGTCTCTATTCCTTTTATTTATTTCACACTGAGCACAGCAATGTCCCATGCAATTGTGGCTGCAACATAACAGAGAGCGACCCCACGTATGCTCTTGCCTTGGGCCACACACATGCTAAATGAAGGCCTGGAACTAAACCGTAATAAAAGTATATTTTCAAGGTAAAACGGGATAGGAGGAAGAGATTTTTTAAGCCTTTATAACCTGAGGAATTGCACCATAGTTCCAAATGTATCCTTTGCGAGGAAAAACATTTGCCACATATCGAAGTCTTCCTTTCTTTACATCTTGCTTAATTGGATTTAAGGACTCCTTTGTTGTAATCTAGGTCTGTATAACATGTTCTTACTGTAAATGCGAATAATAAACTAGTGATTGCAACCCTCCCTGCCAGATAATTCTCAGATTGCTGGATTGCGCGGATACTGTTCCCATAGCAACGCTTGTAACAAACACATGCACAGAGCACAAAAATCAGACGTTTTCGAAGTGAAAATAGTTTCCTTGTAAACAATAAGTAGCCAATCCTTGCTCTTTACATGTAATGCAAATTACACACTGGGGTTTTTTCAGCTGATTATCGTGAAAATCAACGATAAACATTTTACCAGTGTGCAGGGCCGTTATCCAGTGGGGAACAGGCAAGACTACTGTCCCAGACCCAGAGCTGATGGGGCCTGCCATCATTAGCAGGCCAATGCACAGGGAAGAAGTTCCCATTGGTGATGGGGCCCCGAGGATGTGACCCAGACACAACGTCAGAATTGTTTCTAACAATCTTTGATCGTTTCATTTCATTTTTAGGAGCATCTAATTTTTCAGAACAACAATGCCCAATATCTCTCACAGAATAGTAGCAGAACTGCATGATGGGATGAAACTTGTCAGTGTGTGCCCTGTCTAAGAAGAAACGTGAATTTTATTTACTGCTTTTTTTTTCACTTGTACAAATATATCTTCTATTGAAAATGCTGAATAAATCATTGTTGAAATAAAATATGAATGACAAACAATAGTTAAGCGGGCTAAGGGAAAGTCATGTTCCTTTTGTCTCTCACTATAACAAGAGGTAAGAAAAGTTATATTTCCAGTTACACTGGATTTTATATTGCTCTATATATTTGCTGTCGTGTAATCTTATCTCCATGAGAGCAGAGTAGTGTCACAGAGAGCTGTAGCTGTGAAGCTCTGTCGCTATTAACATAACAAAAGAAAGATACACAAACATTTCATTGACTCATGACACTCTTCTTTAAGGGCCTCCCTCTTCTGCTAGGATTATCGGTCCCAGCAGGAGAGGTGTATGGTGCTCATAACAGGACAATTCCCTGGCGGGAAGTTTGTCCCATTTATCAGGACACCCTCTGCTGGGATCCATAATCGACCCAGTGGCCAGCTCTAGTTTACAACATTTGACCATAAACTTCACAGTCACTTTAGGGCACAGGTGAATTTAGTCTCCCATGGATGGTCTTTGTCTGGGTCGATCTTTGGTACCACTTTGTCTAGATTGTTATGTAAAAAATTTTTTTAAATAGTTCCATTTTTAATGGTCATTAACACACAGTACTTTGTAAGACAGAAGTATAATGGCAGAAAATGAGGGAGCACACTTCATTTACACAATTTTCTGGTGAAAATATAGGGACTAATCATTTTAAAGAACTAGTTGTAGGGTGGGGTTATAGGGACAGATCCAGACCTACGTTGCAAGTGATTTTACGCTAAGCCGCTGACGTAAAATCGCACCTTAGTATTTACTGCGCATGCGCGTGGCAGATGTTACACTACGTAACTCAGAGCGTACAGCCCAGTCACGTATCAGCAGCGTAACTGCAAACGAAGGGACATGCCAGCCATATGACAACTGTAATTACGCTTCGGAGGCCGGGTGAGGCATTTTATTCGTACAGTCTGGGCGTGCTTAGGCTCGTAAGTACGTGAGGCCTATACGTACGTCAGTACTTACGCTGTGTAAAGTTAAGGTAGGGTTTGGTAGGCGTAAAATGGCCAAAGTACGTACATGCAAGGGGAGTGCCTAGGGGAGTGCTTACACAGTACGTTAGCGTAAATACACTACGCAATAAACGTATCTAGCGCCTAGGTCTTGATCTACCCCATAGTGTTCAGATATGGTGGCAATTAAAAGATTATATTCCTTTTCCAAGAAAAGCCCGCCATTTCATTACAATAGAGCAGTACCAGGTCATCAAAGTTGTTTATTAGCATGTAACAATCAATAACAAACTGTTCATATTTTCCAGTGTGCATTTAACATGTTTTATGAGACAATTCTCCCAGACGTTTATGTGAGAGTGTAGGGGATCCTTATTTACACTTGTATTGTTGGATAACTTGCACTAGCTCTGGCATTGTTTTGGCAACAACAAACACTGTAGAAAATCTGTGCAGGTCAAGAGCTGACACACATCTCATCCATGAATAAATTCAAACCTTAAAATGTTATCTCTATAGCCACCTTAGTATAAGATAAAGGGCTCCATTTACTATTGAAATTTTCCGGTGATAATGGGTGTTTTAACACTAAAACGCTCATTATCACCTAAAGTACATTCGCCATGGAAATCTGCTGTAATCTACTGCCGAAGCAGTATTACAAGTTACTATCCCTCACTGCCGAAATTCTGATTCGGCAGTGAAGGAAAAAACAACGCCTTCTGAGGATGGCGTTATTGACTTCATGCCAGCAATCTCCCCATATTCCCCCCTTTTCCTCCCCCTAATAGCCGTTATTAGGGGGAGGAAAAGTGGGGTATGTGTGCGGAGACCGCTGGGGGAGGAAAAGTGGGGTATGTGTGGGGAGACCGCTGGTATGATGGAGGATGCGGTCATGTAAAAAAAAAAATAGTAAAAAAAAATAATTTTTTTTACTTAAAAAAATAAAGATAAACATTAAAAACATTTATAACAGTTAAAAAAAAGACAAAACTTACCTGTCCGGCAGACGCGTCCGACTTAGAAGACTTCGGCCCAGATATGAAGACCCTGCGCATGCGCAGTGGTTTTTCATATTTGGGCTGAAAATTTTCAAAGTGTGGCTGTGAAGTCTCTGCGCATGCGCAGGCACTTCATTCGAAATGAAGTGCCTGCGCTGCGTGCAGAGCACTTTGAGGGACTTCGAGGGACCTCTGCGGAAGGGTGAGTATTTGTAAATTTTAAAGGGGAAGCTGCCAGGCTCGCCGCGAACACAGGCGAGCCAGGAGCAGCTTCCCTTTGGGGGAAATTTTATTATTTGTAAATATAGCCCAAAGACTGAAGCCTGGATCATGTGTGACATCATTGACAGTGGTAACAATGCTTGTAGTTAAGTAGTCTATATAATTCCTATAGGTACCTTCCTTTTCACTGGTGTTAGTGATTTGGGGGCACAAGTGGGTTTTGGACAAATTTATAATGGGAATTAGAGTACAGATTATCATGTATGCCAAGTATGTGTGTGTAACAGGAGTTGTTAGCAGAGTGTGTGATCTACAATCACAGGTGTACTTATAAGCTGTAATAGCAGCTTTGTACATAGCTCTGCAGCAGCGCCATAGAGAGTGCTGCCCCACCTCACCTCTTCTGCTAGGATTATCGGTCCCAACAGGATAGGTGTATGGTTCCGATACCAGGACATTTCCCTAGCGGGAAATAGTCCCGTTTATCGGCTCACCCCCTGCTGGGACCGATAGTTGTCCTAGTGTATTGCCAGCTTTACTCAGAGATCTAGGGAAAGTATGCCAGGTATGTCTGAGTAATAGGAGTTGTTAGCAGAGTGAATGGGGATCCGCAATCAGAGGTCCCCCTATACATGTATCTGTTACTCAGAGATATATGGCTCCATTTAATATCTATGGACCGGTACTTGGTAAATGGTCAGTTCAGCTGACATTCTTTCATAGGAACAGGACAGCAATCAGAGGTGGTGATGGCTATGATTGTAATGGAAATAGTAGTTTAGTTTTGCATGGAGGTCATGGTTTAATAAATGTAATTTACTTTGCTTTCTGCCAATAACGGCTGTTCACACATGAATAAGGCCTTGGACCGGATTCACTCTTAAGAAGCTCACGTTTCATATGTACGGTCTTTTAAGAAAGTAGGTCATTTACGCAATCTACGTACAATTTAGGTATGTAGATTAACTAAGTGCGGTCTTTAAAGACCGCACTTAGTTATTTATGAAGGAAGAATTGTGCCATGGCAGCCTTGGTTCTGTTTTAAGAAGAGAGGGTGGGGGGAGGGATCTCCATGCGTATTTTATGTCTTTAGAAGGAAAATACGCACGGCTGCTGAAGTAAGCCTTATGGCACTCCTAAAAAAAAGAGGGCTGGCCACGGGGCAGGACGGGTGAGTTAGGATGCACATAACTCATTCCTAACTGTGCATATATATATTTATCTCCAGAAATCTAAGTTACCTACATTTGGTAAATTGATCCCTACAAAGGAGCTGAGGGTCCAGTCCCTAATGTGCATGTTTTTAATTAAAACAATGGTGGCAACATCACACCTTCTATAATTCAACAAATACAACAATGGCTCCATTTTATACTGGGAATTATTTTTAAGAACATCCAAAGGGGTGGTGCTACAAGGCTAACCACTAACGATGCTCCCTCTATTAGTGTAAATAGTAAGGATGTTATGATGGTATATGGTTTTCCCTCCTTATCTACTAACTACAACTAATTTGTTTTTTAGTTCAGTAAGAATATAAAAAACGTTCTTTTTTTTGGCTCTGTATAATAATATACTTTAATATGTGGACATGATTTTATAGCACTTGTTATTTGTTGAGCTGGCACTAGTTGTTTAGCAACATAATTCTCTGACTGCAATAAAGTCTCCCCTGTTGCATGTTCTCTTCACCGAGGATAGTACTGGGTTGAGTTGCCAGAGTAACCCATTAGAATTTTTTCTAACCTTTGTGTACTCTAGAGGCAGGCACATCGCAGACTGTGAAACACAAGGGACCTATTCAAATTACGTGTGTGCGTCAAGGGAAACTAAATCGTGCAGTCAACTGTGGAAATATGCCTTACTGTAATATGAATTTTTTAATCCAAGATACACCAAGCACTCCAGTCTGCAAATAATGCCACAGAAAAATGTTCCTATGATGTTTTGGATTATTATGACTATTGGTCAGAATCATACCTTAGAAGCGATGGCTTTTTAGGTGCGTATCATTCCGTTTTTGCTGACTGTGTATGCGTATTCAGCATGACTACGCCATCTACATAGCCCTTAGGCATGTATATTGACTACGTGCGGTCTTTAAAGACCGCACATAGTTTTTTGGGTAAGAGAAGGCAGGGGAGTCAGGTTAAGTGGGTGGGGGAGGTATGTAGATTAGGCAGGGAGGGAGGGAGGTTTAGAAATAGTCTGCACCTATTTTCCCTACTTACGCATCTGGGGCTGGATCCAGACCTAGTTAAGTGCTTGAAATTAGTTACTCCTGGGCTAAACCATGTTGATTGCAGGGGAGTCATATTTCATCTGTTGCAAACAATATTAGTTTAGAGGTGATGTTTCCTATCCCAAGTCTAAATAACAGTGTGATAGTAAAGCTGGTCAGTATCTGTGTGCAGTAAGCAATTCAAAGATATATCCCTGCATGCAAAGAATACAATTAACTTGACTCACCCTACATTCAACATGGTTTAGCCCAGGGGTAATTAAGTTCATGCACTTAACTAGGTTTGGATCCAGCCCCTGGTCCTTTATCTCACGTTCAGTCTACATTACGTAAAATGTGTCATTCATTTCTTATATTTCTCTTGTTCTGTAATATAGCTCATGAAAAAGTCTCTTACAACTTATATGTAAAGTAACAAAAGGTACATTTATTAGTTAACCATTAAATACATAACAAGGCATTTGAAAGGGTATGTATATTTATATATAATTATATCCAATGGGACTGGTGGGATTGTCAAATATTTTGTGTAAAGCCCTGCAGAACATTTGTGGTGCTATATAAACGATAATAATAATATCATGACTAGACTATAATACCATGCAACACGTGACAGCAGGACTGCAAAAAATTAGGGGAAAAAATGGTCTAAAGTAGGCACAACTGGTGGGTACCAGATACACCAGGCAAGATTGAATTGAACTGAATTAGAACTGGAAATACAACTAGATAGCACTGCATTACAACAGTACACTAAGCAAGCTGGGTCTGTGCTTCAAATGATGCACAAAATGAGACTGTACTGGAACAGACTACATAGTGACAAGGAACCATGCTAGAACAGCTTACACAGCAAAAAAATAAACACGGCCCCTCAGCAAGACAAATAACAAAGAGTATAATACATAGGTATATATAATATATTTATGGCAGTGTTTAACAAGTATTCATTTAAAGTACATATAACTTATGCACTTATCATGATCACTTACGCATTCTTAGGTGTTTAGGTAATCTACAGTTCATTTATGTATAATCTACTTTTGCTTCAGCAATATGCATATGTGGCCAGAGTTTCCCGATATGAGCTACTGCGCATGCGCAGTAATTTTGTTATGACATCTACGTTACTTGTTGCAATGTTGATTGTGTATACGCGGTATTCAATCTGCATGCGCAATAATATTGTTACGACATCTACATTGCAACAAGTAACGTAGATGTCATAACAAAATTACTGCGCGTGCACAGTAGCTCATATTGGGAAACAATGCAATGCGGCCGCTAGCTCTGCTAGAATCTGATTGGTTGCTATAGGCAACATCTCCGCTTTTCAAAACCCGCAGCTTAGTAAATCTGGTCCCAAGAATCTTAGTTCTCGATTCAATTAACCACCAAGACAGGAATAAGCCTGATGTGCCCCTATTCCGTCTATTACGTTTATGAGGTGCGTATTAAAATGCAATGTAAATTTGTGAAAATCCACTGTGATCAGACATCGCGGTTAATTGAATTAGACCCTTATAGTAATAAGTGTTCTTCATATACTATGCTATACAATATGCTATAAAGTAATGTACTTGCTTCTCACCAGAGAACAAAACCTTTCCTATGTGTTAAAAGAAACTTAGAAAATACTTTACATTTTCTGTCTAAACAAGCTACATTCTTTTTAATTCTTAATTTTGAGTTCCTGGTTCCCGATGATAAGATTCCCCATTTTGGTGCAGGGTAGTGAATGTAGCAGTTCAAGAGACAGTGGAGATAGTCTGCACTGTGGAATTACACTTTGGATAAGAGTGATTATGGTGTAACAATGGTGAAGGAATAAATAAGATCTATGTAACACTTTGGCACCAGTAAAGCACCAGGACCTTGTCTTGTTTAGTAAGGCAATTAGCCAAGAGAGTGTCTGCACAGGCTTTGTTAGAAATCAGCAAACCATTGCATCATACACCAACCCCTAATTACAAAGAAAGCAACCTGAAGGACTCTGTGTCCTTTAAGTATTTATCCATAAATATGTATGTCAAATTGGCCTGTTCACGTTCTTGCTGGTTCGGTCAGATACAGAGTTGTGCCAATGAATCCAAATAGTACGGTACTATTACAATACCTGCAGGAGTAAACTGCTTTTCATAGGCACTACTGTGCATATACTGTGTATGACTGTGCTTAGGGCAATAAATAAATATATTCCCAATGGAAGACACAACTAAAAATGGTGGACAGAAAAATTGCATTCTGTAAACCACAACAAAACGAAGTTAGGTGTCTTTTATGAATTTGGTAGTCCAGGGTGTCAAAATTAATAAGTCTCTACTCTAGTAACACATTATTACAATTATCATTACTATAAAAACTAAATCAGCAGCAGCAGAACTGTGGCGTTATCACAGTCAAATTAGAAGGGTGGTGAAAAGACCATTTTGCAGATATGGAATAAGTGTCCAATTCTCTCATTCCTTCAGTTATTTCTGTTCAATGGAGGGCATGTAATCCACACAAGAAAAGTGCCCAGGTCCATAACTTCTGTACTCCACAATGTAGTAAGTAATAAAGATGGCTGAAAATTACTCAAAAATATAACTTTGATCATTTACTCTGATAATTTAAGAACTTCAGATCATCACCTACCACTAGGTGGTTTTTTTATGCTACAATACAACAGACAATAAGGGCCTGATTCAGACCTGAAAAATCTACACAATTACAGCGATCCAGACCCCAATGCCAGTCAATGCTGCGTCTGCTTTCGTTCACAGGGGCGAATAGTAAGAGTTAGGTTGTGGAGGCACATAGCCAATAAGGGCGTTCTCACAAAACTGAACCTGATCTAGGCGTTAGTACGCTCAGTTTACAGCAATATATCTGCACCTGCCAAAAGGCAAAACATATTCAGAGGCACAGGCAAGTGGGTACATAGAAGTGTTTGTAAAAGTGGAGCAGGCTGCATGCAACCCAAAAGTGCACACAGCGGTGTATTTGGATTGCAAGCAATTATGTTGATCCAGACCCGAATGGCAGTCAGTGCTGCGCCTGCATCCGTTCAGAGGGGC
>WWET01000455.1:312989-333542 GCA_011038615.1 Limnodynastes dumerilii | reverse complement strand
GAGGTTCTACTGTAGTTGGGCTTGTTTTGGGGCTTTTTCGGATTGGATTGGGCTTGTTTTTAATGTCTCGGTTGCTTGTTTTATGTTTCAGAGTTGGCAACACTGCTTAGAACTCCCAGGAGAGGGTCCTGTCACTATAGCAGTGCTGTAGGAATCTATCCCCACAGCTCTACTATAGTGATCAGATGTTTCAGGACTGGAAGGTGAGTATAGGGTGGAGGGAATTGCTGGGTCAGCATCCGGTACAAGAGCCCTTTTAGCCGGTACAGACCATTAAAAAAAGGTACTGTACCTGCTAAATAGGTACAGTTGGAGGGTATGCATTACAATCTATTTGTCAATATTATAATACCTTTATGATTTTTATGCGGGGGTCCCCTGACACATATTATTTCTAAGGTTTTTCCAAGGTACAAAGGGTGACCTAATGGAGGAGATCATATTTGAAGGGGGGAGGGAGGGAGAGAGATGTGTCTGCATCTGAACGTTATATTATATTACGGCACAGTTAGGGTTAAAAGGCATCCATGCCCCATCCCCCATCCCAATAAATGTGATATTTCACGTCTTTCTCAGTCTTCATTTATAAAAGTATAATATTTTACAATAAGCACGCGATGGCTTCCATGACGAGAGCAGAACACCTATGGATAAGATGAGGACATGAAGTGTATAAGGAGAGGTTACTTATAACTATGTTCCCGTTGCGCGGTCAGCCATTTTCTATAGCTGTGCATTGTTTTCCCAGCGGCCATGTTCTGAATAGGAGACCCCTTGTCTTGCCCTTGTCAGGCGTGTAGATGGCAGTGTAGGATAGTCCTTTGGCGGAGGTAGGGGCCGTGCCTCAGTCAGAGGAGGAGATAAAACACGATGAGTCTATGGCGCCCCGGCTTGCTTAGGCTCTGTCGAGCTGCTTTGATCAGCTGCCCTGGGAGACCTGTAGCGTGTCGCCGCTGGCTCAGCATGCAGCGCTACAGCACGGAGGAAAGGGGGCGGCCCAATACCGCTGATTACCGGCTGTACTTCAGTAAGTAGGCGCGGCGGGCCGGCGGCATCACCGGGTGCTGGAGCGTGTAAAAGTCTGTCACAGATCTGTGTGACATGGAGCTCCCCCTCCTTGTTCCTGTAGTGCCCTGAGACATGCTGTCTCCCTGCACGCCGCTGTCTGAATGACTTCTCTCTCATCCTGTTAAGGCTCTTGTCATTGACCTTGCAGCATATTCGCGGGCTGTGACACTCGCACTACAAGTTAGCTAAGTGGCTGAACTTTTGCTTCTTCTCAGATAACCTATATGAAGACATTTAATAAACTAATATTGCAATCAGAAACTTGGGATATATAATGGCTCGAAGCTAAGGCTATAATTTAATACGCGTGTGATATATAAAATAACGCTTCAGTTGCTGTGATTTAGTAAAGCTTTGTCATGTTAATATATAGTTGCCAACTCTCCCTGAATATCAGGGAGACTCCCTGAAGATTGGGTAATCTCCCTGACTCCCTGAAGTGTTTGGTAATCTCCCTGATTCTAATTTCATCCATTGAGGTCTATGGAGATGGCCACTTTCATGGAGGCCAAAATGTAATGAAAGACTCAGCTGTAGTGTTACTTTTATCTTTTCTATAAAGATAGTACTGAAAGTATTCACTGACAATTTAATAATCGATAAATACTGCCATTTTTATTGTAAAATCATTTTCCTGGCAGTGCTAGATACACCTATGGGTGGAGCTATTTACAGGACACACCTCTTTGGCGCTACAGGACACACCCCTTTGGTGCAGCGCCTTGATAGTGGTCTCACAATCTCCCTGATATTCATTTGCAAAAGTAGGCAACCATGTGTTAACATGGTAGTTCTGACCCAACAGCTTATGTGGAGGAGCAGTGCAGTTGGTGCTTGGGGAGGGGATCTTTGACACTATTGCTTTATCAAGCCCCACTCCCACTGCACAATTCTGTTATCCATAATGATGGGTTGGAACCATAATAACCTCACTTTAGGGTACATACTTATTTAGCCTTGTTGGGGCAAAGTGGTGGGGGAAGTCAAGTACATTGCTTGAATTTAAAAATGCTAAAAAGTTGACTTGCAATGAGTTTTGTTATAAATATTGCCTGAATGATGATGGCTGCATTCCAGTTTACTGTGATCATAAGCCACTTAAAATGTGTCCTGTGGCAGTTTATCTGTAATAACTGTTCTCCACATATAAAACTAAACATACAAGTGTGTTTCTGCCTTATGTATTATTGATGGTTCTTTTAACTGCTGCTAACATTGGACCTGATTCACACTTAAAAACGTACTTAAATATACACATGCCTTGCTCGTATCTTGTCGAATTTTTGCAAATTGAACATGCGCTATCCAGATGGTTTGCACGAAAACCCGTAATGCATGGAGTTAAACCCTGTGACCAATGAGATTCTACTGCTCTGTAATACCGCTTTCACATCATCCTCCCAGAAAAACCCGGTATTTTGTACCCGGGACTTTTCTGGGAGCAGTGCCGGGGTTTTGTCATGGCCGCGTTATTAGTCCACCAAAAACCCGGGAAATTCCCAGGTCTGACCCCTTCAGATCACCAGGAATTTCCTGGGTTTTAGTAGGTTTTTAGCGCCGAAGAGCATGCTGATGCTTATAAAGCTACAATCATCAGCAGCCCAAGGATGACAGGGCATGCTAGTGCTTGGAGAACCACAAGTGCCACCATGCCCTGTCATCTGTTATAACCCACAAATGTATATTCCTCCTAGCACCTAAATAAAATATAGGGCCGGCCCCTAACCTAAATAAAATACTAAACATTTCATGCCCCCCTACAAAGAATACATTATATTTAATACAATAATGTAATGTAAAAAAAAAAAATAAAAAAAAATGACCACTAATTGTATAATGTAAAAAAGAAAATAACCGCTAATTGTGAAATGTTAAAAATACATGAATAAAAAAAAATTGCATAAAAATATTAATAAAAAATAGTTACTTACCATCTTAATAACGATCCCATCTTCTAAGCTTGTAATCTGTGGGGGAGGTATTATAAAAATAAAAAACCCTGTGGACCGACGCAACTCATGTCCTGCACCAGGGGCGGAACTACCATTGGTGCAACAGGTGCAATGGCCCCGGGGCCCATGATGATACAAGGGCCCACAGCTGTCATCACCGCACTGCCAAAGCTCCCAATCGGAGAACCTGGGATATCAACAGGGCCAAAGTATATTTTTTGCACCTGGGCCCACAACTCGCTAGATCCGCCTCTGACCCCTTCACAGTCCATCTATCTCCAACCTTCACTCCTTCACAGTCCATCTATCTCCATCTATCTCCATCTCTCTTCCCCCTTTTGCAATATGTTGAATTCCTCTTTCTTTTGTCTAGTATCTTATTCTGTTCTCCCCAGGCAGTGAGTATTGTAACTCAGACATAACCAGTGTTGACTGTAACACGCTGCCAGTAAATCACCAGAATAACTTTCATCATTTAATAATGAGTCTAAGGTGCAGTTTGTATCTCAGTGTCAGTTACTTTAAGTCGTAAAACTCAATAACAACAATAAAATACCAGCACCTTGGGATAAATAAGAGAATCCCAGAGGAGATTGCGATCTGTGGTGTTATCTTTGTGAATTTCGTGCCTTCTTCATGGTGAGATCAGCTCTGTTTACACCCACCTCATGCCCTGCCCCGCAGGACCCCCCGACGCTAATGACAGCTCTGCTGTCATTGGGGTGTATTTATACCCTTGGACAGGCTGTGAGATCGCCATGGAAACAGCCTGCCCAAGGGTATGGTAGCCCTATGAACGCGGAAGTCGGTAAAAATCTATAAAAACGAGATTAGTGTTATGGGAGTTGCTTTGCCACATAGGTGCATATTTTTGTAAATCTGTGCGTACTTATTTCCTTGTTCATCTGAGATCAGGCCCGTGATGTAAATGTGTGCACAATGGTTTGGATTAACTTGCATTGTTGTGCATGCCCTTAATAAATGTAGCGTGCGCAAATATTGTTGTAACACTTATCTGAACAAGCCCTAATGATTATGTCACATAGTTGATAGGCCAGATCTTGTGCGTGATAAAAGCAAATATGTGACCGAGGATATTAGGTGTGTGGTGGATAATCATCACTGTACTCTGAAAATGAAGTAGGCATTTCTCGTTATCTAAAGTGATCTGGATGCACACACACTTTTAGCTATAGCAGCTGTTCTCAACCTTTTTTTGGTCAGTACCTTTTAACCACTATGGAATAAGGTCAAGTACTACTGACCAATTTTTTCAAAGCTAATCAGAATCACAGGTAAAAAAAATATTACTACCACCTGTGGTGTTTACACACAAAAAAGAAAAAAAAAAAGTTTGTTGGTAATGAACACACTTGTACTCCAATAAGGACACCTGGAAAGCATGCACTGTTGGTATGGACCAAGTTTAGTCACATCTGACTTAACGTAATCAGACCCGCAAAAAAAAAAGTAAAATACTGACCTTCCAAGGAATACCCAGGTTTACCAAAACTCCTGGAATGATTGATGCAAAGTAATAATTTTTTTCTATAAATCCCAAAAAATTAAAATATATAAGGCCCAAAAGAACGTGTGATATTACATCCCACCAAATGCTTTTGATGCACTTCTTGTTAAATTTACCTCTAACTGTTTCTAACCTAAGGGGAATATATAATGAAGATATTGTCTGTAGAGTTATGATTTATGTAGTAGATTATTCTGATGCGGTTTCAGGTAACTACTGTTCGTTACGTAAGTTCTGAGGATAAAATGGCTTGAGGTCTTGGACCTGTAAAACTTTCAAACAATTTCCGTTTATTACAGTAGGCAGTGCTATATTTGACACTGGGTGAGATCATTTGACCGAGTGAACCTTGGTGTAGCACACAAGCATCGTTATTGTAGCCCAGATCTGAATATATCTTCATTCAGCGTTGCAACAACTCTGTAATTGAACAGTTTGTTTCTGCTTATAGTATACAATTTAAAGGCCTGTTGCGTTTTTTTTTTAGGTTTGTATATATAATGGGAGGGTAGAGGAGACAACAAAACAAATAACAAATCAAACTTATTTGTAATTTAGTTTTATTTTGTACAGCTTAAAAGAATAAATGCTGACTAGAAAATGATTAATATTTTATATTTAGCAATCATGAGCTGGAGAATGCGGTTAACTATTGTAATTAATTTGAGACAATGGATCTGATTCAGATTTGCGTGTGACTTACGTACACACGTGGATCTGAAAGTAAGCGTGGTGGAGGGGAGTGCATACTCCTGTCACTCCCCTCCTTACAGCATTCTGGACATTTAAGTATACAGAACCTTACCTTAAGTTATACGAATCGATCTGCCTTCATATTAATTCACAACTGTGGCACTTCATTAGCTCGCCTAACCCTACCTGACCGGCACCTTTTACGGAGGTCCTTCTGTATGGAACTTAGCGTAGGGCTCCCTTCCGAATGCAAATCGGAATCAGGTCTGATAACTTCATTAAAATGATACACATCACATTGAGAAATTTTCATACTGCTATAAGAAATTTACCTTACAAGTAGATTGCATTGTGACCACAAGAGCAGTGCCAGAGATATCTCCCAGAATGCTTAGCTGCGATTGCACAATTTTCTATTACTTATGTGTTCTGTTTATTCCCAGGAAAAGGACCGCAGGATGTTTTAGGTTTGCATATGAAGGACTAAAAAGAGTTTGGTTTTTTAGTTGTGCCACATTGAGCTCTGATGAGGGGTTGTTGGATATTTTACTATAGACTGTGGTGGGAGGGATTGGCAAAGGTAGACAGATTGGGGTCTTCAACCACGGCTCTCAGTGCGTTTTGCAGGTCTCCTTGCTAAAACACAGATGTGTTCATTGCTGACTGAGTAAACCTGAAAAACATGCACTGTTAGTGGTAGCTGAGGACCATGGTAGAGAACTTATCAGTATCTTAAATCCCGTAACTTACAGGATCCCAAGCAGTATTGATTCACTGGGTGAAAATCATGTCAAACAAATCTTATTGAATTTTCTGACTGGGTCATTAAGCATTAGATAAAGGGGGAGCTGTAGACATAGCTTATCTCTGATTTTACCCCACATTTTTTTTAAACTTTCTGCTGTGAGGAAGTATTCTTCATGGGAATGTCTCGTGATGACATCCCTGTAACCGCCCTCCATTCTAAATGTGCTCCTTAGGAAAGAAGCCCTTCTAAGCAGCAAACCACATTCCTCCTGCTTTAGCGTAAATAATCTTCCGTTAGAAATTAAAATGGGTTTTAATTGATATTAAATTGAGTTGAGGATGTTAAGCGTGCAACAAGAAAAAAATCACAGATCTAGAGGCGCTGTACAGGAGTAATTCAATCACAAGTAAATGATCCAAAAAATGGAGAATAAAAAGAAACAATTAGAAGAATATATAAAAATGAACAAAAAATTCTCTCTTGATTTTTTCATTTTGAATTACATATGTTTCCAAGTTCAATTTTTCCTGTGGTATGTTTACAATGTCCCTTCAGAAGGAAGTCCTTTGTAAATAATATGGTGTATATCGAAAATATAAATAAACAAATCAAAACCAATTGTGCAGTATAACTGACAGCCCTCTTACATTAATGTCAGATTTCACACTCAAATATTTCTCCATAGTGGTAGACTTTTTAAATAAGGTATCTGTTGCTGAAGTCTTCTTAGTCCAAGTACTTCACTCTTCTGTTGACTTCTGTATGGTAGAATCACTTGCCATATATATGATCATGCAAGAAACAAGCCGCCAAGTGCCGCTATCTCGTGCAGCATTAAATAACTTTAAAGAAGATTTAGGTTTGAGATGTATACTCACTATATACACCTCTTGATATTTTGCATAACACAGGGGATCACTCCATGGCACCCTCCAGATGCAACCAGATCCTCCTTGCGAAGTAAAAATGCAGACACTTTCTCCAGAACTCAATGATAATATTTCTTTATTTAAAATAATTCAAACGGTTTCTTCCTACTTCTGGGCCAGTGTCCTCCCACTTACACCAACGCGTTTCTACTCTTCTTTTTCAAGGAAACATTGAAAGACTTTTTATACACAGACACTGGCCCAGAAGGAGGAGGAAACTGTTTGAATTATATTTAATAAAGAAATATCACCATTCTGGAGATCTGGATTCAAGTGTCTGCATTTTTATTTTGGAGATTGCAAGGAAGAGGTGGTTGCATTTGGAGGGGCCCCTGGAAGGATCCCTTGCAAAATATTAAGAGGTGTATATTGTGAGTATACATCTCAAAGTTATCTTCTTTAAAGTTGTTTAATGCCGCACGAGATAATGGCACTTGTGGGCTTGTTTCTTGCATGGTTTAGTTTTTCTTATTCATATTCTCTATATACACCATCGTTGGGGACATGGGAAAGAATATTATTTACAAAGGACGTCCATCTGAGGGGAAATTATTCCCCATATTGCAACATACCATAAGTTTGAACTTGGAAATGTATGTCATTCAAAACTAAAACAGCAAGACAAAGACTATTTTTTAAATAATTTTTATATATTTTATTTATTTTTATTTTTGTTCTCCATTTTTTGGATTGTTTACTTGTGGTTGAATTACTCCTGTACAGCGCCTAAAGATCAGTGATTTTTTTTCTTGTTGCATGTGTAGGGTCTGTCTATTATTAGATAAGTATCTTTAAAGGTGGAAGAATGGAATCCCTCTCACTGGTTTTACTGGGTTGCAGTGAGCAGGGAGTGCAGCTATACACCTACACATATAACTATGTTAAGCAGCATTATTGTAGATTGTGAGAAATTTATCCTGGAAAAAAAAGCAGTACAAGCAAATATTCCTGTAATTTTAGAGTACTAAGTATTTTAACACAGAAAAATAGAACCTTGATGATGTCTGATAATCATATTTCTACCTCTATTTCATTTATAACTTTTTTTTGTATATTTGATGCTTTACAGAGAATGCAGAAGGTAAATTCATCTCTCCTTTTCATGACATCCCGCTGTACCCAAGAAGTCCAGAGGTATAATTAATTTAATCTTTCTTGGGACCCATTCACACAGAAGTATTTTTGATAGTGAAAATTGTAATTTTTAGTGGGAAGGAAAGATAAAAATCTATTGTAACGCCTTGATGTATTGGGTAGGATGCTTAGTTCCTTAATTACATGGGTGTTTGGATTTTTTTTTTTTACAGGAACATGATGTTCCAGCAAAGAAATCAAAGTCAAATTGGAATAAGGTAAAATTGGCTACTAAACTGCTTTTTAAGAAACATTTGTAGATGTGAAAAACAAGCAAAAAATTCTGACACACACTGAAAATGTACAAAAAAGAATATATTCCATAAGAACATACACTAGTAAAATACCCAAAAAGAACACTTGCTTGCATGCATGTACTAGATCAAAACAATGTCAACATGCATCCTCTAAGTAACTGAAGCTGGCATTAGTGTCAGGCTTATTTAGCTTTTGCAGTAACACAGAAATCGAGTAGGGTTGAACATAATGAAATAAATTATCACATACCAAAGAATAATGTAAGTTATGTGATCAATTTGAAAGTCACATTTTCTTATAAATTGTAGCAAGAAACAAATTAGACACATTTTCTTTTTAAAAAGCCCCTAAAAATCCACTGTAGTAGGTCCGCTGAAAATAACCTACAAATTACCATCATCCGATGTGGCTTGTTTGTGGTCTATAAACTGGAGCACGTTTCAGGTTCATTTGAAAGGAAACTGTTATTTTAATTTAATTACACCCAATTATTTTAACACTATTTGGTTGAGTATTTAAGGAAAAACATCCAAAGATTTTTGAATACAGTGGGCTGGATCCAGAATTGGTAGCGGAGTGCAAACATATAAAGGTGTTCCTTAAATTTGGTCGCTACTAAGTTCCGTCTGTGAGTGGGAATGGCACTACCCCACTCGTGTAAACTCAAGGATAAACGTGTGGACAAGATAATCCGTAAGGGCTAAACCCATTCCTTTCTGTATGATTTACATTGAAAGGCCAGCTGTCGTTCAGAGGTCTGGATCCGGTCCATTTTTTTTATATTTAGAATTTGTAACTTCAGGCTTCTGTGTTCTCTCTCCCTCTGTGTGGGTCTACTGTCACAGCACCGCAGCATCTAACAGGCTGCAGCGCTGTGACAGTAGATCCAATAATTGTAAATGACACAGAATTAAATTCTAAATTAAGCATGCCACATGATCAAATAATCGTACCTGAGGGTTTGAAAAACCTATCCTGACCATACACTAGCGATTTTTGGCCCAAACAGACAATAATTGGATGATTGGGCCGATAATGCGTCTAATATTTGGCCAGTTTAGGAGGTAGTCCTCGCAGTTAGGGGCTGATTCAGAGTTGCACTTCCATCTTTTTTTAGGTGCAAGTGTAGACCTGGACAATGCCATGTTGAATTGCAAGGGGAGGCAGATTTAAATTGTAAAACCAGAATTAAAATTAGGAGGTGAAGTTTATTAGCTCAACTCTATTTTATAGAATAAACATAAATCTATGCAGTATTATAGGTCTATGTGTAAAGGTAATGTATTTTCCCTGCATGCACATTTTTTTTAAATGAATTAACACCCCTTACTTTAAAAAATGGTTTAGCCGAGCTGTACACTTGCACCTAAAAAAAGGTGTAAGTGCATCTCTGAATCAGCCCCATTATGCTTCATATTGTTTTTCTGTAATAGGGCTGATCCAAAGCTACACTTACACCTTTTTTTAAGGGCAAAACAGGTGCAAGTGTAAAATTGAGCAAAACCATGTTACAATGTTAAAGGGGTGCAAATTAACTTAGACCAAATTAACATAGAACTCACATAGGGCCTGATACAATTTTCTGTTTTTAGGACTTCCCTGTTTCAGAATGTAGTTTGCTGGAAACTTATTTTCTTTTTACTTTTCATCAATTTCTAGAATGTGGTGAATATGGTAGTTGAAGTACCACGATGGACAAATGCAAAAATGGAGGTACTTATCCACTTTAACATCCATTGACCTCACTTCTTTGAGTCCTATTTCTCCTTTATGTATTTTTATATTTATATTCTAGATTGCAACAAAGGAGTCCTTAAATCCAATTAAGCAAGATGTAAAGAAAGGAAGACTTCGATATGTGGCAAATGTTTTTCCTCACAAAGGATACATTTGGAACTATGGTGCAATTCCTCAGGTTATAAAGGCTTAAAAAATCTCTTCCTCCTATCCCTTTTTACCTTGAAAATATACTTTTATTACTGTTTAGTTCCAGGCCTTCATTTAGCATGTGTGTGGCCCAGGGCAAGAGCATACGTGGGGTCACCCTCTGTTATGTTGCAGCCACAATTGCATGGGACATTGCTGTGCTCAGTGTGAAATAAATAAAAGGAATAGAGACATTTCCATAGGCAGGGCACTTGCAGTCTTTGTTTTAAATGCTGCAGGCAAATCAGGAAGGCCCCAAGAAAAAAAATAAGAAAGGTAAGTTGTTATTTAGTAGATGGTGGGTAAAGTGTTTCATGTTAGGGGTATATCCAAAATGTATTTATTTATTAACAGGCTTTTTTTTAGGGCTATCAGATCACGCAGCGTTTTACAGAGAATATTTCACCTTCACATTAGTTCCTGATGAGCTACATACTAAGGTCCCAACACACACACACATACACATATATTATGGTTCATTTATCCAGCAGCCAATTAACCTTCCAGCATGTTTATGGAGTGTGGGAGGAAACCTGAGCACCCGGAGGAAACCCAAGCAGACACAGGGGGAACATACAAACTCCACATAGAAAAGGCCTAGTCCGGGAATTGAGCACATGACCTCAGTGCTGTGAGTCACAAGTATTACCCACTGAGCCACTGTGCTGCCCATAGAACTATTATAGTTCTAATTTGAGCAAAAATAACTAAAGGGCTTTATCATGGATCATACCTTCAGTATTTTGAGTTCAAACTATCCTCCAAAATAGGCCATTATATCCCCCAATTATAATTAACTTTGATATTGTGCCCTATTCGATGTGTAATGTAGCACCTTATGATTGGGATACCTGCTTTAGACTTGTGTCTATGCTGTTTCTTACTTTTCTTGTTCTTTTCATTTCTTCACTCTTCTTTCTGACTCCCTACAGTGCAGGCTGAAAAACCTAGATAACCCACAGCATTATATACACACTATAGATTAATTGGGGGCAAGGGGGCACCATTGCCTGACTCCCTCTGCTACTATTTCTTAGCAGCACCAGACACTAAGTTTCGGCCAGCTAGTGATGTTTTGTGGTGGGCCATTGCTCTGTGTCTGAAGCTGCTAGGGAGTAAAAGTGACAGGGGTCAAGCAATGAAGTTCCAGTACCAAACGACAGCAACTATCTAGTTTTACAACATCATGCTGTAATGTACATTTCATTTGGGAGTGGTGGGCTCAGTATTTTCAAGTTCTTTCCATTCCCCTGGTTTTGATGATTAATTCACTACTTTTTTGCTATTATAAAGAAATCCATTCCTTTGTCAGTACTCTATTGTCATCATAAACTCTGTTTTTCTCTATTCTATTAATGTTTTAATTTGCAACTAATTGCAATGCTCTGTCTGCCCACACTCTCTCGCACCTCATGTCTCCTTATGAACCACTTCATATCATGTTGATTTATTTGTTATTTCTTCTTTCCTATTTAACAGACCTGGGAAGATCCCAGTCACATTGATAGTGATACAAACTGCTGTGGAGATAATGACCCCATTGACGTCTGTGAAATCGGCTCAAAGGTTTGCGTTAATTTGTGAGGATCATTATGTATCAGAAAAAGGCAACTGCTTTATAACTTAACTTAACTCAATCCAGTAGCATAGCATTTGTCTGATATCCGGGTCCTCCATTTGCCAAATACTTGACAGGCTTAAAGCAGTCATATACTGCACTTTAATCTGTCCACTCCACCGGATCAGAAAAATTATTGTGCAGTATATGGAACCTAAGACATGATATTTATGTTGATCACGAAGATGGAGCTTATTTGATATACCAGACAATCTGATGAAGTGATTAGCAGAATTGTATTTCAGGTCGCTGAGTAATTAGTCAGTTAAAACAGTATTTTCATTAATCAGAAAACCTGTGTTTCGGTTTTTTTTGGGGGGGAGCATAAAATAAACCCTACTTACTGGATAAGTCTTTCAATAGAAACATCACATGATATATACACCTCTTACCATTTACTTTTCTGCTGGTTGCGGAGGAGGACTGTATTTAATCAGTATTTCAATGTCCATGACATTACAAATTGGGTTTCCATGGCAATTATAAGAGGGAGATTATGACTTGAGTGAGATTGTTGGGGGGAAAAAGGTTTTAACTTCCTGAGATTTCAAGTATATTCTGTGAATTGACTTTTCCGACACAGATGCAAACATATGCGTGTGCTGCCTTTCCTGCTTTACTTTAAATACTTTTAAATAAGCCACTGTTACATGCTAAACATTATTTGTTAGTGTATTTCCAGCATTGGAGGCTGTATTGCTCTCATGCAATATTTCTCTGTGATGTTTTCCTGAGAAGCTGAATCATTTTCTAATATTGATCTTTGTCTGCACAGACAGCAGAGATCTTGCTATATGAATGCTGTGGAGGATGCTTAATAGAATGCCTCAGCCAAGGAAATGTTGCACTGTAATTGCTTGCATTTTGGATGGTAAATTGGATAGCTTAGTTATAGCCTATGAAAATGCAGAGAAGTGTTTAGAATGTGGGCTATAACAGTAATTATGGGTAGTAATTAGGCAGCACTACTGAAATGTTTTAGATGTAGGATTTAAGGGTCGTATTCACAGATCCGTTTTTGTGCGGAGTTCCGTGCGTATTTTTAGGATCGGGGTAACTGCGCATGCGTAGTAACTTTATTTACGTTGAATTTATGCACGAAAGTCCATTAGGCGCGTACGTGTGAATAGCACTTGGGGACATTCGTGCGGAGGAGCGTGGTTGTACGGACAAAGTTATGTGAAAGTGGGGGGGGCGTGTAAATGACCATTTGAGGGTGTGTTTAGATGCATACGGTCGTACGAAAGTATTATACACATGTAAATGCACACGTAGAGATAAGGGTGCTCTATGGAGGTGTAAGTCACCGAAAACCCGTCCGTGTGAATGGAGTGTCATGGGTGGTGGCTTGCAACGTACGTGCGTATAATTGCATACCTTTTACTAACGGATCTGTGAATACGGCCCTAGATCCTCTATTGTGATTGCTTAGCTCAGTCCATATGTTTGGGCATCAGGTGGTTATGTTTCTATGTTATTCAGTAGGTTGTATGAGAAAAATTAGGAACCTCCATAAATATGGATTTGTTCTTGTAACTTACTATCCGGAAACCATAGGAATACTATGATAAATGTTAAATATCAATTACCACAACTTAAACATAATGCATTATGTGTTGCAGGTTTGCTCTAGGGGAGATGTCATTCAAGTGAAACCTTTAGGTGTCTTGGCTCTCATAGATGAGGGAGAGACGGACTGGAAAGTTATTGCAATCAATGTAGATGACCCTGAAGCAGATAAATTTAATGGTTGGTTCTATTCCTACAGATTACAACGTAATTTCTTTGTAAGCTGTTCTGATGTTTTGTTATCCTTAAAGAGATTAATGGTCTGAAATGCATTTTTAAAAGAACAAAAATGACTAAAAAGCAAGAATCTGTCTATGCTGTTGCAATTGCCATTGGTGAATGTTGAGCCATCACCTGCGGGAGGTAGTCCAGTCACTTTAACACCATTGACTTGGCAACACTAAAGCAATAATAGTTCCCAGGTATAAGGGTGACCCTGGATTACCTGCCGCTTATATAGTTCTGCTGCTTCAGACTCATGATTATTATTAAGCAATCCTTCAAAATCTCCTTCCACTGATCATGGAGTCTTCTCAAGCTCTACTTACGGTCTGCTCATGCACAATAGAATGGTTGGCAATGACTGTGGTTTTTACACTTTAACACTTTTACAAGAAGTAGGAAAACTCTAGAGAAAGCTAAACATGGATTAAATGGCTTTTGTACAGGTAGTTGCTGACTTTGAAAGTAAGTCCCCCACAGTGTATTTTTCCAGTAATTGCTGAGCATGTTAGATGAAATACACACACTTTCCCCCTCATTAACCTTTTGTGGTCATGGTGTTTTGCAGACATTGAAGATGTGAGAAAGTATAAACCTGGCTACCTTGAGGCTACTGTTGAATGGTTGAAATCTTATAAAGTGCCTGATGGGAAACCAGAAAATCAGTTTGGTTTTAATGGAGAGTTTAAGAGCCAGGTAAGGTCAGATTTAGATAAAATAGTAATCACTGCATATTCAGTTTCAGCTTTCTGTGAAGAATGTCCTGTATTGCATGACTGTATGATAAATAGTAACTTCCTTTTTCCTTCTCACCACACCTATTCTATCTGTGTATTTTCTTTCATTCCTCTGTGGTATAGTGCCCTGTTGCTCATGTTATTGGCAGTATTCCCTAGCCACACTTAAGGAATTATTATTATATTATAATTATTATTTATATGTATTGATCTATGGCTTCCAAACTTTGCAGTACACTCAAAATGATGGATACACATTTTCTACTTTAGAATTGACCACACAGTTTAAAAACTTCTAATATGGTTAGAAAGACTGGTAGCTCTGACATAGCCACACAAGGTTCAGCACGGTGACTACTACTAATAATATCTTGGTGTGTCTACTGTGTTATAAAGTATTGTATATGGTCTTGACATATAACACTGATACTAGGTTTTTTGTCCCTTCCACAGGCCTTTGCAGTTGAGGTCATTAAAGCTACTCATAATTACTGGAAGGACATGGTTCATAAAAAATCTGAATGTAATGATATAGTGTGGTAAGTGCACACTTGGTATTTTTTATATATTTACAATAATAGGCTTTTCATATTGAGACATTGAAATAATACTAGTATAGTATGTTACATTATGAATTGGAGAATACATCACTTGTATTTTTCTTTTGTATATCTTTTAACCTGTTCTCTTCTATAGTAAAAATGTTTTGGTTACGGAGAGCCCTTTCTGCTGCAGTGAAGAGGAAGCCACAGCCATAGTCCAGTCTGTAAGTCTTTCTGTTATCTACACTAGGCTTCTGTTATCTAGGTAAAAACAAATTTCTATATAATACCACCACTGCATAGATACTGACTACACTATGCATACAGTCCTCTTGATGCAAGAACTAGAAGCTTAATTGTCTTTGCTATACCAGTAAACAAATGCATGTTCTATTGTTTCAGACACCTGCAACCTCTCGTCAGTATCGAAAATGTGAAACCTCTTTTTCTGTTTTTATCTATTACTTTAATTTATGCAAAAGCCATTAGTGAGTGATCTCTGATAGAGGGGTTCCTGAGTGGTCTACTTTTCTGAGACCATTTGAGATTGTACACATTTTAGCGGTTGTACACATGATTTGTTGGTAACGTTCATCAGTTTTTGAATCCTTATTCATTTATCTTTTTTGCAGGCTGCATCTCCAGGAGAGTCCAGTCTGGTGCCCTCTGAAGGTGTGTATGTATGTATGTATGTATGTATGTATGTGTGTATATAGATGTAGATATATATATTTAATCAGATTTAGCTGAAGTACCCTAGACATGCACATCGCTGCCTAAGTCCATAATGAAGGACAATGACAAGTGCATGTTATTCATTTCAAATCTCAATGATTGCTTCTATAGCATATAGCATAATAAACTTCCCAACAACTTGTTTCTAACCAGTTTTTGTTCTTTCTCTTTCAGTTGACATGTGGCATTTCATTAAAAAGTGATCCAGCAAATTCATATAGATGTTGTCAATAACATTGGCTTATTTACCTGTAAATAATACAAAATTTTACTTTGATTAATTATTTTATGTCATGGAATCAGTTGACATTGTATAAATAAATATATTTTTTGGTTCCTTAACATCTCTTGTCATCATCTGATCTGTTTATTGTGTAAGTTGTAAGAAATGACACAAACAACTTCCTTGCACACCTGGAACCTGATCCAAAGCTGCAGAAGCGCATTGAGAAAACACTTGACGTGTTCGGATCGGGAGCAAGCACAGAAAGATGGGAAACAGAGAAACAAAAAAAAACAATTTGGGCGCTGGAAATAAGGGAACAAAGGATATTTGCAAAAAAAAAACTCCTTGAAATTACTGCTGCTGGTCTGAAGGGTTTGTAAGACCCTTAATAGATAGTATAGAAAAAGACAAAAGTGTGTGACCAGCGCTGTAGGAGGTAATATATGCAATAAATAGCTAGATGTTATCTGACTGATATCAATATCTAGCCAAATGAAGCTCAATATGAACCAATTAATGGAATCGCCTTCCAGAGCAATTCATGAATACAAAAATACAATTTATTAAACAAATTAACCTGGTACCAATAGATAAAACAGTTAAAATAAATATTGACACACTTTTTGCAACAAATGTATCTAAAAAACTGCACTATATAGTGACTACTTGTTGGCATTAATTAAGGAACACATGAACCTTCCTATAGATGATATATACTATTTCTGATAGTCTGAGGTTGATCAAGCCTCAGATATAAAAATAGAAAAAAGATTGTTTTCTCCAGAAGTGAATAGTGTTTTTTAAACTCCGTGAGTATAATGTATGGTAAATTAGCCCAGCTTGCTCAGGGGGCTATAAGTTGGTAGAATAAGTATACGGACAGTGGCAGATATTCTTTTTCACCCGGCCTTCCGGTACCACTAATAGATCTTACAGTTGTGGTAACCTGTAGCGACGTCGGTGCCGTCCCCGTCAAGCGGGTGTTTGGGCCGCTGGATCTGGTAGTCTCTGACAGTTGCTCCTACTTGACGGGCTGGTGTACCTCTAATGCTGCGTGATATTACAATCCTGTCCGCATGGATAAAGATGGTGAGTACTCACGTCCTTAGATGATGCCTCCGTCTCTATCCTTTAATTGTTTTCCGAATTCCACCGCATCGGTTCAAAGTCCTTGGCAGGTGGCACGGATATAATGGGGTGCAGTAGATGGTACCCGATTTCTGCTGCTATTCCTTATGCGTTACGTCCCCAAGGTGGATTTCATCAGAGCATGAGGTGGAATTTGGTAAACAATTAAAGGATAGAGAGGGAGGCATCATCTAACGACGTAAGTACTCACCATCTTTATGCGGACAGGGGTGTAATATAACACAGCATTAGAGGTACACCAGCCCGCCAAGTAGGAGCAACGTAAATTGTATTGTATTTTTGTATTCATGAATTGCTCTGGAAGGCGATTCTATTAATTGGTTCATATTGAGCTTCATTTGGCTAGATATTGATATCAGTCAGATAACATCTAGCTATTCATGATCAGTAAATTTTAATATTTTTTTGCATCCCTTGATTTACAAAGTAATGGTAATTATGGCAAAAATATGCCACACTTGAATAACTCCCACTATATCTAAGTTGAGACTGTTGACTCTAAGTTGTCTTTTGGCTGAGTGAAGGAATATCTGAAATGTCATTTTGTATTGAATAAGTAGATGTTGATCAGCAGCACCACTGATGTTGGTCACTCACAGGAATTTGCGATTGGTCAACCCGCATGGAGGAATTGGGGAGGCATTTAAATTGTACAGTAAGGTTTGGTTAAGCCCTTATGTGCACATACTTAAAATAGGATTGCACTTTGCATAAGTGTGCCTTTACTTTAAAGACTTACGAGTGCTGTGTGTGCTTAATTCTAGATCTTTTCCCTGGAGAGGAACGATTCTAATAGAGCGTGACCATTGCATTTTTCTTGCTCTTTAGAGTCAAAGAGAAAATTCTGATAACCACAAAATCCTGATATTTCAAGATTATAATTATGTGATGCTATCCCGGGAGTGGTTATGTTTGCCATTAGGAAACTCACATTTGCAACATACAGACAGCCCATAGCTAATTGTCAGCTGTCTCTATGTGAGTCCACTGCGATATGGGAGTATGCAGGGAAACTGAGAATCATTGGGGGCTGGGGGTTAAAGGTAAATGACAATGGAAAACAAGAATGCAAATAAAGTTCAAAAGAATTCACAGGGAGCTATCACTGGGAATGAGTCCACTCTGGAACAGGCAATAAGGTACAAACATGAGCCCAAAGGGAATTTCCAACGTGCACTGCGGCAGCCAAAAGACAATTGATAATTCAGCTGTGATTGCTGGGTGAAGCTGCTTTAAATAGCCAGATGCAAACCATGGAGCATACTGAGGAGCTCCGGACACCCAAGCCAGAAACTGGCCTGAACAGCAGCCCATCTGCACCTTGTAAGCTTTAATATTTAGGTAATTATCACTACCCTTTAATGCTGTCTAGATATACTTGTTAGAGATTGTGATTGATAACTGTGGTCTGGCTTTTTAGGGTGTTAGTGTTTGTTTAAAATTTTATTGCTCCTTCAATTGGGGGAGGATTGTTAGTCTTGTTAGCAATCAAGGGTTGCAAATGTCAGTATTACTATATATTAGACCTGTGTAGGCTGCTAGGCCGTTTGGCTGCTTTAGTGTCTTAATTTAAAGTGGATTAATTTTAAGTGGAGGGTAATATCAGAGTTACAACAGAGTTACATCTAAAGTATTTCTAAAGGAGTTATTGTGAACTTACAACATCCACTTGTCCTCTTCTCATCCACAGGTAATTATCACTACCCTTTATGCAAGTGTTCCAATCTGCAACCTTGTAAGCTTTAATATTCAGGTAATTATCACTACCCTTTATGCAAGTGTTCCAATCTGCAACCTTGTAAGCTTTAATATTCAGGTAATTATCACTACCCTTTATGCAAGTGTTCCAATCTGCAACCTTGTAAGCTTTAATATTCAGGTAATTATCACTACCCTTTATGCAAGTGTTCCAATCTGCAACCTTGTAAGCTTTAATATTCAGGTAATTATCACTACCCTTTATGCAAGTGTTCCAATCTGCAACCTTGTAAGCTTTAATATTCAGGTAATTATCACTACCCTTTATGCAAGTGTTCCAATCTGCAACCTTGTAAGCTTTAATATTCAGGTAATTATCACTACCCTTTATGCAAGTGTTCCAATCTGCAACCTTGTAAGCTTTAATATTCAGGTAATTATCACTACCCTTTATGCAAGTGTTCCAATCTGCAACCTTGTAAGCTTTAATATTCAGGTAATTATCACTACCCTTTATGCAAGTGTTCCAATCTGCAACCTTGTAAGCTTTAATATTCAGGTAATTATCACTACCCTTTATGCAAGTGTTCCAATCTGCAACCTTGTAAGCTTTAATATTCAGGTAATTATCACTACCCTTTATGCAAGTGTTCCAATCTGCAACCTTGTAAGCTTTAATATTCAGGTAATTATCACTACCCTTTATGCAAGTGTTCCAATCTGCAACCTTGTAAGCTTTAATATTTAGGTAATTATCACTACCCTTTAATGCTGTGTAGATATACTTGTTAGAGATTGTGATTGATAACTGTGGTCTGGCTTTTTAGGGTGTTAGTGTTTGTTTAAAATTTTATTGCTCCTTCAATTGGGGGAGGATTGTTAGTCTTGTTAGCAATCAAGGGTTGCAAATGTCAGTATTACTATATATTAGACCTGTGTAGGCTGCTAGGCCGTTTGGCTGCTTTAGTGTCTAAATTTAAAGTGGATTAATTTTAAGTGGAGGGTAATATCAGAGTTACAACAGAGTTAACACAGAGGAAACCAGAGGAAACAGCACCATACTCTGCCCTAAAACAACTTTAACAACAACATATATTGAGGCATTTTCTCAAACAAACATCTGCTTTCAAAGGACAATCATCCTGCAAAACCAATCATGGACATTACTCAAAGAAACAACCTCTATGCTGCTTCTGGACACTACTTTGATCATCCATTATCCTAGCACTAAATCACTGTCATCATATGTTTTTTAATAGTCAAAAGTTATCTTTTTCTTACATGTTTCACTTCTTTTTAAAACCTCTCTATTCTCCAAACCTTTGCCACTACTTTCTGCCTCCTTCATACTATCATGGCCCCTCTCTCTGCCTCCCCCTCCATGCTTTCTCACACCTTCTACCCCCCCAACCATCCTACTCATCCCATACCCTCTCCCTATCCTCCCTCTGAGTCACCTTCCCTTCCCATACCCACCCTTACCCCCCGTCCACGCCGCACCACCCTCCCTCGTGCTTTACCTCGCTCCTGCAACCCCTCCAATCTAATCCACATCACTCCTGCTCCCTCTCTCCCATTCTCCTGCGCTCTGTGGAATGCCAGATCCGTCTGCAACAAGCTCCCTGCCATCCATGACCTCTTCATCTCCAACTCCTGCAACCTTCTTGCCATCACTGAAACATGGCTCTCAAACTCTGATACTACCTCCCCTGCTGCCCTCTCCTATGGCGGTCTCTCATTCTCCCACACCCCTAGACCTGGGGAACGCCCTGGTGGTGGTGTGGGCATCCTCCTCTCCCCTTCTTGCACATTCAGTGTCAT
>WWET01000455.1:282231-306574 GCA_011038615.1 Limnodynastes dumerilii | reverse complement strand
GCGATTCCGACTGCAGAGGGGGTTGTGCCAGGATATTTAAATGAGAAAAGCTCCGCTTTTCTCATTTAAATACTCCGTGCACACCAGTCCGCTGGATGCGGAAAAAGCCCTGCGATTCCACCAGCACAGGGCTAGTGTAATCGTAGGGGCAGCGCACCGGAGCTGAAAATAAAAAGAAAAAAAAAAAAAAAAAAAAGCCCTGTAAAAAATAAATAAAGTCCCGGGCCGACAGGGCATACTGTCGGTAGAAGAACTACAGGCACAAGCATGCCCATGAATGACAAGGCATGCTAGTGCTTGTAGAACTACTATCAGCAGCATGACCTGTCCCAAATTGCTACACATGCCCATTTATTTTAAACAAACATACAGTGCCCTCTCCCCCAAAAAAACTGCAAAGCTCCACGTGCCCTCCAAATATCTAAAGAAAAAAAATAAACATTCCACAAGTGCCCCTCTCTAAATTGAAAAAAATGCCACTAGTGCCCCTTAATAAACCAAAAAGCCATGCCACAAGTGCCCCTTAATAAACCAAAAACCCATGCCACAAGTGCCCCTTAATAAATAAAAAGCCATGCCACAAGTGTCCCTTAATAAATAAAAAGCCATGCCACAAGTGCACCATAACAAATAAAATACAATGCCACATTAAAAAATGAAATTTGGCATGGCTTTTTGTTTATTAAGGGGCACTTGTGGCATGGTTTTTGGTTTATTAAGGGGCACTTGCGGCATTTTTTTTTATTTAGAGAGGGGCACTTGTGGAATGTTTTTTTATTTCTTTTGATTTTTGGGGGGCACGTGGAGCTTTGCAGTATTTTTTTGGGAGAGGGAACTGTATGTTTTTAAAAAATAAATGGGCATGTGTAGCGATTTGGGACAGGGCATGCTGCCGATAGTAGTTCTACAAGAACTAGCATGCCTTGTCATTCATGGGCATGCTTGTGCCTGTAGTTCTACTAGTGGCAGTTTTCCCTGTCGGCCGGGACTTTATTTATTTAGTTTTTAAACATAGGTTGCGGCGGTGGTGGAAGGGGTTAATTTTTAACTAAAAAGGGTTTTGTTTTGTTTTCGTTTTCTTTTTTAGCTCCGGTGAGCTGGCCCTATGATTCTACCATCCCTGAGATGGTGGATGCGTAGGGCTTGTGCGGACTGGTGTGCACAGAATATTTCAATGAGAAAAGCGGAGCTTTTCTCATTTAAATATCCTGGCACAGCCCTTTTTGCAGGCGGAATCAGATGCTGGTGGATTCCATAAACTCTTTTGCCTTTTGCGCATATGCAGTTGCACTAAATCGCTTCGCATCCATGTGAATTTCACACGGATGCGTATCTCTGAATCAGGTCCTCTGTCATCATTTGTAAGTGCCACATCTAAGATGACGTGTTTGCAAGTGGACTCTCTCAGCAATTGCAATTCAATTGGTGCTGTGTACATTTTTACGCACGCACACATAAGCATACAGTTATTACAGGAGTCTATCTATAATATATGTTTGTGTGTGTATATGTGTTTTTATGTATTATCAATTGAACGCACACATATTCAGTTTTTATTAGCTGGGTGCAGACACCAAAATATGTAAACAATTCTCAATGAGATAAAAATCCCAATAGAGAGTCAGCACACCAAAAGTCTAAAAGATAATCTTCTTTAATGAAAATATTCTTCAACACAGACAATTAAAACATTGTGACAATTTAACTGGGACCAAACATCAAACGCAGCAAAATATTTTTTCAATTAGCATTCAAAGTAAATACATTTGATACCAGTCCAATGGAGAATGAGGTCTCAATAGCATCGGATCCCCGACAGCTGTTTTGGCAGCATACTCAGCTCCTTTCTCTCATTTCTTTTTCTTTTCTTTCTTTTTTTTTTACTGTTAAATTTATATTGAATTTTCCTATTTAAGTTGTTAGTTGGACCAAGCATGTAAATAGAAACAATAATTATTACATCATTAACACTCCTCTAATAAAGCAGGTAGTAAAATAACCCAATTGCTAATAAACAAGTCTGGAGAGGGAGGTAAAACTTAGTTAGCATTGGAAAAGGTAGAAAATCAAAAAGGGGGAGTAGGGATCGGAAGGGGTAGAGGGAGGGTAGTGTATCCCAAGTACATCAGAGAAGAGAGATCAACAGGAGGTGTCCAGAACTCCTGGATTTCTTCAATCCACAACCTCAGAACCCAAACTCTCTGGAGTCTCATTACCAATGGAAGAGCAAACAGAACCATGTCCGGAGTTCAGAGATAAATTCTGCCCACTTAAACCAAAACATCAGAGGAGGAAGCCTTTGATGTGTATAGGACATCTATCGTCTCCATAGAACAGCAGAAGGAGAACTTAGCAATTAGCATATTTATGGAGGGGATAGTTTGAGACTTTCAGAGTTGTCCAATTAGGATTTTAACCACTCGTGTGGAATCCCTATCACTTTAGCACCTTCAAAATTCTATTTTATTGTATCTCAGCACAACTAGATGACCCTTTCATGAGAGTAAGGAGTATTCAACAGTAACTGCTGGTTAAAGCCTTATCCCGGCAAGCACCGTAAGGGAAATCAAGCTTGGTGGCAGCCACTGCTAAATTCAAAGAGTACTAGGGCACGAGGCCTCACCGGGTTCAAAGCTGATGTGTCCCACTACCGCCCCACACCCTTTGGCTGCAGCCTTATTAACCTATTGGCTGATTAGACACTGTGTGCATCTATCATAGTATGGGACAAGTGAACACAACTAACTAGTCATGCAATTTTATATAATAGTCATCTGTCAGCATGCAACTTCCTGCATCAGAAGTTTATGTCATTGCAGTAAAAAAGAATCCGGTGTTAGTTGTACTTCCCGGGACAGAAGGAAACAAATGGTTTAATGCACAAAAAAACTAATGCAAATATGAGATCAGTATTTCCTCTGCTTAAATGCTTGAAATGAGTATTCTTAAAGAGCTCATTGATTCTTTGCAGATGTTCTTTGAATGCTAGTAATTTGAAATTCCATTCCCTAGAACCTTTCAGAATATTGGCATGGAGTCAAGTACTTGGCTTTCTCTGTTTCCACTGACAGCATGCAATATATTGGCAAACTGTTTAGCTTTCCTTTTTTTTCTTTACGCATTTCTTGATTCATGCTACAGTATGTGTGAAGTAAATATATTAAGGCCGCCCCCAATTACCTTTCCCAGAGATTTATTTAAGGGATTCTGCATAGTCCCATTGAACTCTGTCGTTACCAGTAAATTTATGGTGAATATTATTCCCTCTAGCTGATTATAATGTTGTTTCCATTGCTGTACAGAAAAAATGGCATGAAATAAGCACATTGACTGAGGTCATTTTTAGTGTGGTAAATGATATCCTGGAGGGGATCCAGCATAAACTTCATCTCCTAGACAGTAAAGAGCTGTTCAAATGAGCAATGCATCTTTTCCCTCGATGTTCAAAGCCAAATAAAGGCAGAAGACACGATGACCTAATGGCGAGGTCACCTCGTTTGTCCATAATATGCTACAGGCATTTTATAGTCATTCACTATTTTTTCAGTATTGTGTACAATACAAGAATCGGCTAACAAAAAAAGGAGCATAAAAGGATCTTTGATTATAGTGACTACAAAGTTTTGTTTGCTAAAACATAGCTTTATATTGCAGAAATGCTTTACCCTGTCCATCTACACTAGTGAGAAATGTATCCCTTTATGATTGTAATAATATTGATATAAAGTTACATGATGAGAGTTTGGAGATATATAGTTTATAATTAAAATATAATTGAAATTGTTAAAGCAGAATTAGAATTGAAAGGTAAAGTTTCTTAGCTCAATTAAATTTTTTTGATTAAACATAAAGGACCGGGGATCGTCAAGTGATTTACGCACACAAGGCATGCGCCCTCCAGATGTTACGCTAGGATTACTTTGTTCCTTCCGAGCCCATTTGTGTGCAAATGGGCTGTGCTTCCCTTCCGCCCGCTAAAGTGGGCTGGGGGAAGCATGTAAAGTGTACAGTGTGGGAGGGGGCTCCCACACTGTAGCGGATCAGCGGTCGTACGGACTGCTGATCCGCCCGTCGCATTTAAGGCAGGCTTATGGCAGCGTAAGCTGCCATAAAGCCCGCACGACAGAGGGGAGTAACAGGAGGTGTGCACTCCCCCCTGTCTTACGTAATTTCCGTGCGCGCGGGGGTCTGGATCTGGTCCCGGTCTGAAATTACGTCCACTACAGTGTCCGATTGTTTAAACGCTAGGATTACTATAGTAACATCTGTAGGGCGCATAAATCACCTGACGATCTTAAATCTGGATCCGGTCCAAAGCTATGCAGTATGTGAATATGTGCAAAAGTGAAGTATATTCTATGCATGCAAAAGAATTAAAATAATTAGTATGTACAGTGTGTATATATTTATGTGTGTGTGTGTGTATGTACAGTATGTAATCCTTCTGTTGCCTGGAATTATGCATTGATTGATGTAAAGATTTAAAACATACTTTCAACCACAGAGTAAACATATTGTTCATGCACATAAAAACAGGAATAAAATCTCCCTTTCTAGATAATGGCCCTTTACATTTGAAATGTCACTCAAATTGTGGGGCACCCAAAACAGAATAATAGGCACAAGAACACAATAAGCTGGATCCAGAGTTAGCCTTTTGCAGAGGTTAATGTATGGATTTTGATATTCAACATTCCGCATGAAAAAGAACAGGGCAAGTCCCCAACTCTCTGTGTGGAATACTGAATTGTATGTAAGGGCTTAGTCAAGCCCTTACTACACAATTCTGTGCATATCTTGTAAGCATGATAAGTGGCCTGCCTCCCGTGCGCAGAATGTACGGGATGCAGCACTGGGCGGCTACGTGCAGTATACATATTAGGCTATTTCCATGCGTGATGTACTGAAATAGCCTGAGATTATCAAGTCAGAATACAGCTCAATATCACATATGCCACATATTGTCATTCCACCACTTCCAAAACATCTTTGTTATCGGTGTTGATACATTACCCCAGGAATTTCAGGAACATCGTCTAATTTGAGAAACATCTACTTTCTCTTGTAGATATAGTCTATAGTATATCAACAAACATGACTGGTATACTGTACTCCACTAAAGTCACTTAGATATGAAGGACCAGATCCAGACTTCTGATCTGTTGACCCTGCCCTAGAATTTCCAAGCTATCCTCATATAAAATGGGGGATATCTCGTTATCTGTAAGTTTAAACATGCCCTTACTGAACAATATAATTTATACCTCTTCCCATCTTGCATAGATGTGCAAGCATGAATCTGGCCTTGTCGTGCCATCAGACTTGCAATATGGAAGCCTGGATCCTGGGTATCTGCATCTGCTTTTTTTTTGCTTGCCAAAAGTGGAAATTGGTTGCATTGCTGGATATAGAACGAAGCTCAAAAAGCTCATTGCACATTAATTTTCATAGATTCAATTTCATCAGGCTCTGTACAAAGAAATTGGTATATAACAGACATTGGGCTGGATCCAGACCTAGTTAAGTGCTTGAACTTAGTTACTCCTGGGCTAAACCATGTTGATTGCAGGGGAGTCATATTTCATCTGTTGCAAACAGTATTAGAGTTGAGAGGTGATGTTTCCTATCCCAAGTCTAAATAACAGTGTGATAGTAAAGCTGGTCAGTATCTGTGTGCAGTAAGCAATTCAAAGATATAACAACTAACTTGACTCTCCCTGCAATCAACATGGTTTAGCCCAGGAGTAACTAATTTTAAGCACTTAAGTCTGGATCCAGCCCAATATGTATAGATAATGGCAGTCCATCTAACTTGTATTTCTCAAATATGTGTTTTCTAACGACTGCTATAGAGAAGGTGTCCAGGATTAGGTTTTCTGCCTCATAAAACCATCTAGACCCTTTTAAATAGGATTCTGGAACCTTTCGAGTATTTTGTGAAAATAAAGTATAATAAAAGAAGTTATTGAGCAGGGACAAAGGGCCTGACCCAGACCTATGCTCATGAAACGCTCATGTGTGTAGCGTATTTACGCCGGCGTACCAGAACTCCCATAGGAACTCCCCTTGGTCGTACTTAGTTTTGCTTTCTTACACCCAGCAAACCCTGCCCTAACTTTTCTGTTCGTAACTGCAGGCGTCCGTAAGCTCATTGCGTAGTTACAACGCTTAGCACGCCCATACTAGACGATTTAAATGCCTCACCCCGCCCTCTGTTCATAATTACGGATTTCATATGGCAGGCCCCCCCCTCGAGCGTTGTTACGAAGCTGTTACGCTCAAGGCCCATACGCTCAGATTTTCTGAGCGTAACATCTGCCCCATGCATGCGCCGTGAGTACAAATACCCGTTTTTACGCTTACACCCGTCGTAAAAATGCCCACGAGCGTAGGTCTGGATGAGGCCCAAAGTCACACTACCTTTGCCAGAGGCATTGCCCAGGAGAGTAAGAGCAGTTTAGTTTCAGTAAGTTGAAACTACAAATAATTTTGGATATCATCTAGTGATCCTTTATGCAGATGATCTGCAAACGATTCAATCCCTTAATGTGATTATCTCAACATGCACAGCATGCAAGTAACTATACTGTATATTTCGTGAGCCTGGATTTCTATTTCCTTTGATAAATACACTTCCTCCTTGTACATATCTAGTAATTAGCTACTGGCAGGGTTTAATGCAAGGTTAATTGGAGTATATTTAAAGATCAGGTGGGCATGTAAAATGCAAAAATCAACTCTATAAACGTGTTGCTATGTTAAGAGACCATTCAGCATGATGAACAAAACTGTAATATGCCCATTAAATGCTGTTGTGTCATTGGATGGGAAGTAAAATATTACCTGGCTGTGTTACATTTAAAATGAGCTTTTTCCGAGCACATTTATATGTATTGCACTAATGCATTCTATCCTTTCTTAGCTGGTATGGCACCAGCTAGTGTTTACTCCTATTCACCTATTGTGGCATGTTTTCTAAAAGGAAATGGACAGTGTTTGGAAATGAGGCGAGGCTTCATGATTTCAGGTGGTTGGATTTAGCTATTGAAGACAAGTAATAATGGTGATCTAAAAATGAGTACCCTACAGCAGACCACTGCACTGGCTCTTTTCGTAAAAAAAAAACCAACAATTGTTTTCTAGAACCTTCCAGAGAATATATAAAGCAAACAATGCTACAACAAATATTATAAATAAACATAAAAAAAGGATTTATGCCATACTGCCCCTAGGAAATTTGAACCGTGGCTCACGCCATGCTCTAGGGGGGCCCACCAGCTTCACTTACAGAGCTGCAGCCACCTGCTACAGTTTATTAGTAGCGTGCTGCGGCTCTTTGTATAATGCTGCCAGGGAGTAGTAGGCCAGAACCCCTATCCATACCTAGGGATAGTGGCTCCGGCAGATCCCTGCTGCTAGTAATCCCTGGCAACTTCATATACTTTTATATATTTGTATCCTGTAGTAGATGGCCACAGCTTTGTGAATGAAGCTGGTGGCTTCCATCTTATGTTTTTTGTAAACAGCGCTCAGTACTGACCGCTGTTTATAATCCGCTAACCAGCAGCTAATTATTTATAAACAACAAATCAGTTGCAGGTGCAGTTTATGTATGGCCAACTGTAGACCTGTGTCTGCACAGATGGGGAGGTAAAGCTCACTGTGCTGTATTAAGATATTAGAATAAATATAAACAACCAGTGACAGGTTAATTGTCTTGTTACAATGGCATGTGGCATAGAGTAAGGATATAAGCAACTTTGAAAAATGAAACATTTTGATGTCTAGATGGGTCTGGATCAGATCATCTCCGCAATGGCAGGTCTTGTACGGTCCCAGCTGGGACTGCTTTGAGACTGCGTGGGACCTGTGTTCCCCATGATGAAAGCATAGAGCCGAAACAGCTGTTGGGACAAAGGGATTTAAAAGGACTGACTCCGCGCCATCCCTATTAAACCTAAAAAGGGGGTAATTAATAGTCAAGGGTTAAGGTTAAGCCCCGCCCCCTTCATGCATCTATGGCTTCTCTCCGGGAGATCCTGATGGGAAGCTGTTAAAAGTCAGCAACCCCGGTCTTTATAGATTATAGCCCAGATCCAGACCCCCGCACGTGCAGGGGTCCATAGGCATGAAAAAGTAGCGGGGAGTACACGTCCCCTGCATTCCCCGCAGACGGAAGTAAATCTGGACACATACGTGTGTGGTACCCCTGGGTGATGCTTGCACGGGGGAATTGCAGGGTAACGCATGAGCTGTTACTAGGTAACAGCCAGCTGGGCAACAACCAGCTGACTGGAGACGTGCTGTGTGGCACGAGGGGCATCTAGAAGGAGGGAGAAGTCGGTTGGATTTGGCAGTTGGAGTTAGTAGTTGGTGTGTGAAGGAGAAAAGAAAATGGTGGTGGCAGAGTTTGGAGAGCGGTGGTAGCGGTGAAAGGAGGAGAATGGTTGTGTGTGGTCGCAGAGGAGACAGTGGTAGCGGTGAAAGGAGGTGATCGGCTGTGGTCGCAGAGGAGACAGTGGTAGCGGTGAAAGGAGGTGATCGGCTGTGGTCGCAGAGCAGACAGTGGTAGCGGTAAAAGGAGGTGATCGGCTGTGGTCACAGAGGAGACAGTTGTAGTGGTAAAAGGAGGTGATTGGCTGTGGTCGCAGAGGAGACAGTGGTAGCGGTGAAAGAAGGTGATCGGCTGTGGTCGCAGAGGAGACAGTGGTAATGGTGAAAGGAGGTGATCGGCTGTGGTCGCAGAGGAGACAGTGGAAGCAGTGAAAGGAGGTGATCGGCTGTGGTCGCAGAGGAGACAGTGGTAGCGGTGAAAGGAGGTGATCGGCACAGTAATGTCCCCAGGGCATATAATTATGCCACACAAAAATATGCCCAGGTCACATTTGCCACACAGTAACTATTTACATTTACATTTACAGGACTTTGCCACACAAAAATGCATCAGAAACAGTACATCAAGTGAGCAAACCCACCCACCAACATATATATAGTAAAATACAAAAAGCAATTAGCACTTACCACTGCATGCTTGTTGCAGACAGCCTCCAGGCTGGACACCTCGAGGCAACCACTTCGTGCAACATTGCCAAGGAGACAGGGGGCGTGGAGCAACCGAGGGCCCGACCGTCATTGGCCGTCTGTTACCATAGCAGCCTAGTAAGACAGACAGTACTGAGGAACGACCACATGAGCGCAGGAGAGCAGCCAGCATAACACTAACAGGGCGACGGTAATGCACAGTGCAATATACAGGTAATGGCTAACAGTAATGGCTAACAGTAACAGCAAGAACAGGCAGTGTGTACAGAGGAATATCAATCCCAATAACTTAAGCTGAAACAAGGAAGGCTCTAAGGACACCAAGCAACAAATAGGCTAAACGGTGACCATAGTCAATGAGTACACGCCAAGCAGATGTGAATAAAGCAGTGTGTTATAACGTCTACAGAGGTCTCCAATGCAAAAAGAGTTAACTGGGAGGGAACAGGGCAATAACAATAATCCACAACTGGCGCATGTCAAAAGCTGCACATAAATAATAAACCAGCGTGGGGGGGGGCAGAATACGGCAAAAAACGGCCATAGAGTGACACCTGCACATCAGAGCATATCACACACATGTGGAAACAGCAGAGTAATGTAGAGCCAGCAAGGTCCACATAAAATTATTATTAAACAGTAAGTCTATTGTAATGCAGGATAACACAAAAGCAAATGTCAACTACATGCAGGAAGAAACAAAATCAAATACAACCTAGCAACCGGGCAGCCAAAGCTAGAAGCAACACATAAACAATAAACCCATGATAGGGTAACAATAAGGGAATCCGCAAGAACACCCCATGCATATAAAAAAAACACAGATGGCACATGCACTAGTCATGAATAATAAATAGCGGATCAAATAAAGCAGTTCAAGGGAAGGGTTTCATTCAGCCCTTCAGGAGCCACAGAGTTCAGTCTAAAAATCCTGCTGCTTTCACACCTGAGCAGCATCTTTGCCAAGAAGAGCAGCCTTGATGGCTGACCGGTGTAGAGCCAGTCTTTCCTTTACCTTGCGTATGCTCTTGCCCACATAAAGCTTTTGGCAAGGGCAGCGTATGACATACACAATAAACTAATGATGTGTCTAATGGAGTGGGCTGTCTTGTAGACAGGATGTATAAACTGCTACCCTGTCCATCTGCAAGCAAGAGGTGCACCCTGTGCATTTGTAGCAGCCCGGTCTTCGTGCCAGAAACGTGGGTTGATTGATGACATCTGGGACCGGACATCATTTTTGCAAAGTTTGTCGCTGATATTACGAGCCCTGGTGTGGCTGGGTAAGAGGGACTTGCCGTTGGGCAAACGGCAGTCCTTTCTTAAGGGCTGGGAGATGGTGGCTAGAAGCGTGCAGGGTAGTATTTTTATCTTTATTTTTATGGAAAAGCGAGGTCTTTAAACTGCCATCTGCAAGTGTAATACAAACATCAAGATAGTGGATCTTTTCCCTGCTGAATTCAAATGTGAATTTTATGGTGGAATCCAACTCGTTAACCTCTTTCATCATATTCATCAGGGCCTCCTTACTGCCAGCTCAGATCATTAGCACATCATCAATATAGCGAGTGTAAAACGTGATGTGCTCCTTGTAATCTGTGTTATCCAGAAACAGTTCCTTCTCAATCTGGAACATGTATGAGTTGGCATATGATGGGGCCACATTGGACCCCATCGCACAGCCTTGCTTCTGAAGGTAGATGCCCCTGTCGAAACTAAAGAAGTTACAGTGTAACACCATTGATAGAAGTTCTTTGAATAGTGCCACCGGAGGGCCCGTATACACAGGGCTGTCAGTAATGAGATTTATAGTAGCTTGTATACCAGCATCATGCGGGATGCTGGTATAGAAACTGACCACGTCACTTGTGCATAAGATCCGGTAGATGTTTAAGCCGGGAAAGCATGTTTAGAAGTGTCAACGTGTCCTTGAGGTAAGTGGCCTGATCTTGAACCACTGGCTGCAGGTACAGATCCAGATATCTTGAAATGGGTTGAAGTAAGGAACCCCGGGCGGAGATGATAGGCCGCCCCAGGGGTTTATGAAGGCTTTTGTGCACCTTAGGAAGCGTGTACAGAATAAGTAGAATGGGGTGCGTAAGTGCGGTAAGTGCGTCTTTTGTAGTTTTTGTAATGTCACCCCTAAGGACTGCTCCACTCAGGATATCATCCAGCTGTTGTTGGTATGCTGGAGTCGGGTTACAAGACAATTTTTCGTATACCAGATGGTCCTGGAGCTGTATGTAGATTTCTTCATAATAGTCTTGTACATGTTGTATTACAATACTACCCCCCTTGTCCGCAGGGAGGATCACGATGCTGCTGTCCTCTTTCAGAGAAGAGAGGGCCTTGCATTGTTCTAGAGAGAGATAGTGGTTTGTGCAAGGCATCTGTGCTACTGCTTTATAGATGCCTTCATTCAAAAGACGGCCAAAGCTCTTGAGGGATGCATTCGCAGAAGGGGGGTCAAAGGTGGATTTAGGGCGCAATATTGTATGTGTAGCCAGATGCTCATCGGGAGATTCATCTTTCTTGTTGAAAAATTCTTTAAGGCGAAGAGACCTAGAGAGTATGTGTTGCTCTATTTTCGCCTGAAGGCTATTGAACAAGCAGGTAGGTACGAAGGAGAGGCCCTTGTTAAGGACCTCAATCTCATGTGTGGTAAAAGTTCTGTCCGATAGGTTATAAATTAAATCTGGCTTGACCTCAGGACCCTTGGCTCTGAAGCAGCGGCCTCCCCTCTTCGTCCCCCACCACCTCTTCTTTGCCCTCTGCGGTCTGGGGGCCCAGCGGGCGGTTTGTTTAAAAATCCCTGCTAGGATGAGGAGTGGGGTTCAGTCCCATGTGCGGTATTCTTAGCTTCACTCTCACTGGTGTTGGGGCCGCTGGAAGCTTCAAAGGCTGATCTACAAATGAACGGCCTCCTTCTGTAAGGTTTGCGGCAGGGTGGCTGAACGCGTGTGCTGGTGCCAGAAAACCAGGGATAGATCATGTTCTCCTCATAATCCCTCTGTACCCTCTGTGATGTCAAACTTACAGGTCTTATTCCCTTTTTAAACAATGGCACTACATCTGCTACACAGCCTGATGAAATTGAGTTTATGAAAATTAAAAACAACGGTCTATGGTCTATTACTGACAGTCCTGTGTATACGGGCCCTCCGGTGGCACTATTCAAAGAACTTCTATCAATGGTGTTACACTGTAACTTCTTTAGTTTCAACGGGGGCATCTACCTTCAGAAGCAAGGCTGTGCGATGGGGTCCAATGTGGCCCCATCGTATGCCAACTCATACATGTTCCACATTGAGAAGGAACTGTTTCTGGATAACACAGATTACAAGGAGCACATCACATTTACACTCGTTATATTGATGATGTGTTAATAATCTGGACTGGCAGTGAGGAGGCCCTGATGAATATGATGAAAGAGGTTAACGAGTTGGATTCCACCATAAAATTCACATTTGAATTCAGCAGGGAAAAGATCCACTATCTTGATGTTTGTATTACACTTGCAGATGGCAGTTTAAAGACCTCGCTTTTCCATAAAAATACGGATAAAAATACTACCCTGCATGCTTCTAGCCACCATCCCCCAACCCTTAAGAAAGGACTGCCATTTGCCCAACTTTTGGTCAGTTACATTGGTCCTCTACTGTTTCTGACATCACCTGTAGTATAAAAACAGTGCCCCCTAGTGACCTGATCGTCATAAGAAGAAGCCCCGATGGAGTTAAGAAGATCTTCTGCTTCGTGTCAACCGGAGAAGAGGATCCAAGCGTGAAGAAAACAACAGAAGACATCTGAAAAAGAACAATTGAAGGCTTCCCAAGATGCGGACATCAAATAGTGAGTGTAAAAATATTTTTTATTATTTTATACGCCTGATACATTGCACACACTTCACTTTAATTAGGAGAGATGACCATCGAAGGTAAGTGCATTCATGTAGGGAACATTGTTAGTTAGGAAAATATTTTTTTTACATGCATACTTTATTTTTGCAATGTAGGGGCTAATGTATGTCTTGTGTTTTTTTTTACACAGTACACGCAGCGCTGCATGATTACAAGTGTAACCATGTTGTGCTGATAGAATTACAAGGATCAGCTTTGATCCATCAGTACAGCATGGCTACGGCTTGCAGCGCTGAGTTTTTACACACACAAAAACACGTCTGTTATACGGACATGTTTTTGTTGGTCCCGATCGGCTCAAAAAATAGGATCGCACCTCTCTGGCTGCAATTTTTTTTTGTGATTTAAAGGCGATTTCACTGCGATTCGTCTATGTTTATAATGAAAAAAAAATCGGGACCACGATTTTAACACCCGCGATTCCAAATCACACTCAAATTGGGTGATTTGGAGCTTAATGAATCCACTTTGGCGATTTTTAAGCTCCAAATCACACGATTTTGCCCAAATCGAGCTTAATGAATGAGGCCCCAAGGGCCAGATCCAGAACAACGCTTGTGAGTGAATTTACGCGTGGTGGAGACGTAAAATCTCAATTTGGTAAGTACTGCGCATGCGCACCATAGAAAATACGCTCAGTTAAGTAGCATAAACGTATACGTGAACGTATGGGCCATTCACGTATGTGTCACGTAAATACATACGCATGGACGTGCTAATTTTACGCGAGTCTAAAATACGTCTGAAATACGCTATGTAGGCGGGGGTTTGTATTTAAAGTGTACAGTATGGCCGTGCTTAGCTACGTAAATACGTGTTGCCCATATGTACGTGTGTGGATCACTGCGGTTACGTTAACAAAAGTTAAGGTAGGGTTTGAAAAGTGTATCTTGACAAAGTACGTACATTCAAGGAGTGTGCCTAGGGGAGTGTATAGAATATACGCACACGAAAATACGCTACACGAATAAACATACGGCAAACGTTACCCCATCTAGTAACTTCTAACAGCATGTTATACCAACTTACAATTTTTAGCCTAGTGTTGTGTATATATTTCTTAGTTAAATAAGAGTTTTGATTTCTTTAAGAAAGCACATGATAACCTGTACATGATAGCCAGTTTTGTTCTCAGATAATGTGTAGCTTTCCTTGCGAGAACTTTAGTAAATCTAGCCCCTAATTTTATTCTGTACAGGGAGACCAGGTCAATGAGAAGTCACTGTACTCTGGAAGTGAGGACAGATGTGACCGTATTCGCACTTACGTGTGAAAATAGTACTCACGTATTGGCAAATATAAGTGGCAAGTCAACAGCCATGACCCTCCCCTCGCACTTACAGATTTTTGCAGACTTCCGCAACCATAGGGCAACCTTAACTCTACGGGCGTATATTTGTGCCATTCTACCTCGCATTTGCAAGTTCCCATCCCTATACTAGATAGAACGGGTTGAACGAACGCTCACTCTTTATGTTGCCCTTATGATAAAATTAACCCTTAGTTTTTTTATGCCCAGCCCAGTGAAGTAAGAATTGATACCACCTTTAAAGGTGGTTGAATATGAAAGCATATATAAGCTAACTGCCCATTCTTGCTTCCCTTTTCAAAGATGGTGTTAGTATATTCACTGTCCATAGCCAGTACCGTGCATGCACGCCCCCTAGTGGAAAGGGTTGTTTTTTGCTATTTATATTCCTGTAGCCTGTCATGTCGGTAATAATACAATGTGGCTGATATTCTGCTACTCAGATGAGCTTTATTTTTACCTATTAAATGTATGCATATTTTATTACATTTGGAATAAATACTGGTTTTAAAACGCACTACACCATTCTGCACTTTTATATGTGTTTTGCCCCTGGGTACCTATGATGAGGATCTGTTAATAAGAGACCCCTGGAACACAAAGATACCATGATTTTGCTTGCTGTCTTCTGACATCTGGTACACCTTTTGAACACACTATTGCACTAAACTCACGAAGGTTTTTGCAACCTACAGTGAAAAATCTTATGGCATGTGCACTTTATCCATTTTTTTTATATTTATTTATATCTCTTTCAAAAATACTACACCACAGGCGCCTCCTGTTCTTTCTCACCCATATTTTTCAGTTCACATCCGTGGGAACACACGGACACCATTAAGGATGGCAGCCCCTGAACAATCAGGATTTAGTTTGAACTGTCATTTGGACTGTGTTGTACCATTTGGACCGATTATTAATATTTTTAAGATATATTATTATTTTTGTATTAAGAGGCAATTAGGCACAGCGCCATTTACCGGTTTCTTTCTTGTACTCATATATACATAAATATATATGTTTTTAAATTGAGAGCTAACTTACCTCAGGAGAGAACAACACCCCCTCTCAGCTTCTGCTTCCAGACATGCTCACAAACAGTAAATAAATATTATTTTACATATATCTTTGATTATTCGGCCAAAGATATGTTACGAGACAATACATGTATAAATGTATCGATTTCTATATGGATGACAGTTTTCTAATAACAGGTTTGTATTTCCCGTAAGATGTGCTTCACTGTCACAAATATGTCATGCTTATTAATTGGTGCCTGGAACAGCAGGTTGCAAACCTACAGTGAAGGTTTAATTACGAGGGGACAAATCCTGGGCAAAGTTTGCCAAGGATTTCATAGGAGCGCAGATTGCAGATCTCAGTCTCTTTAACAAAGAACCAAATGAATTGGACATTAGGGAAATAAAAGGAGAAATCTGATTAAGCATCCATTGAGTCTGCAAAAAGAGCCACAGGGCCAACAAGCCATCGTTAGCACCACCACATCTGCCACTTTAAACTGCATTAATAAAGATTCATGAACAAAGCTAGAAGCTACTGTGGTGCCTATGTGTGCTGTCTCAGGATATTATTTTGTCTATTCACAATACATTTGACTGATCCATCAAAGTTTGGTTACAGGCTGTAAAAATCTTCATAGCTAAATTAATGCAAAGACAGATGATTTTTTGCAGCCCTGAACGTGGTTGCTATAACCACAAGGGAAAAAGACAGTTCATGTTAGACAATCATTAATGCTGATAAAATACAAAATGACCAGCTGAGGCTACAATTAAAAGTCCATGTAATTTATACACATCTGAATTAAAAACACTTCAAAGTTACAGTTTTGCTCACCAGGTTAGTAAATAAATTGTTCAAAACCCAACAAAAAAAAAAATTGTTCACTTAAATTTAAAGAGAAATAGTACTTTACAGTTAATATATTTTCCAATTTAAAAGTTAAGCTCCATATACCACAAGGTAATGTCTTACGTGGATCATCTTTGCGAGTCCCCGCTGTGAAGGCTCACATTGCGAATTAGGGACAGTCGAAAGCTGTTTTTCAGCTATCCCTATTTTGAATGCGAGTCCTCTGAGATATTTTTTTTAATAAATGGGTGAATATGCGGTTCACATACTCACCCATTCACTTTCGGAAGCACCGCCGCCGGAGACTTAGGATTAGGCTGTGGGAGGGATTTATGGTTAGGCTGTGTAGAGGGGGGACTTGGGGTTAGGCTGCAGGGGGGACTTAAGGTTTGTGTTAGGGAGCGGGTTGGAGGAAACTCACCTTTCAGAGCACCATGTTCAGTTCTCCGGGGATCGATTGCTATGCCTTCGAAATAGGGCCGTTCACTATGGGGACTCACACTCGTGTGATATATATACACCACAGTAATACTGCATATGCTCTCATCAGACACCTTCCAAATCCCTTTCTCAACTATCCAGGCCCAATCCTTAATTTTGCCATTTTGCAGATCTTCCTCTGTGTTAGTGGTTGTCAGATTTGGATGGCGTCTTTTCCTTGGTGTGCACTGGCCTGTAGGTTAAGCTCAGACTATTTCCCTGCAGTTTTTCTTTACAACGCCAGGCTTGCTGAAAAATCACAGTGAGAGAGGCTGTGCTATATTGACATAAGCTGTAAGCATAGTCTTTTATACCAGGTTTTATGATTTTTTCAGTTATTTATATTTTGATGGTTGAATTTAAATATTAAAATAATTTTTTTCAGACTTCATAGGCAACAGTGGCAAATGAAGGATTTTGAAAGTGGGGTTTCCAATGCGTGTAAAACATGTGGGGTATATTATCATACCTCCCGAAATTTTGTAGCCCGAAATCGGGATAAATAAGCTCCGTCTCCTCCCATCCAAGCTCTGCTCCCGCCCCGCCATCATTGTCACACTGAACGGGGCAAAAATTAGAATAGTAATAAAAATAAAACCCTGCCTCCAGTGTATCCCACTTATCAAGACAAACTAAAAGGCAGTCAGGAGGTATGTATTAGGGCTCTGGACATGGCACACATATGCCAATCCCAGACCCACAATATACCCCATATAAAACATAAACATAAAACTAAAATGACCCCTAGCCAGTGAGTGTGTGTGTGTATATGACTGTGTGTGTGTTAGACTGTTATGCAGCAGAGGTTGATGTGAAGGACTGTTAAAAATTGTAAAGAGCTACTTAATAGAAAGCACTGTTAAAAAATAAAACATATGTAAAATGACAATACTGATAATATGCTCGTACTATCTGACTGCCAGGACATGTAAGACGTCCATTAACATTCTCTGTGAACGCAGGAAATTTATAAGATTTGAAAATAATAAAAATTCTATCTTAAGGAATTGCAATGGTTATTGGCTGTAATATGTCCTGTTTTAGATATTTTTTTAGGTGATTTATAAGTTACTTCTTTCAAACATAAAAACAGTAGTTTTATTTTGAAGGTACACATCTAATGGCAATAGTAGAGCACATTACACAATGGACCAGAGCTTGTGTCAGTGCATAAGCACTGTTGAATTTGATGTGACCCATTCACCATCCCCCACCTGCTTCCCTATTGCAGCACCTTGGGTGTGCCACTGGGCAAGGAGTCTAATACCCTTTCACACTGAGCTAAAAACCTGGCATATTGCAGGAGAAATCTCTGACAACCTGGGTCGTGGCTCTGTGTGAACGCATGTGACTGCATTTAACCTACCCATGACCCGGGAATTAGACCAAGGACTCTTGCAGGGTTATTTCCGGGTCCGACCCGGGTAGCTGCCAGTGTGAAGGATTTTTAATCTGGGTCTCACAGAAAGCATTTCAATGGGAGGATTAGGGACGCAGGAACATTTCAACTCCTCTTTTGATGGCTCAGACTTGGGTTCAGTGTGAATGGGTCTGACTCTGGAATTTCTCAGGTCTAAGCTGCAGTGTGAAAAGGGTCGAATGATTTGGGATGATTTGTGAAGCTTCAAAAACCCGGGATATTGCTGTGACAGTACTCACTATATAAAGTGCCGATTAGGCAGAAGATACACCGGTAAACACTGCAACTGGATCTTTGTAAAACTGTCCACATGACCCACTGCTGCACCAATATACACGCCCTCAAACGCAGAACAACTGCAGGAAGATGAATGGGGACCACTGAATGTCTGGCCAGTGTTTACACTGAAGATTTTAGCAGGACATCACGGATTACATGAATTAGCCTGCTCTAAAAATCCAATCCCACAATGAGATGCTATTTCGGATGTACACTTCAATCATTAAAATGTACCTTTTATTTCATACCATTAAAATTGTAATCTAAGATGCCAGCAAATATATATGGAATTTACAATGACAAAAAACATAGCTGTGTACAAATACTTATTCTTTATCAAAAATCAAGTGCTAAGATAATTTATCAAATTTTTTTGAAATGAGCAGAAAGGCCTTTATTGCTAAAACTAGGGTTATGAGGTGAATGAGAGCTTACTTGTTCTAGAGGACCAAGGTAAAGGAATTAGGATAATCATTATACGTCAGTTTAACATACTAAAATTGTCACTTTTTACTTCTCAGATCCTAACAGGTCACTTCCAGATATGGAACATAACTTTCCCTAATGTGATAATCAAAAACTCTAAATCTACTTTTAATACATAGCTGCATTAATATATGATGGCCACCCTCTGATAAGCTGTCAGATCAGCTAATTGGATTGTTCATGCTGCCACTGATTCAACCAGGATGAGTGTATTCCCTCACTACCAAAGGCTTGAATCACTGTGGATGTCAGATTATTAAACTGGTAATATTCTTACAGAGTATGGACAGCTCAGTGGCATAACTACAGTATGAGCAGGTAGACCTGGAGTTGAGTTGCGTATGTTGCAGCCACCCGCCCTGCACCCATGGAGGACACACCAGGGGTTGACAGTTTAGACAATGATCAACAGTCAGTCTATGAGTGCTGTTTATAAATAGCTTACCAGCAGCTGACAGCTAATAGCAATGTATTCCCAAACAGCACTCATTGACTAAGTGCTGAGCATTGTGTAAGCTGCCAGCCTCTGACAGCTGTGAGCACATGCAAATGTTTATTCAGACTTGCACCTTCCCTCCTAGCAGGGATTCTGCCAGAATTTTGGGGCCCAAGACATTGGCCGCGGTGCTCCACCGCAGGTGATGTCATAGGTGACCTCACATAGGAGTGGAGCCCACAGACATGCAGTTATAATTAACAGTGGGCTAATGCGCTCGGAAGTCTTTACCTGCACAATGGCTCATTGATATGCAGATTAGTACAACTCTCCAGCTGCTGAAGAGCTATGGTGAGTATTGGTAGGCCACCTCTCTCTCTCTCTTTCGGTTGTCCCCCACCATTGGTGGCCCTGACTCCTAGCTATGAGGCCCGAGTCTGTCTACTTCTGCCCCCCGGACAGCTTAAGAGTGAACAATGTATTTTGCCTTTATAATAAATATTGAGTTTTTTTTGGTTATCATTTGTGTTTTTCTATAATAAGACATTGTTCAATGTGATCAAATAGATACAAGCAACATATACACAACATGAACATTGAAATCATACACAAGCCTCTTTGTACCAGATGCATTAAATAAATATAAATTTTATTAAAAACACTCACATCTCAGCATTATCAGGAATGATATAATAAACAGTTTTCAAATAGCCTGCGTTCATTACATTACAATACTTACAGTATTTATAGCCGTTCTTACATTTTTTACACATACCAACATTTTCTGGAAAACAAAGAAGGAACTTAAATGGAAAAAAAAAAAAGAAAAAAGCTCATAAAAAGGCAGAGAAAACGCACACATAAATGCATTACTTTAGTGTCAAACTGCATGGGTTCCTATACACATTAACTATTAGCTTTAGAAGTTACCACACTACTGTGAACCTATCAAGATGAAAAGGTTCCTTCAAGTAAAGTTGACAACACTCAAAAGCATTTTCAAGTATGGCAATAGACAGCCGTTCAAATCCTATACTAGCAATTTCATGTCTGCTCTCTACCATGTCCAGATCTGTACATCATATCACAGACTTTGTTTACACAGTTTGCTGATCTTTTAAGCCAACCTTGCTCTTTTTCTCTCTTACTAGCAGTTTGGCAAATAATGGTGTATTTGTTTCTTTTTCCAATAAAATAACAGTTTAAAATATCACATGAAAGATATCAACATAAGCACAATGTTCCTCTCATTATGGAGCACAATACTCTTTAAATAGCCTCCATCATGTTAGGTGGAGGCAGAGTTTCATACCTCATTTAGAAACATGTTAATAATACATAACACAACTGACTTATTTTTTTTATTAAACAAAAACACAGTATTACAAATAAAAAGATGTATTACAGTGCACACAGGCACCATGTTTATATATATATATAAAAAAAAAAAAGTATAATGTACATATCTACAGTATGTGACTGGTAGAAAAAAAGGGTTCCCTGTGCATTGCATTGAGAACTAGCCAATAATCCAATTGAAGTTGTATATTGCACAGTATGACAATTTGCGAAAAGGGGATTTGGACTTTAAAGAATGATCAAGGAAGCCCGATGATGCGTGTACCTGCTATAACCATTCTGAAGCATTGTACATTATAGTTGTGAACCAAAACTAAAGAGTGCATGCACTGAATACATTCTGGCAAGACACATCTCCAGTCAAGACTCATCTAGATGAGGCACATACAAACTATGACTCTGCAGTAGAGGCTCATACACATGAGTTTTTACTACTCAGTTTCAGTGTGTACAAGCCCAATCTACTGTGCTACTATAAGAGCCATAGTTTATATATATCATCTATATGACTGGAAAATATCAACAGTGAAGACTCAAGACATTATCTCTCTCATTTAGACAAATGATTTATCAAGTGCTACAATGTGACACACTGGAATTAACCAGCAATGCAACTTGGTGCATGAGTCCATAAGACTGACTTGCCAAACCCCTACCTAACAAATTTGTCCCTTTAATTTATCTCAGTGCATTTAACTTTCACTTAAAACATTCTAAACTTTACATATTTTACATTTTGAAGAAAAAAAAAATAGCCTGCACATTTACAAGATTTGTTTCAGTTACATGTGTTAATACATATTCAAGAAAATAAAAACTGGGATCAGAGACAACCTTACCCCTGATTAACAGAAAACAATAAGATACAGCCTATGACAGCCTTACAGATACATGATTAATTGTTATGAAAAGATTACAAGCTGAAATATCCCTGAATTTTTAGAAGAAAAGACTGAAGTTCAAGTTATACTTGTTAAGATATCAAGTACTAAAAAGAGTTGTTATGTGATTTTCTTTGCCTAGTTTGTTTTCTCTTGTAGGTGGTTGGGATATGTTGATGGTATGCCATGCATTAACTCTTCTACTCCTTGTCCTACTGCCAACTAGTGCTGAGGTAAATGACAAGTAGGACCCTCACTCAGACCAATCTGTAGCTCACATTATGATTATTGGTAGTAGGTTGAGTAGCACCATCATAAATAAACTAAATTAGCATCACCAAGTTAATGTATTTTTTAATGGAAAAAAATATATATTTATATACAGTACTAACAGGAAAATAAAAAATATATCTTTATATTTTATTGATTTCACTATACAGGTCTTAATTGTTAGTTTAATTTTCTTCTACAAATTCATGAATTTAAAACTACTATAACAAGACAGCTGCCTAGTGTTTGTGGCTACAGTTTCATGTGTAGCCCAGTCTTGAGTGATAATGAGAGTTAGTCATTCTATAATTCCCAAGTAAAGACAGGAACACAATTAATCAGCCTGAAGAATTTTTGCTAGGTTGGAATGATCATGCCACTTAAATAAAACTACTAAAGTCTTATATCTAATACCCTTTCAGCATATTTCTCATTAAACTAAACATGTTAAAGTACTTGAATAATGCTGTTTTACAGCTCGTCAAGATAGGTGAAACAAGCACCAAAGTTTATTCTGTAAATGTCCTTTACTGGAATAGATTTAGGGCAACAGTTTTTTTGCTAGATTAAAAATAAAAAGGGTCTAAATATAAATAATTATCGGTCAACGTACCTGCTGCCTGTACATAATGTACAGGGATTACCAAAAACTTCAGGACCCTTCCTATAGATTTGTTAGAAAATAAATTGCGCTTCTAAAATCAGATTCAGAAGTACTGCAAACCAGCTAGTGCAACACAAGGCATTAGCCATAAGTCGTGACTATAGGTTTTATATACCCGTTCTGCCTCAATTCTTAAAAAGTCCGCCAAGCTTTAAAATAAAGGTTTATATAATATAAAATAGCATAATTCAACATTCACAAATACATCTCCCCTTAAGGAAATACAATGTAAAATAATTGAGATTATACAATTAATATTCTTTTTTTTTTTTTTTCTTTACTAATATGTAGCACTCTAAAAGTTAGGGGGATAGGGTCCCCCAAATTTCTTATCAGCTGTTTAAGAGAAACCAAAGCACCTTTCTGTTTATGAAAAATGGTGTGCACAGCAAAAACTTTTATACCCACAAATATGTTTATATATTACAGTTAACAGTTTTAAAAATAATATATGAATATCTATCTTTACTAAAAAAACCTTCTTAGGCTTAATGGACTGTTACTGAACTGAATTAAGGATTTTTTTTCTATCTCCCACTAATGCTTAAGTACAAAGCTACAGAAAGGTGGGACTGCAGCACCATTTTTGCACCTGTGTTAGCACCATGGGGCAGATCCTGCTGTACGTTTTTCTGCGAATTTACGTGTGGTATACACGTAAATTCGCAGTTTAGAGCGTACTGCGCATGCGCACCGCAGAAAATACGCACATTCGCGTAGCGTATTTTCTAACGTAATGCGAATTCACGTATTGCGAACGTAAGTAATTACGTGTGGGCGTGCCAAAATTACGTTAGAGAAGATTACGTGCGAATTACGTGAAGTAGGCGGGGGGGGGGTATTTAAAGTGTACAGTATGGGCGTGCTAAGCTGCGTACGTTCGCGTAGTCTGTACGCCCGCTAGCGAACGTATTGTGTTACGTCTGGAAAAGTTAAGGTAGGGTTTGGGTAGCGTATTTTCACAAAATACGTCCGTGCAGGGGGTGTGTTAAGGGTAGCGTAGCGAATTTACGTACGCGAAAATTCGCTACGCGAACAAACGTAAAGCAAACGTTGTTCAGGATCTACCCCCATGTCTATAGATGGTAAAACCTAAAAATATGCCACACAGTCTTGTCCCCTTACTCACATGACTTCATCAAGCTAGATATAACAACATGTTGAACCCCCTCAATGTACAATACTTGATAACATGTAGGTGATTTGTAAATAAAGGATAACAATAATATACAGGACTTTTAAGTTATTTTACTACCAGTGGCATTCACATTCTCATTGGCGCCCCCCTTGCCAATATCTGCACAAAGTCACTTCCAAAAAATGGAAAGTATATCATATACAGTAAGTGCAAATTGGTGTAAAAATATGCACCTTAATTACACTATCTTCTATGCAAGTACTGACTGCAAAAGCTTATTGTATTCTTATGTAAACTGCATCTCAAAATTTAAAATCACAAATATTGTTTAAAACAGCACACTTTGGTAGATAAGAAACCTCTCCACAGATGGGATCACACCACCTTTTTATGCGTTAAAAAAATAATTGAAAACAGAAAGTAATACAAAAAAAATATATATTTCTATATAACTGCACCAAGTTTTCTCCCATGTAGTTGAAATGAACAAATTTGAGTATAAAAAATAGCATTGCATTTCTTCTCTATACTTCTAGACCTGTTCCAGCAGGATTAATGAGCTAAAGTGTATATTCTCGAACACGTTTAGCAAATGGATTCTGCACCCTCATAAAACATTTCATCATACATGCAGTAGGTAGGTGTAAGATGTAAAATAGCACTTTTTTGCTTTGATCTGCTCTAATTTAGGTGGAATATTAATTTCTCCAAATTTTCTCTGAAAATAAAGGAAATTAGAACTGACTCTACTGTAAACTCTACATATCTGTATAATATATATATATAT
>WWET01000455.1:227194-241618 GCA_011038615.1 Limnodynastes dumerilii | reverse complement strand
GAACAAGACAGGAACAAGACAACTGATGTGACCAATTATTACAACCTTTGCAACTTTTGTTTAAATGTTAACGCTGCAACAGTATATAATATGTTAAGAAAAACATTTATCTGTTATTAATAACCTAAAAATACAGTTTTGTATAAAATGTCACAAATAAAGAAAAAGCTTTACTATTTGTACACAACTTTAGGTTACATTTTACAATCATCATTTTATAGACTGAAGTGATGCAGTTGACTAAAATAAGCATCACCTCAAATGCCTTATGGTTTGGCAGTTTTCTAAACCAGGATATTTCAAGGTCACACTGACGTTTGATACTATGTTGTATACAATGCATGGATGTAAAGATATAAACATGCTGAGTAGTATATTCTATTTTAGGATCGTGCTTGGCGCTTTCATAGATTTTTCATATTGTTAAAGAAACAGTTCAGCATAACTAATGTGGATGCTTGCACCCTGAGATCAGGCAGCAAAAAGCTATGTTTTGTATATATCATATCTAAGATATAATGGGTAAGAGTTTAGTTTTGTCATGATATCTACTATCATTTCAAAATAAATAAACAAAAAAAGCCTCATATACTGTACACCATCATTGTGGCAAAGGAGCACTGAAGAGCCTCTATATGGAACACTCTAGTTCATTCTTGTTATTTATGTTGTTTACTTGAATATTACCACCATATATGGTAATGTTCTTCAAAAATACAGGAAAATTTGAAAGCCTTTGGAGCACGTAGTCATATTTCCCTATCACACCAAAATTACGATCCATTTAGGGCTGTGGGATTAGTAAAATAAAGCACAGGGTAAACACGCAAACTTCACAAATAATTATGTTCTGTGCATAATTAAATTCCAGGCAAAGCACTATGATTTAGCAACATTAATCAATGCGACATCATTGCTTATATATTTTTTTCTATTCCTGCCTTTGGTGTATTTTAGTATACATACTAAAAGATAAAACAAAGTAAAGCAAAACATTTAGTCACATAATACCATTTGCAACATATGATGACTTAAACAACATCAGAAAGAGCAGGACAAAATAAATGAGCATCACCTGCAATCCTCTCATATCTGTAGAGAGTAATCATCTGAATAACACATGCTCACAACCGTTAGAGGTTAGTAGACCAAAATGATGACAATCTGCTATGCAGTTTTGGCAATGAGAAATGGTCTACTAATGTTAATATATGTAAAACCCCTTTCACATCACCACCAAATACCCAGGTGGTGATGTGAAGGGTCCCATTTTTGTTGACCCGGTTTTAATGACCCGGCATTCAGACCCGGGGAAAAAGAAGGGTTTTTCCTGGGTTTCACGCATGAATGGTGTCAGTGTAAAAGGTCCCGTGTTGTTCTTCACAAAGACACCTGATTGGAGAGATTTGTTTACTATTGCTATGGCAATAGTAAACAAATCTCTTACTCAGGAACTGCCCACAGGAAAAGGAGAAAGTGTCATTTTAGGAGTATTGGAATGTCTCCTTTCTGGTCCACCTGCAGTTCTGCTATTCGTCGCTATGAATTTATTACTTGTACGTTCCCTTTCTGGTCTGCCTGCGGACCAAAAAGGAGACAGGCAACAACTAACTTCATAGCAGCGAATATCAGAACTGCAGGAAGTCTACAAAGGAGACATACAAGTACTACAAAATGCCGCTTACTCCTGTTGTAGTTGCCTGTCTACTTTCTGGTTCTCGCTTTTTTAAAGTCCCGTGCATTATGTTGAAAAAGTTAAGTCCCCTGACAGTTGCTTGCAAGGGCAGACCCAGGAAATTCATGGCACATGTGAAAGGGTCGGACCCGGAAATTTCAGGGGTTAAAGGTAGACTTATAACACAGCTTTTTTTTTTGACATGGCAATTAGCCCAGCAAAAACCCAGGTTGAAAATCCTGTGTTCTTCAAGGGTGGTGATGAGAAAGTGGTTTAAAAGTGTTTATCCACACACAAATATTCAGAAAGAAAAGATGGCTGCATCATCAAAGATCCCAAAAAAACAAAACATTTTTTATTTGCTGCAGTTTATTAAAGGGTGATTTCCCTAAAAATGATTTATATCATGTGATCTGTACCATCCACGGAAATTAAGATTAATAATCTATGTTGTATTTAACAGGGTGATATACTGAGGCATAGTTTAAAGGTCTGTCAATCATCTTTAGAGTTGCTTAGGTAATTTCATAACAGGAGAGATCCAACATAAACTAAAAAAAACAAAACAAAACTAATTTGTTGCCCATAGTAACCAATAAAATTCTATAAGAAAGTGAGAGCTAGAATATCATTGGTTGCTATCGACAACATCTCCATTTTTCCTTTTGATCAGTTTAGTAAATCAGGCTCTAAATCTTTAGACTACAAATACGGTTTTGAATCTCTACTGCTATATAAAAAGCTGAGCCGTATTCTAGGTGATGGGTAGGAGAGATTATAAGGACCAGGGGCCTGATCCAGACTTAATAACGACAGCCAATTTATGCACACAGCATGTGCGCGGCAGATGTTACGCATCGTAACTCGGATTGTACGTAACTCTGTACCACAGGGCGGGACATCCCTATGCAAGATGAAAATACGCATTGTGGGAGGAGGAAGGCATTTAAATTGTACGGTATGGGCTGGGTCAGGCAGTTACGTGCGACAAGCTATTACGTTCGACCAGATATGCGCAAGGAAAAGTTAAGGTAGGGTTCTGAACACGTAAGTCCGCTAAGATACGTGCATGCAGGAGAGTGCATTAAACCTTTTAGCGTGTAACTAGGGTACGCTTGCGTTAAATGATCTTAAGTCTGGATCAGGCCCTAGGACCTTAAAAGAGCAAACAGTAACTGCTGATTTAGTAAAATTGAAATTTTAGAGGTTTTAGCTTGATACTACATAACTTGTGTGACCACCATACAATACAACCTGCATCCTGGTGATTACAATACAGTATGCACTGCCTCCCAGTAACAGAAATAGAATATACACTGCATACTTGTGACACCATACAGTATACACTGTTGCCAGGACCTTATGGAGGGCAGTGTGGAGTACTATGCAGATGGCATTAACCAGGTTCCGTCAGGGCACATGGCCCTGGGTGAGGATGCATGAATGCATGACCTCAATAGTGGTATTTGGTTTGCTCAAGAGTCTTCTTTGTGCACATTAATGAATTAAGGACCTTTCTATTCTTCTGCCATTATGTTTTCCTGTGTTTGCAAATACAGCTAGCTGCTCATGGAGGCAAATACATTTTGGAAGCCTAAAGGACCTAAGGTCTAAATACTTTTACACCAGTATGCAATTATTATTACTCTGGCAAGCTTTCTTTTAGAAGGGGAACTTGAATTTAAATATTTCAGAAACCGGCCCTTTCCCTCAAAAATACTGGGCCTGAACTAGAACGTGCGCCCAATGGAGTAGCGTATCTCTGCATTCCAGACCTAAAATCTGTAACCAACTGCATTCACAGGAGCGCTCCATGGTAAGGAAGGAACGTAGTTAGTTCAGTTAAGCAGGGCACACACTGGGACTTCTCAGCAGATAATCTTTCCATTCGCCCAATCAAAAGACCTTTTCACCAGATATCTTACTAGTGTGCCCAAAGATCTCCTTTGGACTTGCAAAAAGTAAAAGATATCTTTCCATCGTTGATCTTGCATATTAGGAGCTTTAAAACATCAAATTGAAAGATTCACAGATCGTTTCAAAAAAATTTTGAGCATCTTTGGACAGTACACACTGGTAAGATATCTGGTGAAACACTCTTTGATCGTGTGATTGGAAAGAATATCAGTGTGTGTACCCAGCCTTAGGGTGTGCTCACTCAAGTAAAGTCAATCCAGACCTGAACACAGACATTCACACAGTGTAAGTTCAGCTGCTGATGGTTGAAACTGCAAACATAACCTATATCAGACGTTTGCATTAGCATTTAACCTTTAGAACGCTACGTTAAAAGGTATGAGAAAGCGGCAGGTTTGTTTATTCCTTAAACATTTTTTTTCATTAAATTTATTTTGAAACTAATTTAATTCATGATTCTACTTTTACTACAGTTGCAGTGACAATGGGCCTGATCCAGAACTATGCCGATGCGCTGTGCTTACTAAAGCACAGCTTATCGGCGTGCACTCTCCCCGACACTCCTCCTGTGCGGACGTATTTTCCCTTGCTTACGCCGGCTGAAGGCTATCCTAACTACGCTAAGCCCTCCCTCATTAAACTAACTAAACTAACTCCCCCTGCCCACCTTCACTAACCTTAACGTAGTAACGCTGGGGGACGCCCCCACCAGCGTCACTACGCTGTTCCTACGGACAACATCTGCCCGGCGCATGCGCAGATCACCTTTACAGCCGATCTTACGCTTACGCCCGCCGTACTAGCTACTAGCTAGTTCTGGATCAGGCCCAATGAAGCATAACCACTTGTACCCTGCACTTATGTTTAGAGAAACTCAGAAAGGGAACGTCTCTGGAAAGAGAAGCAGTTGTTTTGACCAGGAGCCATATAACATTACAAGAAACAATTCCATCTTCACAAGAAGATCCAGTGCTGGAAAACCATTAATAACCGATTTGTGATTGTGAATTCAAAGGCCTTTTAGGTTATACTTCAGTTGTATAATGCACACTACTGAGAAAATGCTGTTTCCAAAATAGAGAATATAGAAGAATTTATTTAATCGGTATAATTACCCATTCACTCATTCAGATACTGCAGTCGCAGACCTGCCGCACAGGTAAGTATTACAGGGTAGTCTAAGGGGAGTTTTAGGGTTAGGCTTAGGGGAGGGGGTCCTAGAGTCAGGCTGCGGGGAGGGGAGTCTTAGGGTAATGGAAGGGGAGCATTCGCAGCTCCATCTTCTTTCTTCGTTCAGTCGATTGCTTCTCCTCTGCGAGGCAGAAGAAATCGGTTATGTCATGTACAGTAACAGTAATGGCAGTATTGCAACATGTATCTAGTTCCCACACTTTGGCCCAGATCCAGAACTACGTCCGCTAGCATAATTACTCTAGCCGGAGACGTAAAAACGCTATTTTGCATGTACAGCGCATGCGAGACGCAGATGTTACGCCACGTAACTCTGAACGCACGTACCATCCTAGTATCAAGAGCGTATCTACGAGCGAAGAGGCGTGACAGCTATACGATACCCATAATTACGTTTCGGAGACGGGGTGAGGCATTTAAATCGTACAGTATGTGCATGCTTAGGCGCATAAGTACGTGCAGCCATTACGGCCGACAGGAGTTACGCTTTGAAAATTTAAGGTAGGGTTTGGAAAGCGTAAAATGGCAAAAGTACGTACGTACGACCAATGGGAGTGCAGAGTAAATACACTACGCGTGGTAACGTAACTAGCCCATAGGTCTGGATCTACCACTTTATGCTTAAAGAGAATTTTAACTGTATCTTAAGCAAAGCTTTAGGACATATACACACGTATGACCTGGGGAAATTGGCATCAGAAGCATGTATGTATAAACACCCTCTATACATAAAAAAAAATGTATTTCCATTTCACTCAAACACACCATATGATAAGCCAAGACAAGGTTTTATGATGTACAGTAGTAAGGTACAATTGGAAACCAGTTTACATAAACCTCATGCCAAATGGGCATAGTATCACATGTCTGGAAAAACATTCTCCTTCAAAACTGAATTATTACAGCACTTGGGCACTAGTCCAGGGGAGGCAAATTGTGTCTGAGTCACTCATTAAAGGGAAAAGTGCCAGATACTCAATGTCATACATAACTTGGATTATTGAGGTCTAGGGATTGGCCAATTTAGCTTGCCTAACCCAAAAAGGCAAAAGTCATGCCAAAGGGGTGGGTTTTGTAAGGCCATATCACTACCCTCCCCTCCACAAACATAACACTGAGGACTGTGGAATGCTTCCCAGCGCATTCATGGCCCTGACCAGACACACTACAGAGATATTGCTGGAGGCAGCAGACATTTCACTTTCAAACGACATAATATTCCTCATGGAGAATTTGCATGTATAATTCATGTATAATTCTTTTTAAATTACCTAAGAAAGTAAAAATAAATTGCCATATAAAAATGGGTTACTTTAATCTAAAATACAGACTGGCATTGTACAGAGCTATGCCATCAAAAAACTCAGTAATGGGACACATTGTGTTGGAGTTATGATGCATTCCTTAACCAACTAGGGCCAGATCCTGACCTACGTACGCTAGCCGCTGACGTAAAATCGGCTATTTGTATTTACGCGCGGAACATGTTACGCCACGCAACTGCTAACGTACGTACCATCAGCGTAATTATGAACGATGGGGCGTGTCATCTATACGACACCCGTAGTTGCGCTTTGTAGACGGAGCGAGGCATTTAAATTGTACAGTATGGGCCAGGTAAGGCCATTATGTATGTCAGTACTTACACTTTGAAAAGTTAAGGTAGGGTTTGGGAAACATAATTCGACCAAGGTACGTATGAGCGAGGGGAGTGCCTAGAAAATGCACAACACGATGAAACATAAGAAGCACTTAAGTCTGAATCTACCCCTTAGTCATTAACATATAGGACAAAAGGTGTACATACTGTATATTGGTCTCCATTTTAAAGTATTTATGCATCTCTCAGGAAGTAAGTTTCCTGTAAGATAATGTTCTTCTGTCTAGAGTAACACATTTGTTCCTGCTCCCAAATGTATTGTAAATGTATTAATCACAAAACATAGACAATTCTTACTTTTAGAATAAATGCTGGTATTTCAGTCTTAAATCATTTGTGATGTATAGGGCCACCCATAGCCCTGCAGAGGCCTGGTGCAAAGCCCCCCCCCCTCCTCCTCAATGCTGTGCAGGCGCAGAATGGTGTCTGACATGCGCATGCGCCGACCACAGCTTAGTTGTTATTAACAATTAATCAGCTGCTGCAGAGAACTAATTATTTATAAACAGTGCTTAGCACTGAGCTGCAACAGCAACTTCACAATGCAGCCGCCTGCTATATTATATAAGTAGTGTGCCGCAGCTCGCCTCTGTATATGAATGATCTTAACTACTTAGGGGTGGCACAAAGTTGCCAAGCTCAAGTTGGATAAAGGCAGGCAAGTTTGGATCTATACAGTAAAATAGCTGGATCGTCTAATCTGAAGACTCTATAGGCAATTATCAGTTGAATGGCCTATGTATTGTATAATGTTCGGCATGGACCGATTTGTAGGAATTCACAAATATTTTGGCCCAATAATTAAATATTTTCTGCAGTACGAACGATCCCACGGTCATTGGGTCAATCCTTTTGGGATTGGCATAAAGTAGGAAGGATATCACCCCAATTATATCGGTCGATAAGAACATTGCAGTTGGGCTGTCTTTAGTGAAGTCAAACGATGTCTGCATCCCAAACAATCATTCACTATCATACTTGATGATGATCTCACTTATTTAGTTCAGTTTTCATTTTCTGGTCACATGGAAAATTACAAATCAAAATACTATATTATTGCAGGATGTGTATAGTTATAAATATGAAAGGCTAAAGAACATGCTTTCCCATCTGAAGCCTTTAGTCTAAATCCTGTAACATACACTATATAGATTACTTCATAATGATTATTTCAAGACAACTACCCAAAAAGTAAAAAATAAATAAATATATATAATATGGCACGGACTTCATTAGTTAAGGTGTCCATACAAAGAGAACTTGCTGGGCCTGGCTAGTGTGAGTATTTGGTAACAACAAGATATTTAGCCAGTCCCTAAAGACTACTGATTGCAATTGGAATTTTTGTTGAGTACACATATGCATCACTTCTTATGTAGCAATAGCGAACCAGTAAATTCTATATTTAGAAAAATGCTATATATTTTAAGAATTTAACACGTTCCATATCAGCATTGTAGCGTTGTCACTCCCCAATAAGAATGTCTCATTTGCGAAATAGGGATAGCTGAATGTTTCTTTTCGGATGTCCCTATTTCGAATGGTTATGACTTTCTACTTTTTTTTTTTTTCTTGAATGGGTGAGTATTCCGTTCGGCATACTCCCCCATTCACATTCGGAAAAAGCAGATCACTCCACCGCACCTCCGCCCACGCTCGCCGGACCGAGGGACAGGTGAGTAAACTCTTTCTGCAGGGTTAGGGTCAGGCTGTAGGGGAGGGAGGGTTAGGGTCAGACTGCAGGGTAGTGAGGGTTAGGGTCAGGCTGCAAGTAAGGAAGGGCTAGGGTCAGGCTGCCAGGAAGGAGAGTTAAGGTTAGGGTCGTGAGAGGGGAGGGTTATGGAAAGAATTAGGGGAAGTAGTGGGGGACAGTTTTTTTTTTTTAAACACTTTTCGGAGCACCGAAAGCTCGGTGCTCCGTGTATCGATTGCAATTCCTCCTCGAGGCATATGCAATCGAAATACCAGCCAGTTCGTAAGTGGCTGGGAGGAATCGGGTTTTTCGAAATTGGGAGTTTCTCTGCGGGGAACTACACCCGCATTGTAGCTACATGCAGGTTTAACAACATTTATTAGCTAGTTTATTAGCTAGTTGAATTTTATATTGTTTTATGTTGGTTTTATGGCATTAGTGCAGCACTGCATAATATGCTCTCAAATGTATTACTGTACTGTTCCTTGTTAATTTTCAAACCTAAAATATGTGTTTTTTGACTAATTTATGTAATGTTTTATGCGTCTAGAAATGAGGATTTGTTTTGTTTTGTTTATATGTCTAACATATCCCTTTTTAATAGAATATCACCCATCAGATTAAAATAGGCAGTGGCAAATGCAGACTTTTTTCCATTTTCAGGGCAACTGCTTGTCTGCTGTAACTGGAAAAGTAACTGGAACATAAAAGCACCATTTAAAGCTGCCTCAGATTGAAAAAAATGTCTGCATTGAGTATTCTTTTTTTTTTTTTTAGATCAATGACTTTCTCTCCTTCATGGGATTGTCTATGATCATGTGACACACTAATACTACCATGAATCCTTGCACAGCTTTCTACTAAAATGAGTGAGCAGACTCATTGGTATAGGACAATAGATGTATAAAAACAATAGGTTGACTTTAATGTGCCAAATGCGTATCTTGTGTGTTCTTAAAAAGAACATTCCATGGCACATAAATGGCACAGCTGAGTGCCTTCATCTGCACACATGACCTATAAAAGTAGCCTTTTACCAATACACCTTTCCTCTGGTCAATATTCCAATCTCTAGAGTTTTAAGCACTGTCAAAAGAGGTGGGAACTACTGCAGTCTATATAGAGCTGTGGCAATATAGATTATTTAGCTTCTTTGCAAGTGAAAGCCTCATCCATGCAAATTATTATTAAATTAAATGCAAACATATGCAGGTGCTGAAATACAGTTAATACATTGTGAACATTTTAATAATTATATAATGAGTGCAAACATTGAAAGTATAAATGAGAACAATGGATCAGATCCAAAACTAATATTGGATTCAGTATGTTAGCCTCTGTTGCAGAGAAAATGTTTTTATGAATAGGTAAGTATGACGATTGGCATACTTACCCATCCAATCAGAAATCGCCAGTGCAGACCCGTCACACTGACCGGATAGGTGAGTAGGAGTCTATGGGGAGTTTTAGGGTTAGGCTGCAGGGAGGGGAGTCTTAGGGTTAGGCTGCAGAGAAGGGACACTTCGGGTCAGGCTGCAGGTAGGGGAACCTTAAGGTCAGGTTGCAGGTAGGGGAGTCTTACGGTCAGGCTGCAGGTAGGGGAGTCTTAGGGTCAGGCTCCAGGTAGGGGAGTCTTATGGTCAGGCTGCAAATAGGGGAGTCTTAGGGTCAGGCTGCGGGGAGGAGAAAATTAGGTTTAGGGTAATGGAAGGGGAGGGTTAGGGTAAATATTACAATAAGGGGTAGGGTAGGATAAATACCATTCGGCGGTCACTGTTCAACCTGGGGATGATCAATTGCTTCTCCTCGTCGAGGCAGATGCAATCAATTGTGAGACAGTTCGCAACTGGCTGGTATGAAATGGCCCTTTCGAGAATATTTCGTACTGCGAACCCGCACTCCACAGGAATGTGGACACTCCCCCTGAAATTTATGCAGCATGGATTTCCATACCATGGACCCTACCTTAAGTATGCCACACATAACAATGTGTATGCAGAATACTGCATCGTACGTAACGGCTTAGCCAAGCCCAGCATCTGGATAGTGAATTTTGCACGCAATGCAGCATTAATCACCTTAATTTTTTATGAAAATAGATATATTTAGCTTTCATTTAATCCAAGACCTTCTCTATGTGTAGAGAGGTTTGAATATTATGCGAGATGAGGTTTTTCAAGTATTGTTGTAACATGGCCCTAGGAATTTTAAATAAAAAAATTCATTCACACCCAGATGCAAACTGACAAAGGCTCAGTAAGTTAATGTTTTACGCTTTATAAAATATGTCATGTCAGTCATTAAGTTTCTTTTCAAGCATGTTTAATTTTCAGATTGTGTAATTACCAAATGAAAAACATTATAACATCTGTATTTGAGGTATTTCGTTTAACATAAGGTAAATGGACCGTATTCACACTTAAGTGCAGAATCTCTGTGCGTATTTTTACGAGCGGATATACTGCGCATGCCCAGAATGAAAAAATAAGCATGGAAACCATGGCGGACTGATTCACGCTTCAGCACGGAATGAGTCCCACATGTGTGGCTAGAGGGGCAAGACTCTTAATGCAAATAAGCAGCACACTGGCTACTAATGTACAGTATGGACATTCCTCTTAAGGTAGGACCGACTCACAAGTGTGAGTGCCTTGCGGAAGCAACAATACGAGGGAAAAAGATAAGGTAACCCTCTACCATTCTTATGTTTATTTACGTATGGTTTGGTGCTTGCCTATGTGTCTAGTTTATATGTTATTGATGCCATTAGTCCTTTAACATTTTGGAATTTGATTTAAATAAATTAACTAATTATTGGAGTAAAAAACATAATTAGCTATTTGCATGCATCACACAGGTAGCTCATTCCTTCAAGGCACCGTAATGGTTAAAATTACAATGTGTCATTATACATTAGTAAAAAACTATCACAATAATCATTTAATAGTGAGATCATTTTGTAGAGATAAATATAAAGAAGTTTTGAGTTGTTTATTAACATTTGTGTTTAGTTGCGGTTTGGTGAATGCTGATTAACTTTAAGTACCTAGATGGCCTCCCTGTGATTCATTATAAGGAAACACAACCGCACTTAAAACCACGTGCCTAGGGAACTGTCCGTATGTGGCAGTCCCCAGACTGGGTGCGTGGTCAACTACATTTGTAGTTGATTCTTTGTTTATTGGAGTTGAATAACAATATGATACGTGACAGAACAATAACGTACATACTCATCTGTAACCACAAATTAGCTGATACTCGAAAGCCAATACAATGTGAACAATCATATTGCTAATAATGCTAAAGATAAGTTTAACAGTGACCTTTAAAACTAAAGAGAGAAGAGAAAGAAAGCATAGAGGGGGAGGGACGTCAACTACATTTGTTAGCATCTCTAAATCGCTCTTTTGGATCTCGTCCCTGTATAGGTACATTGCAAATTCTCTCCATTGTGTAAGTATGCTATATAATAAATACTAGTGTTTATGTATATGGCAAAAAGGACAAGGTAAGCTAGGTGTGGCTTCAGTGTAACTTGCTAAACAGGAAATTTCTCTATTCAGGTGGCCAAACCTTAAAAATTACTTACACAATCACTCCTTCAGACAAATGTATGATGTATGTGTGCTGACAGCACTGCAGGCAATAGGTAGGTCAACTTGTCCTCAGGAAACTGAAAACAATAACATTCACACGTCTCCTAAAATTAAATGTTAAGACACAAACCGAATTTCACAATATTTATGTAATCAAAGATGGTTGCTATCAACAGCCAAGTTCACTTACTTTTACACCCCATTAATCAAGTTTACCTGCAGTCATTTTAAAAAGGGCCTGACTGTTGCCTTCAACCCACAGTCATATGCTGGAGACACAATTCCTCTCGTTTAGGTCACCATTATAAAGGTACAAAGTGTAATAAAAAAAGGAGTCTGCATTAAACTTCTGTATTTAAATCTGGAGTCTAACGTTGGACAAATCACTGTTATCACCTTAGATTCCAGAAACCTGATAATCCCCTAAAACATAAGCTGGATACATACTATAGGACTACAGTCCATATCATACGACTGTAGTGTATGATATGGACTGATATGTTGGGACAAAAGCAAAGTGCTAGAAAAAAAGCTTAAACCTAATCAATCACCATGTACAATTTCTCATTTGTTTGCATTTAGAAAAGATGGAATATTAAGTTATCATATCATTAAATATTGGCAAGGCTATAAAAGTTCCACAAGCAGTTTGCAGTTGTGTATATTGTATTTTGTAAGTAAAATAAATAATAGGTTCATGACAGAATATGCCTATAGTATACATAAGAGTTTTGAAGAGATACATTCTTTTAATCAAATATTCTGCCTCAGATTTGTGACTTAAGTGCATCATGCAATGTATTAGTAAAGCTTTCCCAGAAACCATAAGGCTTTTGTGCACTGTTTTGTGGCCAGAAACTTCTATCCACTCCAAAATACATTAGTTTATGGTAAAGCATGTTGAGGTTGGGTGGGGATACCTGAATCCACTGTTTCAATGACGTAAGTATTTGATGTCCCTGACAATCAAAGCTTAAGGAGTCACCGGGGATATCAAATAGTGTGTAACCAAAATCAGACTAATGTTACCTCCAATCACCATCATTAAGACCTGACATGTCTAAACATTCTCTGGTTGTCCTGATTACAGATATTAAGCTGTATACAGACTTTTCTTAAATAAGTCTTTAGTATACACTGAGGATTGTTTGCACACTACAGAAAGCTGACATATGTGTGGTATTTACAAGTTCTACAAATATTTACAAATTCTGCTATTTCCGGGGGCTAAATACACAAATAGCAACAGTAACATTTGGGCATTTATTATGTATGCCCGCAAATGGGGTGCTGCACGAAGAAAGAATCAAAAGGAGAATGGGACAGACAAGTCAAGAGTATGTGCACTTATATATTGGTCGGGTGATTGGCAGTCAGGTCTAGACCTGACCAGGATGGGATGTAACAAGCGGTCATATGACCATATACACTTATCCAATGTTGAGGCATGAGGCTGGTCTGAGGTGGGACTGGATACATGTGTAGCTAGATTTATCTGCTCTTGTATGTTTAGAGTAATGACAAGTAACTATGCTGTCACTGTGATGCTTCAGTTGTGATAACAAAGCATGATGGAAATAATTGTGGTTGTATTCTTCATCTATAATTGTTTTAAAGCACACCAGTGTTACATCCACACGTCTAGGTGCATTTTACTTGCAATAAGTACACAAATGGCTAATAAAAATGTACTTTATGAAATCTCTGAAAGAAAAAAAATGTTCCTTAAACTCAAAAAAGAAAACCTTTATGTTTCCCGGGTCAATTTTATTTCATGAACCCACAAAGTCCATTTTGTGCTTGCACGTTTCTAAATAAGTGACACATACTAGTACATGGACTTGATAGAACTTTCAGGATTTTTCTATTCCACATCTCTGCACGCGTTCTGTACATGTGTAGGTCTGATAGTCCACATGTAAGAGGGAAATGTGCTCCCATAACACTCTCCACTTACATGCAAACTTTAGGTCACTTACACGTCTATAAGACTGACTTATGTTCTATGGACCGCCAACCCACATGAAAGTCCATGAAACCCTCCCATACTCAGCCCCTACTGTAAAGTGTTTATGTGTCCCCCGCCCACCTTGTGTAGCTTTGGCGAGTTGAAGGGATGGCACGTCCTGTCATTAAGATCTCTTAGTGTACGGAATTGCAACCCCATCGTAACATCTGGTGTGAGCATGCGCAGATATTACTGTTAGGCTTATTATGCAAAAAGCTGAACTCTGGATCCGGTCCAATAAGTGTGCATAACAACTGGGATCATTCATCTTAAATTCAAGTTTCTATTGCATTTTGTACACTGGACATATTAAAATATATTTTTAGAATGGTCACCTTAAAAAAAAAAAAGTTATGGAAAAACAATGATACTGTCTCTGTGTTGTAATACTGTTTGCCAGTCCTTCACATCTGTCCATGGAAAAACTCCCAGATGTTTTCAACTTTGAGGCTCCGATGCATGCAGGCATTCTGGCAGACAGATCTCAAGATGAAAGTCCCTATTATTTTCATAAGCAAGGCTGACTGATACCTTTCCTTAAAAACAAGTTACTTCAACAACAAAGGCACGGAAGGTTTTCAAAGGGATAAATGATTTTAAGACACTAGTTCATGTACATTTCTTTACAGTGTAAACATTTCCACACAAATTAGGCTTTTTGTGATTTCATAATCTGAACAATGG